>VWZX01000869.1:1086893-1179393 GCA_013399015.1 Galbula dea | reverse complement strand
GCTGGTTAAAGATGTTACTACCCCATCTGCTCACTACCAGTTCTGCCTGGTGGGATAGTTCATACGAATTCCTCCTCATTTGCTGTAGAAAAAATGGTTTCGTCAATGAGAGCCCGTCAATGTAAAGAGTTTAATCTGGCTGAATTTGCTGAGTAGAAGTTTTACTGTTTATACCTTAACTAATTAATTTCATTAATGGGCTTTTTTAAGTGACTTGCCAAGTCACTTCCCCATTTAAAATTGTTTAGTTACATTTCACTGTATTAGACAGTGATTTGTGATATTTGTAATTATTGAATTGTGTTGATCTTCTAAGGTCATAAAGCTTAGATAAGGGATTTTTCTGAGAACAGTTACTTTTCTTATGTGGCATTGCTGGTCTCACACTAAATACATTGGAGATCTTCAAATGTACCTTTGAAATTTCAGGCACAGTTGAGGAGACCATAACATCCCTCTGACTGCAAAGCTCTGCTGACTTATTCTGTGCAATAATTTCTGCTTAATACTGTATGCTGGCTTCCTCTGAGCCATAGAGGCTGAATTATGTAGGGGTTAATCATGTCATAAGGATTTTCTAGTCACTCTGCCATTTTGTAGGGTGTACTCTGTGTTTGTGTGTACATACTAGTGATTTGCTGTTGCTTTTTGAATGCTACCAGTATCCTCCACTTCCCTTTGTCCCCCTTTTCAGGAAACAGTTCCAGAAGCAACTCATAAGATTGAAGATTAAAACATTATGCTCCCCACCTTCTTGGATTGCCCTTCTTTTGTGATAATTAAACATTATACCTTCTTGTGACGTGCTAATTTTACTCAAGGCAGACATTAAATCTTGAGAAGCCTGTTTAAGGCCCCAAATGCAACAGAAAACATTTTTCTGCTGTAACGTGCCTTAGGACACCCGAAATGCTTAGAAGAAACTCTGATGGTGCTTGTGTAGGGCCAAAACACCTAGAGGACAGGGGGAAGTATGTACTCACAGTATCGCCCACTACAATTGTTAATATTTTTGTGGTTTTTTAACTCCACAGTTTTCTGTCCAAAAAAATGAATTGAGTGGAACAACAGGATCTTACAGTGGCTGGTTTCTCCTTTCCTTATTCAGTAGTTTTATTAACATCTCTACATCTGATGACATACCTTGATACATCCGGCTTGGGACAGAATTACTGTCCTTCAGCACTACACTACTAGTAGTGTCTTCTCTGAGAACTGACTATTAGTAGTCATATTATTGCAGCCATTATGGTGGGTCTCAGAAGGAAGGGATGTTATGGGTGAAACTATACCTGCAGAAGAAGGAGATGTACTTTCTAGCTCAGTCCTTTCCTCTGAGCCTGAGGGGAGAGCTTGCTCACTCTTCAAATAGTATCATCTAATCTAATAAAAGGTATCATCTCTTTCTGCAGGTTGTTTTTCCTCCATAAAGGGTTTGGATTTTTCTGCAGGCCCTTCCTACCCCTTCAACATTCACTCCTTTCCTGGTAGAATTTGAGATGTCTTAGAAGATATACTTAAAAGCTGAACATACGCTGAATTAATTTCTCTGGGAATATTAATAAATACCTCATCACCTCACAATAGTTGGATGCAACTGGAGTCTCTGTACTCAGAATATTGCCCTAAGTATTGGGGAAAGCTCTCATGTGCCAGAACAGCAGCAGACTTTGGCATGGGTTGATTTTTGTTTGGTTGGTTGGCCTTGTTTTTAAATAAAGCGAAGCTTATTAGTACTATGTTACATGTCTGTGGTGATTAATGAAATGCAGTGTCCTAAATTCACAAAGCACTGAAATGATTTAATTTGCTTTGCCTTACAATAAGTATGCAATAAGTAGTATTTTCTTTCACTTGAAACACTTGCTATTACATGCTTTTGAAAATGTAAACACAGGGATCAAAGATAGAATTTCACCCTTTACAGTGAACAATCTATGCATTGCTACTGTAGAAAGTACTGTATTTTTGTAAAAATGTGCTTGCCAAATGGCTGAGTGTATTTTTGACATTGTTTAGCCTGCGCTGGCTCAGAGAAATACTCCTTTTCCAGTATTAATAGCATCTAACAGCGTTCATTTTTCTGGCATATACTAGAGTGCATGCAAAGCAAGCTAAATTCCTGGGGAGGAACATTGTCTTAAACATTTGCTTTATCTATTCATTCCAGTAGATGGCTACAGTTCACTACCAAATTGTGGCTGTAATAGATTTTTTACAGTAAGTAAATCAGAAGATGAAGGTTGAATTACTATAAATGAGTTGACCTGTACATTTTTCTTATTTCATGTGCTTAGTCATACAGTATACACTTTTTCTATGCACACCTTTTTCAAACTACAGAAAAATGCTACAATAATTTTTATTTTCCTGTTAGTGAAGATTTTGTAATACAAGTGACTGTTGTAGCTTTCTAGTATTTCTAATTGTGCACGATTAGAAGAACGCTTATACTGACTAAAGACTGAATTGCTGAAAAGCTCTATGTTAGTTTTATAAAAGTGGATACTTCCAGAGTCTCAACATTCATTTTATTTTGTTCCTGGGTTTAGGCATGGAAACTGGCTGTTTATCACTTGCTTTTGCCAAGTTGACTTTAGCTTTTATAGATGCAGATGTTTTCTAGTAAGCTTTTTCAGTGTTAAGCATGAAGTGATGACTTCAACACGTACAAAAGTATGTTTACCCTGGCATTTCATCTGTGTTGTACTTTGCAAGTTTTCGTTACTCTCAGTTTCCACCCAGGTCTTTCTTTTTTTTAAACCTAATTTGCATACAACTAAGTTGATACAAAGGAATTTCTTTTAAGCCCCTGGAAAAGCAGCTTGCTTCTGAAAATCTACTCATTAGCAGTTTGCAGAGTGGAATTCTTTCAAAGGTACATTACTCATTTGTACTGTATGAAGTAGCTCCCACTACAACATTGAAATACTAGGTATGCCTTTTGACTTTCTCAGATCGAGTGATTCTGAATTCATCATGTAAACTAGTGAATATTTTGCTTTAATTTTCAGTGAGAACGAAGTGTTGAAACTGACTTTTATTTGTACTCATATTTGCTGGTAAATGCTACTACCGTATCGCTTTAATTTTATCACATTACTTTCATTTTTGCCTTACAACAGCTACAAGCAGAGTGCAGCAATTTAAGGTGCAGATTTTTGTTATTTTACAAATGAAAGGCCCATTTTTTGCATTAACTGCTATGCTGTGCTATTGCAATTTTAGGTCCCTTTGCAATCAACTGCCAATTGATATAGCTGGCTACAACTGCTTAATCTATTATTAATAAGCAGTGCTACTGAGCTTTACAAATGATAAAAATGGTACCAGTTTTATACAGGAATTTCATTTTAATATCTAAACTACATACAATAACTTTATTCTCTAGCATGAAGATAAATGTCTTAATTATTTATAAATTCTGTATATTTTATGGTATCGATTTAAGAATTCATTCATTATTCCTGAAATATATTGAGAGGCCTTAGCTGTAACTAAAATATTTTTCATTTACCCATTTAGTTACAATGTCATAGTCTTCAGGGCCAAATTTAATCTGTTTACAAAATAGTCTTAAGGTTTAATACTGGGTTGAGTATTCTAGAAAACAAATTAATGCTGTGTTATTCTTAAGTTCTAAAATTGAGTGTTTTGGATTATACGTGTAAAATCTCAGCTTGTATGTTTAGATTTTTATTGTAGCCACATGATTCATTAAGGGAGTTCATCCTCTTGAGAGGAAAATGTATTTGACCCCTTCTCGAGAGCATATACAAGTAGTTCATCAAGAATCACAGATTTTAATAAGGTAAACAGCATTAGTTCTGTCCCCTCTGGTGGTTGTGGAACTGGGATGTACCCAGTACTTGGTCCTTGGTTGATGTATGTTGGCTGCCCCGGAGAGCTCCTGGCTGTGTTTAGGACATCTCAGTCATGAGAAGGATTATACCTGGAGGACAATTATGGTCAGGACAAGGGATGCACAATAATAAGTCCCTGGACCATTTTAACGGGCTGTAGAAAGGAAAGGGGGGAAAAAAGAAAACCAGAAATTACTAAGGTAACAGTTGTGCTTCTAAGAATGGACTGTAAAGCGCTAAACAGTATTTGCTTAGGATGTATTTCAACTTCTGTAAACTCACGTCTACTCACATGTTTAAATTTCTTGGAAATGCCTTCAGACTTTGTTTACCTAATTATTTAGGAAGAATTCAGAGAGGTATTAAGCGTGTTCATTTTTGGTTTCCTCTGGTATCCTTTCTAGACTACCCATTAACACAAACAATTTGCTAGTCACAGTGAATTGGGCATCACTATTATTATTTTTTTCCTTTCTGGGATTTAATTTCAGCAAAATTGTTCTCTCTTTTTCATAGTCGTAGGTTAGTTGATTACACACACACGTGCACAGATGTGAAAAGTTTTGCTTGGTGGAAAAACGCAGAGACCCAGAGAGTCAGACCTGCACACCCTGCCTGCATTTCCCTGGGAGTGCCTCTCTCCGGGGGCACCAGGAGGCCCTGTAGCCGCTCCCTGACCCTGCCTGCTGTCACCCCCGTGCTGCCGCTCCCCGCTCCTCGCAACGGCGCGCCCGGCCATAAGCCCGCTCCTCCGCGGGACGACGGCCAGGCCTTTCACTGGGAAAAGCTGCCGCTCGGGGCTGCCTCTCCTTGCACCTTGCCCAAAGAGCTTCCCGCCGCTGGTGGCCGCGGCCAGCCGCTGCCCGCGGCCTGGCCCCCGACGCCAAGCATGGGGCCGGAGGGGCATAGGGCTGGGGCCGCGGTGCCCCTCCGTCCTCCGCCGCTAGGGAGTGTGGGAGGGAGAGGCTCACGTTAATTTTCCAATTTCCGTGTGAAAACGCTGGTTTAACTTAATCTCCAGCAGTAGCAGCAGCACTTGTATGTTACAAACAGATTCAAACATTGCAAAGGCATTTATCTTTATGATCTTTAGAAGGATTTAAAGGTAAAATGTTGTGCATTTTGTAAGTAAAAATGAATTCTTTTTGCGCAGATTGTGTATTTAATTGTAATGTTACTAACACATCTACTTAATGGTAAATTTACATGCATTATTTTGATGGCAAGTGCATCATACCTGTCTGGTAAAGAGGTAAACATTTTTTAATCTGATAGGAGCTGAAAAACAGCAGCTTGTCTTTATCTAATTACTTCCTTAAAGGTTGTTCAGCAAATGTCATATATTTTACTAACAGTAAGCTTGCTCGGAACAAGACAAGATACTTACATTACAGTGAATCAAGAATCACAGTAAAAGTGCAGTTGTCTATAAATGCGTTTTGATAGTTTAGTGGGTGTAGATTCGGTATGGTGGTGTGCCATAATATTTAACAAAATAGTAGATGCCTTTTTTTAAAGGATGTCACAATGTTAGACCAGTTTCCTTTCATTTACTGACCAGAGGAGGTTCTATTTAAATAAGTACTAGATACAACAAACTTGTGAATTCTTTCCACCTAGGGAGTTAAAAAAAAAAAAAATGTAACAAGTATATTAGGGTAGCTGACATCAGGTCTACATTATATTGTTTGTTTGCCTGGGGTGCTCTCATAAAAAAATAAAGCAGAGCTTTATACACTCATAGTGTGCACTAAATTTGTGTTCAACACCCATAAATAAAATATTCAAGTCTTTCTGAAGAAAAACTATTGTTTTGAGATATTTGCAGGCCAAAAAATATGCCACTATTGTGAAGAATAGAGGGTTTCTCCTTTTTTTTTGCTTTTATTTTTTTAACAGTCATCATAGTTGATACATACCTTCGTTATTGCTGTTGTCTGTCTGTCAGGGTGGAATGTACAAAGGAGGTTCTTTTTGTAAAGCATATTTCAAAAAAAGAGAGAAAACCACTCATTTATGCTGCAGTATGTGTTGCTTCTGAGTAAGCAAACTGTATGCCTAATGATTTCATAAGAATTTAATATTGTGTGTTTTACAGATGGAAAAATGTTGATAAATTTAGGTTAATTTAAACTCTATTTATGGAACTACTTATGCATTTTTTAAAAGAAACAGAGTTCTTAAATTATATATAACTTGAAAAAGGGTTTGCTGTTTATTTTATTTTAAATATTAGATTGTCCCTGAACAAGGCAGAACGAGTATTATGTAGAACACTACTTATGGAAACAGTAAACTAGTAAATCTATGCTGCACTAAAGCAAAATGTTATATTATTCTGATAATATTTGACTTTTGCACAATATTTAAATGAACATTAGTATAAATAGAAATGCTTAACTAAAACACAAGTTCATCGTGTAGGCTAATGCATTACTCTTGTATATTTGTACATGAGTGAACAATTATTCTAAAAAGTTTATACATGTGTTCCAGTGACCAAACTAGTATTAAAACAAACTGTTCTGATAGTGGTGACAGAAGACATGGTTGATGGTTGTGTTTGAGAAGTAAATGGGCAAAATATTTGTGGATCTTTTAATGATTACAGTTCTTGATAGCTTTCATAAGAGTGCACATAATTTGTGACAACTCCAATAAAAAAACGTGGCAGCAAAACTTTCTGAGTTAGCGGCAAAGTAAATGGGGCAGGTTTTGCATTTTGAACAGAAATCTTATGAACTGTGATTGAATTTGTCGTGAAAGTGTGTCAGAATTAATAAAGTTTTTACGTGCAAGGTTGCTGGGCTTTGCAGACTGGTTAGGGCTGAGGATTGGTTAACATGAAAAGTCATTTCTGTGCATTTGGTACTAGACAGCAAAGGACAAATGTACTTCTGTGCATTTCGGATCGTAATGCCATTTCTCATTTCAAACCATTTTTGTCAGGACACCAGGCAAAACAATGATGCTTTGAGGACGTAATTAAAGATATTGTTCAAAGAACAACTTTCTGCATATTTGAATTATTACTGTCATCAAAATCATACAAATATGGAAATATGATTGCCAGAAGCACATAAATCAATGATCAGCATGGCCTCAAAATCCAATAAATATGTAGAGTTAAATACTTTAAAATGCAAATTGCATCTGATAATTTGCATATGGTAGAATTTAAAGGAAATTTTGTTGCTTAACAACCTCTAAGGTAGCAGTTAGGGCTATGGGTAAACATAGATTTTTTTATTCATCATTGGTCAAGTTGCAAGATTTGATAAATGATAGGAGACTGCTTTCCTTGGTTAAAATGACTGCATTCTTTACTGAATCCTGAAACTGCCTTGAAGTCATCTGAATAATTAAGAGTTAATTATTCTTCATCCATCTAAATCAGAAAAGGACAGATTTAGGGAAGGAATTTATAATTTTTGCCTCACGTCCTGTCATGTTGTAATGTGATAAACTAAACTGACTCCAAATAATATCTAGTGACCTTATAGTAATTACGCCTCGCAAAACATTTTTGTTGAAATTTTTTAATTGCTTACATCTATTCCAGAAACTCCATATTAAAAGACTCTGAAGTTAAATTGTGTTCAAAAGAAAGCAATATAAAATTTGTGTTCCATTACTGTTCTGGTTTAGTTTTGGTAGATATTGTACAAGACCTTTTACTCGTCCTTCCCCCCCCCACCCCCCTAGTGCCTCTCTCTTTTTTTTCTCTGTTTTGCTGTTTTCATACACAAACCATTGTTTTTAAACGAGAATGAGTATATGCATCAAGAATATAACTTTTTTTTAGGGAAAAACTTTCTAAGTTTAGCAAAACCAGTGATTTATCAGTGGCATAAATACAATTCACTTCCTTTTTGCAACTTGAACAAAAATGTACCCCTAAAATATGGGCACAGAAAACCAGAATAGTCTGGCATCTGTCTCTTTCTGAAAAGGGCAGTTTCAGAATTCAAAACTGAAGCTTGTTTATATTTGCTATTTTCAAAGTAGAAAAATACTTTTTTTCCAAGAAGAAGGGTTTACGAATGTTTACTGATCACAAGAGGAATTGTAATAAAGAAATCAATATGCATGATCCCTTTTCATGTAGTACAACAAGGTTACACTGTTAGGTTAAGTACAGGCTGCATTCCTTTTCAGAAAATCAATTTGCAGTATAGTGTGCAACAGCAAGTCTCTTCTGAAAGAGTCATTTTATGTTGTGTGCACAGTAAATTCTATATTGACGCCTTCAAATAGTATTGACTGATTAAAAAAAAGAAGAAATGCTAAGCACAGTAACCTTGGAAGAGTATTATCATTTCCAAGTAATTGCTTTCTTGCTAATTATTTAATTTATTTCTAAGAGACAAACTGATAAAATGTGTTCTTACTTGTCCTTTAAAGTTTTAATACTGTAAAACTGGTGTTCACAGTATCACAGTATGTTGTACCATTATTTTCAAAATCTTTTAAAATACTATTTTTGCAGTAGCCACAGAATGCTGTGTATGATTTGCAGTACTGTAGATTTACCATTCTATTTGCTAAATTCAGAGAATAGATTTTGGTGGGTGTTTTTTTTGTTGTTGTTGTTTTTGTTTTGCTTTATCTGAGGGTTGGGTTTGGGTTTTTTTTAACATTTATTTTAAGATCTGGTCATTGTTTATACAAAGAAGAAACCCAACAAAAAAAAGTCTTTTCATACAGCTGTATATATGTAAACTGTGATGGATCTTGCAAAGCAACCTTGGGATTTTGTAAAGATTATCTGTTACCTGCCTAGATTCCAAACAAAACAAGCAGTGTGTAGAGAGGGAGGGGAAAAGTTAGTAACTGTACTCAACCTCCTTAGACATAACATGGCTTAAAAGCCAGTTTTTGTAAGAGAAATGTATGGAAACGTGGTTTATTTTCAGTTCTTGTTTTCTCAGAACATAAAATTATGTCTTTTAAAATGCTTTGACCATTTTTGATGCAACTGTTCAATTGTAAAGACAATCTTTTGCTTTTTGTGTGTTTTTTACTGAACAGTTCTTGATGGACTCTGACTTTTCCTTTTATTTCTGTCAACCCAATTACAGTACATTAGAGCGCACCCTGATCCTACTTGTTTGCCTGTTATGCAGTGTATATGTTTAACTCATAAGCATGTTCATTTAGATATTTCAGTCTGATCATGCTGAATATCTTGCAGCAACACATATTGATGTCTGCAGAAAATGAGATACTTCCAACCTTAGTTATTCATTCTAGAAATTGTAAAATGCAAATATATGTGGTTTTGATTACTTATGAGCTGTCGTATATGAAAAATGTAATTTCCCACTGTGTTTTTTTTCTGCCAAATTCAGTTATTCATTATTATGCCCTAGATAAATGAAAATTTTAATTGGAGAGAATTTCATTCATCAAATTTTGAATTACTTAGAAAAATACCTGGATTTTGAATTAGAAAATTGTCCGAACTGTTCCTATATTTAGACCCAGAGTTAAAATGCTGTTTGTTACAATTTCATTTTACTGAAATAAATGTTCACCTTTTAAAGGCAGGCTGGCATTTAACATTTACTGGTATCAGAAAGACACTTATCTAATGAGGCAGCTATTTCCCATGCATTTTTTTGTGTAAGTTTAAAAGATTCGCTTCTTAGGTAGGCTGGAAAGGAAGCGATTCAAAAGGCTGGCTATATTTATTTTTTCTGGTTACAAACTTGTGTAGTGAGACTACTTTAGGTATAACTCATTGTTTAGAAACCCTGGGCTGCTGTTTGTTTGTAGCATTCTTGTTAGGGATCTGAATTGCCCAAACAACAATGTAAACCAAGCCAGGCATAGCAGCAGACAGAAAAATACATTCAACTAGTGGGATCATGGATTTGTTTGATTCTGGTAATTGAAAGTGTTTCATACTATTATTGCAACTTGAAGGCTTGTTTAAGTGTCTAGCTGTCAGTCAATTTGGAAGGTGAAAAGTATTCGATTGTCACTCTGTCAGTCAATAGAGATGAGAACTGTCTGCCTAATGGATTTCTTTACGTAGATGTCTGCATGGAGGTAGAAGTAAAATCAATGTGTTGTCATGTGCAAGTGCGCTGCATCAAACTGCCAGGTGAAATGCAACTGTATTTCTGTAATGTCTACATCCTTGTATTGTTTGTGGAAGACAGACAGATGCTGTCTGTATTTACAGGTAACAAACTCAGTGTGGTCACACTTGAAGGTTTATTTTTGAACATTTTATAAATAGTTTATTTATTTTTTTCCCTTTTGCTCGATCACATCAAGGATCAATACTCAAGAAACAAGATTCAACTTAGTAGGAAAAAATGTGGGTTGTTATTCCATGAGGCTCAGACCTCTAAGGCTGTTTTCATTTTAACCTGGATTCCTGCATGTTTTCTACTTGTCAGTGATGACTTATATATTGAGATAGCTATGTTTCCTGCTCAAGTTTTGGCTGTTAGGTTAACTACATTTGTTAGAGTGTGTGTTGACTTTCTATAGAAAAACGTAAGAGATGATTTCTCAAATAACAGAGGACATGTAAACACAGGTTTTCAAGACCTGTGATGAAATGGGCATCATTCTGTAACCCCCATTCTTTCTCTAGGAGATACTTGCAATACAAACTTCCACTGGACAGAATCTGATGGCAAAGTGGCATCTGGAAAATTATTACATCATCTTAGAATGATAATAATGATTCTTATACTTCCACTAATTCCGGGCTTAATCCTATATAAAATAGGTGCGCTATGAAAGCAGACGGGTCTTACTCAAAATTGTTTCCCTGTTAACTGATACAAACACATACTTAGCCCCTCCGAAGGCAGCAAGCTAAAATGAGAGTTACCAACGTCAGAAAAATGCTGATATAGTCATGTATTTCTTTTTGTAGTACTTATATCCATGTGCTATTTTTGATAATTAAAATATGTAGCTCTTGGCTGCTGCTGTAGGGGAAAAAGAAAAAGGAGTAAGAACTAATTCCCAACTAAGGAACTCAACTGTGAGTAATGAAGACCACAAGTATCAGAGACTGGTGGTAAAACAGAAGATAGAACTTCAAAAGAAAGAGTGGGATTTTAGTTTTGGTTGTAATAATTTCAAGATGAAAACAAAATGTTGTTGGGAATAAGATGGCTCCTGAGAAGTAGAGGCAGGGCTGTGAATCATCAACAACATTTTTTTATTATTATTATTTCTTTAGTAAGTATGTCAAGGTTTTACAGTAAATGATGCAGGAATTCCATTGATGGCAGTCTGGTTTGTTCCCAGATCACTTGTCTTCTGCTTAGGGGTGAGGGGGGAAAATAATGTGTGATACTTGTAACTGAAGATTGCATTGTGTCTATGGAAATAGGCAGAATTAGGCTCAAATTCATAGGCTCGAGGCTGAAGGAAATACTGTGATCATCTAACCTGCTGTACATCGTAGGATTGATAGCGTGATATCACCCAAAGAGTATTGTTTTGGCACTTTCTAGTTTGTATACTGCCCACATGCTATTTAATACTCAGCTTCTGTCAGTTCTTAGAGAATTTTTGGATCTGGCTTTGTTTTATATAGGAAACAGAAAATGTGTGTTATAAAACACACATCATCATAAGAATTTGAACCATACCATAATTGTCTACTGCTTTTTTGCTAAAGATTCATGTAGAAGCTTTGGCAGAAGGAGAAGGTGGTCTTCTGCAAACAGTTTTCTAGACTAAGGTGTTATACACTGGCTGTTATTAATGTGCCAGAATACTTAGATATTTTCTGGCAGTCCATTGTTATGTGGATAAGAATTTATTTTGTTGAACTGAAGATGCTTCCAATTTGCACAGTTAATTGGTTGTAAGGACTCTAATGAAAAAATAATAGCAGTTGAGTGTATAGGATCATTGAGTTTGTCAGCAGAAGTGGCTGTAAGATGCTGAATGCACAACCAAAAGTGTTCCTGGATCCTGAGCTCCCAGCAGGAAGGAAAGAGAATCCATTGTATTTGTCTCCCATGAAGGTGTACTCTTTGTGCTGTGTATAATGAAGTCAGGGAAAAATACAGGAAAAGGTGATTTTTAGAAAGCCTTATGTTAACTTAAATGGATTCATGGAAGGGTACCACAGGGGATCTCTTAACCCTTAGAAGATACGAAAGTGTGATCTCTGATTCAGATACAGTTGAGAATTAAATAAGCAACAAAAAAATACACAAATAGTGTGGTATCAGCTACTGAAACTATTTGTCTGAGCATCACCTACAGAGCCAGCATTTACAGCTTCGATCTCTTTCTATGACAAGGTTAGCTATTTCAAAGAGTGAAATACTTTGTTCTCTTTTCCTATCAAGTACATTTGTATTTCTTGTGCAGCTTTCTAAATTTCTCTCTTAAATGCTTTGTGTTCACTAATCACAAAAATATTGCATGTGACATAAAATGATGATTTTGATTTTTATAATCTACCCCCTATAATCTCTAAAGCCACAAAACATAAAATATAACTTGGGCCTTATTTTGAACTTCTCTTTCCTGCTTTTTTTTTCTGCCTGTATTAGCAGAGTGGTCTACTTAGTTCAGTTTTATGTCTCCTGGTTTCTCTTTCCTGCTGCCTCCGCAGACTAGAAGCTCAGTGTAGCCTTCAAGAAATTTTACCATGAATCATTATATAATAAATGGCTAATAGGAAAATTTATTTCTGAAAGTCATTTAAAGTTGTATGAGATCTGTGAATTTATGCAAGCATGATTGCACAGAAAACCTGGTAGTAGTCAGTAGGAGCTGTGATGTCAAATATGTGATCAAACATACGAGTATCTGTTGAGCTTCCAGCAGCACGAGAAGGATCGATTTTGTATATTTCCTGTGTAGAGAGGTGCTATGTTCTCTAACAGTACTTCATTTCTGATGTTAAAGATAATGTATCTGTTCTTAGTGTTGCTCAGACAGTTTAATTACCACCTAAGCTCAGATATTATTCCTTGTCAGATCTTTAAAACTACAGTCTTCCAGATGCTGAGATATCTGCCTGTTACGGGCTGCTGGTAGCCTAGTCTGAGGACTGTTTGTGCTTTATAGGAGCAGAAACTATAGTCTTTACAGGCTGCAGAAGATACTGAGCCAGGAATTAGGAAAGAAAGGTTCAGGTAGAATATGGACAGAAGGAATGTAAGCCTTTCATGACTTACCACCGCTCTGACTTGGAAGGACTGCTGGCTCGACTCTGGGGTCCGTTCAGGGTTTTGTTTTTTTAATGAAGTATCTTGCATTTGATGATCCTTTTGTTTGTTTGTCATATTGCTAGAAATACTTGCTGTATCTCTCTGTCCTGTTGTCCTCCTCTCCCTACCCAGGTGCCCAATATTTGGCTTCCTACAGAAGCAGCAAAGAAATAGTATTCATGGCTGTGATCCTTAGTGTCCCAACCAAAGTATTTCAGTTAGGTACTAGAGGCATAATATAAAGTCAGTGAAGAGGTGTGGATTCTTCCCAAAGGCAGGGTAGAGCAAGAGCTTGTCTTGGGCATGGGCAGAGAATGGATCAGAGAAACTATTTCTTGCCATTGGCTATGAGGATCCCAGACAAATCAGCCTGCAGACTCAGAGACAGCTATTGTGTGCTGAAAGGCAGGCAAGCAGGATACCATGGCCTTCACCCTTCCTCTCTCTCCGCAGTGACTGATTTCAGATGCGTAACTGTGCTGTTGTTCCCCTCCCTGGGGAACCTGAGGCCGTGGGCTGTCCTCCCTTGTCTTCCCTCTCTCCTTGTCAATCAAACAGAGAATTTGCAAGCAGTATTGATTGGAGGCTTGAAGATTTCTCTTGAGTGAATCTCTAGCTACTAAGCTTGATAGCTCATCTTTGGCCTGTTAAAAAAGGCACCTCTCTGCCATTCCAGTTGACTGTCACCTGTCGTAGTGCTGTAGTCTGGATTTGTTTCTATGTAGAGACAGTAAAATGTTTTGTAGGAGATGCTGGAAAAATCTTGGAGGTGGAAATTGGCTTTTCACTTTCCTCTTGTTTCCTCTCTTGGAATAATTCCAATGAAAATGCATTGGTCATGCAAGTCACTTTGCATCGCTCCTGGTGTGATTGATTTGGCATTAAAATCTATTTTGTGTAGCACACTGATGTTTCTTGTCTCAGTATGAACATAGAGTTCTTGGAGGCATAACATCTTTAAATCTTTCCACTTGTTTTTAAGGCCATATCATGCTCTAAAAGAGAAATTCAGTTTTCAAATTCAGTTCAGTTTCCATTAAGGGCAAAAATACCTTGTTATTCTCTTATTGAGGTGAATAAAAAGTCTGAGACAGTCAAAAGTGGTTAAGATCTGCAAGAAATTGTTACAAAATCTGTTGAACTTGAACAGCTATGCATTTTGTCAGACAGATATTCACTTTAAAGGATGCTTCTTGCAGGAACAGCTTGTTGGTGATTTTTTTTCTTGGGGTACTGGCAGATAAGCTCTGGCAATTTTAAGAAGTTTGCAGCCTCTGCCAGTAAATTGGTGGAAGCAAACTTACACCACCTTCTGAACTGCAGTTGTTTACAATCCATCGTATTAACTTAAACCACCTCTGACTTTAAATGAATTTGTAGGACTGTAAAGTCAGTCATTCAGTGAAGTTTGGTATAGGGACAGTAGGCTCTTTTATGGAGGTGCAGCAAATACTTGGGACTGGTATGCTTTTACTCTCAGAAAAATCACCATAAATCAGTGGCCAGTTCTCTTGGGCCCCCCTTCCGTGTGTGTGTTCCTTCCTCTGTGGTGGCATGGAGGATTATTGTGTTTCTTAGATTTCTCTGTTTCATTGTTAGTTTAGCAGACAGGTTTGCTGTGCTCTGAGCAAGTCTGTGGATGGTAGCAGCTTTGAGGGAGCAGACAGTATGCTGGAGAGCAGAGTTGCTATTGGGTGGGACCTACTCAGTGAACAAGTGAGCTTATAGAAACCTCATGAAGTTTAGAGAAAGATGAATGCAAAATCCTGTGTTTGTGATGGAACAAACCCCTACAGCAGAACCATCTAGGTGCTGATGTGCTTGAAAGTAACTTTGCAAGAACGCCCTGTGCTTCTGCTTGAGGACAGGTTGAATATGAACCAGTAGTGTGCCCTTCCAACAAAGAAGGCCCGGTGCATCCTGGGCTGTGTTAGCAGAAGTGTAGCTGGCAGGTTGTGGAAAGTGATGCTTTCCCTCTAGTTGGCATTTGAGATTGCATCTGGAATACTGTGTCCAGTTTTGGGCTTCCTAGTACAAGGAAAACTTTAATAAGTCATGGTGAGTCTGGCAGAGGGCCACAAAGCTGGTCCTAGGCTGTCCTCAGGCTTCTTGAGTGATGTGCAAGGGAGAAGCTGAGGTAGCAGCCTTAAGATAAGAAGGCTGTTTGCAGCCACCAGCTGTGGAGTGTAGAGAAGACAGAGATGTACTCTACTTGGAGGTGCACAGATGAATCCTGGGAAGGAGGACTGCAGGTGCACTTGTTCAGCACAGTGAGGCTACAGAGATATTTCCTGGCTACACTTCCCCTTTCCACATGTCCTAGACATGCCTACTGGTATCGATAGTCGTAAGGCTAGAATTACATTCATCATTTAGAAGGTGAGAGGACTAGCCCATTCCTGTTTCTAATCTTCTTAGTTCTGCTAATGTTGTTGTTTTACTTGCTTTATAGTATTTTTCTTAGAAGATAAGATATTATTTAGACTCCTTGATAATACTTGGTAGAAAAAACTATTCTCCTTTCCTGTGTCTGTCTTTCCCAGCCTGACTGGGAAAGTCCCACTATTTTAACATCCTTCACAATGAGAAATGAGCAACTGCTGCATCTATCTATGTGAAAGAGGAACAGCTGGGAACTGGTAGGAGGAGAAGGATATTCTGGGCACATTGTGAAGTAGATGAAGAGCCTCATGGGTAATTTTTCAGCAAAAGGAAAAAGTAAGAGGTAGTAAGGATGTCCTAGTAGGAAAGAGTGCTTACTACCTTGTATGCTTCTACACTTAGAAACGTAAGGCTCTGTAGCTGCTTCTCCACTATTATCCTGGCTTTCTTGGACATGCAGAGAAGGGACAGTGCCCTTTCTGGAGAGGTGAAAGAGCCTGCAAATAACTTACTGATTTATGATTTATAGGTCATGTATTTGAGTGTGGTTTTGTTGTTGTTGTTGTTTTGAGGTTTTTTTGTTTGTTTGTTTTCCTTAGGTTTGGATAAAACCCTTTAAAAAATCATTATTAATAACAATTCAAATATTACAGAGTGGTAAGTTCTTAATGAGGCTTTCCATTGAAAGACAGTCTCACTTTCAGAAAAGTTAGTAATGAGCTTAATTTTTAGGGCAAATCTTTGTTGTTAATTTCTTTTGTAACCTTTCTCTTAGGAGGTTTCTTTGTAAATATTCAAGATGGAGAGACTTCTTTATTATCCAGAAGCAATTAAGCTCCTCAATAAGTTGTGACAGTTATTTGTAGCATACAGTCCCTACTGTAAAGGTGGATATGTCTAAATTGAGGCTGTCAAAAGGGATTGTGAATTGCATTTCACAGTGCTATAAGAACATGTAGAAAAGTCTCTCTGAAGACCTCAGTACTGGTGTTACATGGACTTGCTGAGCTGCTTGCTGAGGCTCCCTACACCTACATCATTTATTAAAACATTACTACTTATTTATGTTCTGATGCTAAAGTAAATGCCCATTTTGTTTTGTAGATTTTACAGGGTTTTTCTTTGGTACTCAGCTCTTCCATATCACTCTGCTTCATTCTCCAATGACTGCAGTGTCTCTGAATATCTAAAGGATGGCTGAAAGTAGTAAAGACTTGGTTTGCTTTGTATTAAATATAGCTGTCTGTCTGCAGGGGAATCTTCTGTGGCCCTACATACTTATTCAGCTCACCTGCTTGTTCCCTTGGGATTTTCCTGAATGTGATGAGGTGGAGCTGAATATCTGTGTTGCTCACATGTACGGAATGTGGTAAATATACCACACTGATCAACATACTGTTAAGATTTTGAATTCTTGCTGCAGTTTAGCAAATCTGTGTAGTGGGAAAGTCTTATTTCTACCAAAATACTTTGTTCCTATGTTAAGATGTTTCAAGTACAGATTCTGAAGTGTTTCACCAAATTACTAAATTGTACAATCATTGTGTGCATATGGAGACTGTAGAGGAAGAAGTGATTTGCCTTGTCTCTTGGAAGCTGAGAATGGAACCTGAATTTCTTCTTCTTGTTCCTTAGTCACTGAATGATATTATTTTCCTTAAATAGTAATTTTTTCCCCAAAGTTTTATAAATAATTTGGATAGCCTACTAAATATGCATGCTCTAAAGTACTCAAACAGTTCCTTTTCATCTGGCACAGCATGGAGCTAGCAGTTTTATCCTTAATCTGCACACAAAATATGTGACTACTGTGTTCATTTCATACAAGGGCCTATTCTTAGACTACATTATACTTTATGAAAAATTGTTGGCATTATTTCATGATATTAATCACTTGTAGAAAAAGAAAAGTAAGAAGGTTCTAAATGTTACTTACACTGTAGCAGTTCATTCAAAGACTTGTGACTTTCTGGCTTATCTGCCAATACCTCAAGAAAACCAAAATGAATTACCTTCAGCTACTGCAAAATGAGATAGAGCTTATTTTTTTTAAAAACAGTATCTTCTGTGTTTTAGGTTTTCTTCTGTTGTCTCAGAGTAAATAAATATTTTCACAGATATGGTTAAATATATTAAATACTTGGGGACTTTTTTGTTTGTTTTGTGTTGTTGGGTTGGAGTTTTGGTTTGGTTTTTTTTTTTTTTTTGTTTTGGATGAATTTTCTTTGCCCTCATGACTGCAAAGGTGATTTCTTAATTCTGTGCTTAGTGGCTATATTATAAAATTGGATTATGTTGGTTAAGGAAATAGACTGGGGAAAACCAGCCCATGCTCTAAATTCCAGTTGTGATCCAGGCTCAGAGTGCAGCATTTCTTCTGCGTGCATGTAATTCCTTGTCTCTGTAGGGTGCAGGCAAAGGATGGGCTGCTGGGTAGCAACAAAGATCCTTGTAAGGGGCAGTTATTTTGGGTTTGGACTTGTCAACAGAACAACAACCTTCCCTGGTGGGTTCCAAAGATTGCCAGCTGCCTCAGACCTTGGGAGTATACTGTGTGTGTAGGCTAGAGAAGTAGCTCCCAATGGTGGTTTCAGACCTCCTATAAATTTATGAAGAGCCACGTTTAGTGGCTTGCTGTATCTAACCTGGTGGATTAGTCTGAGCTAATCCAGTGTAGAGCAGGGTGAGCTGAGTAATAAAATTCTTGATTTGAACACTTAAGTGCAAGTTGTCAGATTTGTCTTTCTGATTTTTGGAAAAAAAGTCTTCAAGGACTGGAGGGAGATGCAGTGTTTTTCTTTGCCATCAAATTGCAGGTTGTATCTTTTGATACCTTGCTTCTGTGACAGGATTACAAAAGGAAGCATAAAGAAACTGATCCAATCTGTTCTGAGGCCTTGGGAAGCTCTTGGATGTTTATTATCCACCACACTCTAAAGAAAAGCAAAACAGCAAAGGGCTGTTTCTTGTTTTGGTCTTAATTTAAATATTGCTGCATTTTGCTTTCACCTTTGTACATATGATCCATAGCTATTTACTTAATATTTAATAATTGCATGTGGAGGCTGAAATGTTACTTAGAATATGTAGTTCAAATATTTACACAGGATGTCTGTCTTTTGACCTGTGCTTTATAGGAACTATCAATGTGCTGTTTTTTTCATTTGGTAGAACCTTATATTTTACAGATAGGCCTACTAACACTGAGAGATTAGTGTGTATGGATTTGGAATTATATATTTTTAATTGCACATCTTCTTTTGAAACCTTCTGATGTGGTGCTTTTGAGAGTTGAACTGATGCTTTATGTTATCTGGTCCATGGCTAGATTGTCTCTTTTTTCCCCAGCTCACTTCTGCTATTGAGTTTTGCCTTCTGCAGCCAGTAGACAGCTGGTTGTTGTGTGAGGTGTCCGTCCAGAAGTGGCCGCCATAGCCTGTCTCTTGTGGAGCTGGTAAAGAGGGTGAGAAATGCAAAGAAGGCCACACAGTTTGGAGAATATGGAGAAACAAGAGCAGGTTGCGTTGTGGAAAGAGGAACAGATGTGACAGCACTGCATAAATAGTAGGAAAGAGCAAAGAAGCAGTGGCAGAAAAAAAACTTTCAAACTTAAACAGTCTTCTCAATTCTGAAGTCAGTTGTATTTTACCCTTGCATGTATGAGTGTTAATGGTTTTGTTTCATATTTGTTTTGGGTTTTGGTTGGTTGCTTGGTTTTTGTTCTTTTAAAAAACAGGTTTATAATGCAACAGCCATGAAACAGACAATTTTTTTTTCTCCTTTTTTTCTTTCTATTGAACAAAGATTCTCTGTGGCTTAATGTTCTTTATGTTGTGTTGACAACTAAACTTGCCACTGTAGTCCACTTTCTATGTCTTTGACTGCCCTGAGAAGCTGCTTCCGATTCCCCTTGATCTCCAGATTCTTGTAAGTGCACACACCATCACCGTTAGCCACTTTGAGCTGAAACCTGTGGATAAACTTGTTTTGTTTAAAACTGCATATGAATTGCCATGACAGATTGGACTTGTTAACACTATTTCAGTATCTAGTGATCAACGGTGGAGGTTTCAGAAGATGCAAAAAGCCACCTATCCTTTGGCTATTTAGAGTTTGGGTTAAACTCTGGAACATGATATTTGGTAGATTTTGGAAAACTGTTGGAGCTCTGGGTATTTTTGTTACCCCTTATAAATGTCTAATCCTTTTCCCAGCCATGCTAAGTCCTTAGCCTTAATGACATTTTGTAGCAGTTAGTTCAACTGTCTAATTATGAGTTGTGTGATAGAGTATTGCCTATTTATAATGTTTAAATTTCATTGGAAGTCTCTTGTCTTAAGAGTTAGAGAGAACAGAAGCTTTCCTTTTTTGCTTAAGGGCCTTGTGACTAATCTGTTCGTTTCAGGGATTTGCCTCATAGAAGAGAAACTCAACTGCACAATATTAAAATGAAGAGTTTCTGAGTGGTTTTTGCAGGCTAATTACAAAGCTATTGTAATGAGCCTTGAGATTCCAATGCCATAGATCTTTTTGCATTTGAGAGAATTTGGCTGTGAGATTTTGGTTAACAGCAGATTACATTTTATTTTCAGAATAATGGTCAGTGCTAGAAGCTGCTGCACTCAGGTGGAGTGCTGCACTTGCCTGTGGTTACAAACAGTGACAAATCAATGGAGGGCTTCTTCACAGTGTGGATTTCAGAAGTTGCTCAAGTGCAGTGAATATGCAGTGTCACAGCCTAAGTCAATGATGTGCGTGAGAGTCTGGGCATATGCATCTCCCTGAAAGCATGGTCACAGAAATGTTACCTAATTTGTCTCAAATCTTTGCTTTTTTTCCCAGATTTTTCTATAATATGGCCCCAGTATAGGCAGGTCTAATTTGACTTTAAAGA
The DNA here is from genome assembly GCA_013399015.1 of Galbula dea. Classification (NCBI taxonomy): domain Eukaryota; kingdom Metazoa; phylum Chordata; class Aves; order Piciformes; family Galbulidae; genus Galbula; species Galbula dea. The sequence goes on along the minus strand of VWZX01000869.1, from coordinate 1,159,048 downwards.
ATATTACAGTTCTCCTAAACTTAGTATGTAATTTTGTGGTTGTCTGTATCTTGATGTATTTCTTCTACTTTATCAGGGTTCATTTGAGGATATTTTGTTGCTATTGACTTTTCTACTGCTAGTAGTCACCAGTTTCTTGAAGAGACTTGGCTTTGAACAAAGAACATCCAGATGAGAGTACTATTTATATACTGACAGCTCAGAACATACCACTATCTCCCTAGAAGATACTCATGTTTCCACAGAGTAGGTCCCTCTATGTGCCTCATCTGAGATTCAGACAGTTGGAAGAATACCCATCCCAAGATGATGGAGAACAGCGAGTATATCATCACAAATCTCATCATCTCATGTGTAAGTCAACAAAATGCCAACAAAATTGAGATGGATAATTTATTTATGTCTGCTTCTCAGTGAAGATAAAACTATGTAAAACCACTGCTTAAACTAGGTCAGTAGAAGGCACAGATCATTGTAAAGTCAAAGCACATTTAAAGTTTCTCCATCACTCACATCCCTGCCTAGTGAATAGATAATTGTAGTTGCTAAAATAAGTTCCTTTAATGAATGACTGTACTTCTTGCTTACACATTACAGATAGCCTTTCATCCTCTCTGGAGATATAAACAGTGCCCTTTTGGCCCTAGACTGCTTTATGTGTCTTTACTTGCTATGTTGCAAGGTTGGGTTTCATGTCTACTGGGTTTCTGCATCAAAATCCTTACCAGGGAACATAGAGAATTTACAAACTTCTGACCTAATAGCGCTCCTGTGTGGTAGAGTAAATCAGATTTGAGGCAGTCACTTTTCTTCAGCAAAAAAGGGTATCTTGATAGTTCTTCAGACTAAGTAATAGACTGTAATTACCCTCTATTTGTTTATATTCTAAATATTCCTTAATGTAGGTAAAATAATGCAGTTGTCAAGATGAATTTCAATGGTTACATGGTCTCCATCAGACCAGCTGTGGTATTTAGTTTGTGATCTGAACTTATATGGACTGAAGGATTGTAATGTTTACCTTCTGGTTGTGGGAAGGTGTAACAGGGGCCTCTGAGGCACTTACAGCCTGCAGACTAAACTTAACATGCTGCATGGATTGCTGTGGCTCACAACCCATTCCTCTTACCCTTATCTTTGCAGAACCCTCAGACATCCTCTGATCCACTGCCTGTCTTTAGGATCATGTGGTGGGTGAAGGGCCTCACGTGTGGGCTAATACGTGGCATATTTGAAACCATCATATATTTATCTCCTAATAATAATTTTTCTTGATTTGTTTATAATTAATTTGAAATAATTTTGGTTTTGTACATAGGCCAAAAGCCTCCTGTTTTCTTACTTGTGCTTTCAATTCACATTGACCGGCTCTTGCTAGATAAGGTAACTCAAGGGTGTTTGAACATACTCTTGGCTGTTAGACATTGGAGAAAATAGTACACATTTCAAAATGTACTTCAGGTTTTAATTGCATCAATGGACTGGCAAGAGGCAAACATTAATAAAAATAAATACTGTCTAGTAGTGGAAATAAGGAAGTAAGAAAAATAAAATCCCTTTTGCTTAGAATTCTTTCTGTGTTGTTGTTGAGTATTACAAAAAAAACCCCAACGTAGTCTGCAGGCAGTATTTGCTAGTACAGTCTCAGAAGTACTTTAACCTTGAGCTAAACGTTGTCCTGCTGTTTTAACCTTAAAAGACAGACAAGGATATGTAACTCCCATAATGCAGTGCCCTATCTGGTCTTCTGAAACAGGTGTGAAACCTGGGGAAAAAACCCCATACCTGGCCTGCGGAAATATACAGTGAGCTTTGTTGTCTGCTGATTTGGGGGATGTACATATGACAAAACAAAATTATGGAATTATATAATATTCTATAATATGACTAAGTCTTGCCTAGCTTTCAGCAGTATATTAACTGAGGAGCAAGGCTGTAGATATCATTTTTCTTATGCTACTGTGCCTGGTTTTTGGTTGAGTAGTGTGCTTTATTCCCCATATATCTGCTGTTGGTCAAACTACTGTGTTCCTACATCACCTCCAAAGGCTGGGATGGCATTAAAAGCCTTTAATGAATGTCTGTAAATTCAAATTTTCTCAATTGCTGCTGTTTATGAATAAAAAATAATATTTTTTTCTTCTTATGGTTAGAGGTTAAGCAGTTGTTCAGTTTCATTTTGTTGTTGTTGTGCTTTTTGTTTCTTTTGGCTGACACTTTTAATAGTCTTTGAAGACTTGCTTCATTTCCAGAAGACTGACCACAAGAGAAAGAGGGTTTGTTGAATATGTCAGTGCTTAATCTACTGGTTTTCTCTGTGAAAACATAATAGTAGCCAGGTGCTTTGAAATAGTTTTTTATTTCATATCATTCACTTTATAACATACTACACACTGTTAACCAATTTGTAGCATTTGGCAAAGAGAAGATACATTTTATTAGGGAAAAGAATTAAACCTAATGATATTCCCACTTTTAATGTTGCAAAAATGCCGTAGAGCTTTTTTTTTTTGGTCTAAATATATATATATACACACATATATATAATATTAGGGTTTTTTATATCAGTTTCTGCTTATGTTGTGACAATAATGTGTCCTGTATCCTGCACATAAAAACCATTCCATGCTTTTGAAGGATGACACTGTAAATAGGTAACCTTCAAACAAACAAGGGGAAGGTAGGAATGTTGGAACTCAGAGCCTGGCTGGCAAGCTTGCCTCCCTGATCTTGGGCTGGAGTTCAAGAACTGTTGTGTTAAGATTTTTCTGCCTCCAGATTAGGCTATACTTCTCTACTTAGAACTCTAAGGTTTGCTTCTCTTTGGTAAATACATTTAAATGATAGTGGCTACAGTGCATTTAAACTCTTCCTCTTACCTTTGGCTATGTGTTTTATATAGTTTGGAGGTGTCATGCAAATCTCTGTCTTTAGAAACTAAAAAGTATAGGGGTTTACTACAGCACTTATTATTTACCAGATGGTCTTGCATGTACCCAAAATATAGCTTCAAATACACATTCATGTGGGTGTAATTCTATTTCAGATGTATCAGTTATTTTAGCTTTTTGCCTTTTGCAAAGCACATGGAACCTTAGGGTAGTGAACTGACTTGGACCTGCTTGAGCTTTAGATTTTCAGTGAAAGGTTTTAGGAGCTTTACTGAAATGGAATCCCTAATGTGGTGAATATAGTTTCTTTTCCTAGAGAATAAGAAAAAAAAAAAAATTATTGGGGGGAGAGGAAGCAAATGGACCTGGGAACAAGATGCTTAATATTTAGTTTTAATTTAATGCTATATGGTCCTAGTTTGCTTTTTTTCTGTAATAATAATATAGAAAAGCCTGTATTCATGCACTCTGTTTCTCCTAATTATACTTTAAAAATATTTCTAACAGTAGTGATTATGCAATACGTTTTCTTTTTCTTCTTTCAAATCTTACCCATTCTGTATTTGAAAGCCAAAACTGTCAGTGGTCTGTTTACTTTATCTCACTCATGTGCAATGGAAATAAGTGGCATTTGTAGAACACACAAACTATTTTTGCCTGAATGCTCCATTTATGATTTATAGCCAACATGTATCCCTGATTTTCTTTGGAGAATGATCTTTATTGTCTTTGTGTACTAACTCATTGCAGAAGCGCTTGTCTATTTTGAGCTAAACCAGACCTCTTGTAAAAAGAATCAAATTATTTCATCATGTTGAAAATGAAAAGCTATAATTACTTGTAATTGGGCTTCAGAATTCTTGAAAATTGGGAAATTCTTTTCCAGAGGTTTAAGATCACTCCAAATCATAACCTGTGGAAAATAGGAAATAATTTTCTGTTCAATTTAAAAGTGATTTAATTTACACTTTTGACAGGTATTTTCCTTTGATATTTGGGTAGGGGAAATAATTCAGCTATGGTGGTTATTGCTAGAATCTTTTCTGAGATCATTTGTTCTGTATAGTTCACAACTTTATTTTGATTTTTGAAGTCCAAGCAGAATCTGCTGCAGTTTAAAGAAGTATGTGAAGTCATTTTGGACTGCTTGAATTTATTAAAGACATGCCTACATTTTATTTATTTGGCTTTTTGTTTGTTTCCTGGTCCTTGTAGCTACTTCATACTGTTTTAACAAAAATCACTATGCTGTTCTATGCTTTAGTCTTCATAAGTTTAAGTGCAAGCTGGAAAAATCTGTTGTACATAGTAGTACTAGGTGTTTTTTCTATAGGCTTCTGAGGCCCCTGCTGTTTAAAAATAGCTACTTCAAATCTCTAACTCAATAATAATAATAAATGCTGCAGAAAACAGAACATGCTGCCTATTTACCTTTTGGTTTATCTTTTGTAACAGAGCTAAGAAGGTAGGTTAACTTGTACAAGATCACTTTGTGTTCAGTTCAGCAAGCAGCAAAGACAGATCTTCCAAAACCCTAACGCAGTGGCAAAGGAGGTAACATCTAGACTCAGCAGTGGGTTGGGATGTTTATGTCCAAGCAGGAACTGAAAGTAAGCTACAGTAGAAAGCAGGATCCAGCAGCATGGAACTGGCAGCTAGGGGCAGGCCAGCTAATGGGCACCCTCAGGCTTGAGGTTAAAACGGGGTTCTGAGTGTGGAGAAGCCTTTTTCAGCATTAATTGTGGGATAGGGAGAAGAGTGGCTACACAATTACTTTTTATGCAGGAGGGTGTAAGAACAATTACATATACAAATAGATATATAACAAATACATATCTTGGAAGGTATACCTTACTGGAAGCCTTGCCATTTCCTTATTTATTTGGGACAATAACTTAGGTCAAGGCATATAATTACTTGAGATAAGCTTTTCATAAGCGTATTTAAAGTAATTGTGGGTCTTTTTATTATTTGTCAGATCTGGTAAGGGGCAGTCTGTACAGGATGTATGGAAGGGTCAGTTATCTATACAGTTACCTGCTTCTAGCACTCATGTCTAATGTGAAGGCAGGAGACCTGTACAAGAGAGAAATACAGAAAGGAGCATCTTGTAATGGGTAGACTAATAATAAAACACTTGGATACTAATTTTCATCAGTTGTCAATCTAAGAAAGTATTTCTATATCCCAATGAAAAGTGGTGTGGAAAAGTGAAGAAATTTGGTCATGGATATCTAGCAAGTCAATAGTGGAGCCAGGAATGGAAACCAACTTTCTGTGTTCTCACCCAGTAATCAAGGATTGTAAGGCTTGGGGCATGACAGTACTCTCAGCACTAGTGCAATGCCAGAGGTGTGCTTTCTAGTAGGTGCTGTGACATAATTTTACAGGAGCCTCAGACTTCCTCTCTATTGGAATCTATCTAAGTTTAGTGTGGTAAATTTTTTTATAATCCAACTCCTCAACTGGTTGAAAATGCCACTTAAAACTACACACAGATTCTTATAGGGGGAACAGGTGGAATCTGCTAGAGCTATCAGAAAGTTGGACATCATATGTGGGCATTACGCAGCCACCTGCATCATTCATTGAGTCTCTGGCACTACACAGCCAGTTCGTCAGTCATTGACAGTTTGGTTTGTGTGATTCTTTTTGCATATCAAACAATTCTCTGGAAATAGTGAAGTTTCTGATTTAAATTGAACCAAAAGCCAAGCACACATCTACATTTTTATTATTTTTAAATTTGAGTAGCTCACTGGAGAACTGGATCTCTTGACAGTAGGAGACATTACCTTTCTTGAGAGATGGCTTCATTACACTGAGTGTTCTTTTAACATTTTTTTCTTTTCTTTTTTCTTTTTGAAAGAACAGGGTAGTGTGTTTTCCCAAGATTAACAATATTCTTAGAATTATTTTAGAGCTGTTCTGACTATAAGAGGTTTTCTAGATCTTTTTTTGTTTGGCTTCTTGCCAGTGGCTGCTGTGGCAAGTAAATCTTCATGCGAAGAAGTGTGTGTTCTTTTTGAAGGTTAACAAGGGCCTGCAGAGCACAGCCTAAGCATCTGGCTCATGAGATTAAAAACCTTAGAAGGAAAGAGCTGTATACCTCAGAGGATGAGTAACCACCTTAAAAAGAAGGTGAGGTGTGACAGAGAGCCTAAAAAATGGGGGAAAAGCATTATCAGTAGGGAAGGTTGTCTCTCTAGTGAACAAGTGGAAAGTTCTACTGATAATGCATAAATATCAGGCTCTCAGATTTGGCAAAGAGTGTTAAAAAAGTAATGAAAGATGTAGCAGGCAATTACTTTGAAGGTTATACTGGGATATTAAATATTTTCATTATTGACCTTGCTGGACATGCACACAAAATGAATTTGTAGTTATGAAAACCTGCTGATGGCATAGCACTGGGAGACATTTTTGGTATGGTTGAGGGTTGGAAGGCCACAAGAATTGCATTATATTGAGGTCTAGAATAGTAGAAAATGGGTGACATGTAATCAGAATGTGAGGTTAGTCACTTAGACGCTAGCAAGGTCTTCAGATAACATTTGGGAACTTGGTGAGTGGAGGCACTCCAGCAGGTTCTTCCTTCTTCAGCCATGCCTCCATTGCAGACCTTAACTTAATTTTACTCTCTTCTGAGCTCTTTCCTGATGAAGGCAGTCCCCTAGATGCCTAAGCCATGACAGTTTATTAAGAATTAAACAGATTTACTAAATTTATGTGAAAGTTTGTTTTGATGCTTGTGGTGAATATCCATAGCAGGATTTTATCCTTATAATTAGAAAAATTTAGAGGAAGGAAATAGGGGAAGTTACCTAGGTTTGCATGGGGTTGTGGGTGTTGGGTTTGTTTGTTGGTTTTGTTTGTTTTGTTTTGGGGTTTTGTGTGTGTGTTTTGTTTTGGGAAGTAGGTTTGTTTGGATTTTTGTTGTTGTATTATGTTGGGTTTTTTTAACCTTCATGTAATTAAACACTCATGACACTATATGACACAAATGATCTTTTAGACCATGCTGTCCACATAAAAAGGATATCCAGAAATAATTTTCCTGACAGTGCTTCAGTGTGTGTTTGGAGGAGATTTCTTTCTTTATACATACATATAAAAATATAGGAAATAAACCAGTATTATTTCTGCATTTGGAAGTTAGTATCAACCTCATAAATATATTATCTACTACACAGTATTTCCTTTTTATGGAACTGTAGTGGCATGAGTTTCCCAGCACAGTAAAAGGGAGTCTGATAGAGCACAGAGGATGTGAATTTGTGTCCAGATGCTGATAGTGATGTGGATGCTGTGCTGGAGCGTGGTTACACAAAAAGGCTATGACCATGTGCATGATAATTCTCTTTTTGTCTGTTGCTAGAGAGGTATTGGAAGGAGCATTCTGCACTGTTGGGACATATGTGTCCATGGAGAAGTTGGTATGAAATAGAGAAGTTCTGAGTTGTAATTTTTATAAAGATTCCTATATTATAATATCCCTATTTCTGGCATATTTTGCTTCTTATACCTACATGTGCATGCACATACCTTTTCTTAACAGCTTTTCTCTAGCTCTTTCACCAATTTGTGGGTGAATGTGTTAGTCCACACTCTGTTGTCCCCACAAAATTCTGACACTGCAGATTCTAATCATGTTGATTCTGGCCTTTCCAGCCCCATGCTTGACTTGTGCTCTAGCCTGTGGGAGAGCATCTCGTAGCCCATTAGCTGCCTAGCTGGTTTCCTACACCACCAATGTGAATTCTTCCCTCCCAGCTCAGGTCTTGACAGCCCATGTGCTTTCTTCATGGGCCACCAAGCCTTCCACCCTCTCATCAGTCTATTGACCAATTTCTCCAGCATATCCTATGCAGGATCTCTCCCTGACCTCTTTCTCTTTTTGTCCCTCTGTGTTCCTGAGGTGAGAAAACACAATCCTTCCCATGGTGCTGGTTCAGCCTAACCATTTGTCTCAGCTCACTATGCAAAGGGGAGAGGAGGGCATAGGCTGGAGGAGCAGGAACTCCTGCCTGGTCAGCCAGCCTCCCAAGTGCTCAGGGAACAGGGAGTTTCTGAGCTCTGCTGTGATTCAGAATTCTGTGGTGAGAAGGTGTACTTTTCTGGGAGTTGAAGGATGGCATACAAAACTGGTAATGGTCAAATCTAACTAGAAAGGTTATTCTTTTGCAAATCTTACAGAAAAACCTTTTAACAGAAGCAGTCTTAAAGCATAGAAGTAAACCCGGAACATTTTCTGAAAGGTTGAATTTAACAGAATTGCTTCCTTACTTTTCCTCTGTACCTGTGGGTCTTCCTGTGGAAGGAAGATTGTGTTATACCTTTCAATGTTTTGCCATGCAATTTGGAATAACTTTTAATATCCTTTTATAATTTGGTAGAGAAAATAGTGATTTTATGTATCTGTAATTCTCTGCTTTGTATATGAATTATTGTGCTGTTATGTAAAATCGTTTGCAGTAAGATAATTCAGACTTCTCTTCAAGTTGAGCCTAGGAAAATATCTGTAAATTAGTGCTAATGGTCAGTGTGGCTGGAAGAGGAACCCTTTCATGTTTGGAATTGACTGTAAGATTGAACTTACTCCAATTTATTGCAAAGTCAATATTCAGCTTAAAAATTAAAAAGGTTAATAATTATTAGGTTTTCAGAGGAAAGTACTAGTGTTATGACCTGCCTAATATCATACAGCTACAAAAATGCTATAAAATGATTTTTTAAGCTTATATTTATAGTGAGTAGCTGGCTTATTCCTTCATCTCACTACTTATGCATCCATGAACTGTTAATTAATACTTTTGCAGTAATTACAGAATATTTTAAATATACATTATTCTTCTGAATTTTAAAAGATCAGGATTTTTTTATTAATTTAAAAGGATAATAGGACTGACCCACACTTTCATCCTCTTTAATAAAGAGGTGCTTTTTTAGATCATTTAAATTTTTACATTTTGATTGTAAGGAAGAATAAAAAAATCTTTCTTTTTTTCCCCACACTTCTTTCCATTTACACTACTAAGCTCAATCACCATTGTATCAAAAAAGGTCATTGTTCTCTATAAAAAGGTAAGTGCCTGCCTGCAAGTATTGATACAAGGAGCACTTGCATCCTAACTTTTTTGACTCCTAGCATGCAGTTTTCTTTATACAGAGGGCTGTGGTTTCTGCGATTTAGTTTCATTTAGTTTCTTCTTCTTCTTTTCCACCACTTTGGCGCATGCCTGGGAATGTTTAACCCAAATAATTATATACCTCTTTGCAACGGAGCTTCTCCAAGACTCCTTAATAAGAGACTGCTGAGGAGCAGAGAAGAAACCAGAATACAATTTGTAGATGAGTGAAAATTTCAAAGGCTAGGTTTGTAAGGAGAGATAATGCCTTCTAATTGGCCAGACAATACACTTAGAAAAGACATACAAGCTTTGGGCACTTCTAGCTCTTCCTCAGGTGTGAAGTAGAATTTGCAGCCTTCAACCTTGACAGAAGTAGAGATCGGTTGCCTTGGAGCTTAATTGATTAGGCTTATTAGAAGAATTGAGAGGAGAAAAGGGTTGCTACTTTTGAAGCAGGGTCATGGTATTAACAGGAGAGACAGCAGAAGAGAACCCAAGACAAGGAAAAATCAGCAGGCAGAGAGAGTTTATTCAGGACGCCCACTGCATGCTGTGTGATCTCAGCTTCCAAAGCAGTGGGTCAGCTCCCTTCAGGCAGGGTCTGTGCTGGCAAAGAGCTGCCTTTCTTGGGAATGGGGAGGTGGTAGAAAGGCAGAGCAAACAGTGACGTGAGTTAGAAGTAGTAAATATTGTTAAAAAGACTAAGTTGTTGGCAGCAAATTTGAAGACCACAGAAAGTATTTCATGTATCAACAAAGCAGGCTCTAGATGGTGCTTTTAATCTTCTGCTTTTTAAAACACAAGTTAATTTTCATGTGATGTAAAATGTATCTTTGTATATCTGCATGTATATATAAGTAGTATGCTTTGGTGTGTGCGTGATGTATCTTTGGGTTGCCTCACATTTCTATTTTTAATGCAGTTTTTTATATTACCCCTTTTTTTTTGTTTGTTTAAAAGCAAAGAATAAACAAAGATAGCAGTGCACTTAGTATACTTCAGACATCTAAGTGATGGCAAACTGAGTGATTAGTTGTGATGCACGTAAACTGTTTGTGTAAATAGTTTATTTTCCTGTGTCGTAGCCAGATTGATTCACTAGAAGTTATGTGTGTTCAGGAATTTCATTAGACTGCACAAATGTTGAAGCTTGGTGAAAGGAACTGCTGGTCTGTTCCTGGTTAACTGTGCCTCTCAGACTTGAGTAGGTCATTTCCAGTAAGCAGTTTGTTTATAAATCTCTGTTTGTGAGTTATTGACTCACATATGATACAAGTCATGACCTAAGTCACAGAACTGAAGAGGTTATGCAGGTATTTCCACAGGTTGTTTGCATTTAAGTAACTGTATCAATGTCCATGTGCTGCACTTACCAGCTCACCTGTTCTGCATCCATGTGTTTAAGGGTCCCTTTATTTTGGCTGCCTTGGATTTGTGATAGGTGTTTGACCTTTTCTTTCTGTGGGCCCAATAGTGAGTGAGGTGCTGAGCAGGACGTTCTTCCTTACTGCAATGAAAAATGAAGGTGAGCTGTGTTTGACTGGAGCAGACTTTTTGCTTTCATGTAATATTATTGGCCAGCTCATGTTTTTGCATACTATTGTTTCTGCTCTTTGAGTTTCTTCTAGAGCACCTAGTAAAACACGGTGAGTTGGTGCAGCAAGTTGTAGGAACAAAGTGGAATAGTCTACCACAGGCTACATTTAATTCGGTGAGCTGGGAAACACTTTGTGATCCTGGTCAGCCTTTGCATTTGATTCTATATTGCAGAGATTTCTGATTCCCCTTTGTGCCTCCTTTCTGTAGGAAAGAAAGTCATATGTGAAGACTGAGAGGTGTAATATATTTTTGCTATCTTCTTAATCTGTGCAAATGAGCAATAAAGAACTATTAAGATAACACCATGATACAGCTTTGCTGCTCAGTCTAGACACTTGCTTAGGCTGGATGCAACACAGTTAGGGACATTAAATCATTTAAGTTTGTCTTTTCACAGGAAAGTATGTGGAGTATAGTTAAGGGATGTACTTTCTTGCAGTATTCCTACAAGTACAGTTGTCTTCAAAGCAATTTTGTTCTTTAAAATTATATATATTTTAGTGTTAAGGGTTTGTTATAAGGATTTAAAGATATTTAGCAGGAGTATCCTTAAAATCCCAGTTTATTGGGGAGACTTACTGTATGGTTGCAAAAGTTGAGACTTGAAAGTGAGGTAGATGGAGTATTTTAAGCAGAATTCAACATGTATGAAATGTAATGTTTTAGGACATCCTGTGTTCTTACTCATGTCTTCCCAAATTTAAAAAACCAACCAAACAAAAACCCCCTCAAAATACGAAGTCAGAGGACAAACTGGATATCAACAGGTTTTGAAAATACCTTAATGTGGCAGTGTTACATTTTACATAGGGAGGCATGTGTCAGGTGTGGAAGCTTTTGATTATATCTCTACCTGTGATACTGAAGCAGTGTTGCCCAGATTTTATTCTAGGGTGGGTAGGAGCTGCCATTTCTGTATTTCCTTAGTTGCTTCCTTACCTCCCTGTATTGAAATTTCCTGAGGGCTTTTTATTTTGTGTTGTTTATGTTAAGGAGAATAGGCCCAAGAATCTAGTATACCAATGGATTTGGTAGCAGTATGCAAAAATATTGTGGATTTGGTAGCACTTCTCAAAAATATTGTGGTGGAAGGGTGTGTCATTATATGTATTGGGTACAAAATAATTTACTGAAGGTAGACTACAGAATCACAGAATAGCCAGAGTTGGAAGGGATCATTAGGATCATCTAGTCCAACTCATCAGGCTAGTGTTAGTTGAATGGCAATGTGTGCTTGCAAGTAACTAAATACTCAGTTTATATTGAGCTCCAGTTGGCTCTAATGGTGAAAGGAGTATTTGAAATCAGTGCACAATAAAACCTTACAAAGCAGGTATTTTACCCTGTATGCTCTGATGTAATGTATTGTGTGTTAAAACTGAAGTAGCAAGATGCATTTTTTAAACAGAAGGGAAAAGGGCTTGCACTTTTCAACCTGGTATTCTATGTTTCTCTGGTTTTGTGGTCTCTTACAAGTTAGCAAAGGAACATCCATTTAACTGTTCCTAGCACTGTAACTCCTCCCTGGACCTTTGTAGTTCATGTACATCTCGTAAAAGGTCTGTGGAGCAAAGCAAAGCATTTGTTAAGGCGTGCTCCTGCTAGCTCTGATTTAACAAGGGCAGATAGTGGCCACAGCTGTAATGTTGGCTTTGCTGTGGCCTAGCAATCAGGGTACCTGCTGCAGGCCCTGGTGTGAACTTTTGTGATTTCCTTCATGTAGCACATCATTTCCTGTCACCTGCACTAGCTGCACTTCTATGTCAGTACAGACAAGCTGTGTGACACACAACTGAAAGAAAAAAGACATTGTACTGCAAAATGGATCAGCTCCACCCAATCTCTAATTCCTTTATTTCTAGTCTTTATTAATGCTTGAGCACTTCTTAGTTTATGAGAGGAGTTCTTGTGAATGCATAACAGTTTCTGCCATAAAGGAGGAGTGCTGCTTCCCTGTGTGCTAGGCTGCCGTGTCAGTCAGTGCTTCCTGTATTGGGCTGGCTACCTTTGGGCATTGAAATCGAGCACAGTACAGCCAGTGATCAGCAGACCTGGATGCAATTCGTCTGCACAGTGAGACAGAGAAATGCTTCATAAGTTTGCTGTGTTCTTCTGATTTCTGTAAATCCATGTCTGGATTCAATTATCATGTAATTGCAGTTGGACATAAGATCCCCCTCAAAAACAGTTCTAACCAAACCAGCATATTAGAAATGGTCTACTGCTACATACTTGAATGTGTTTCAGTATAGGCAAACCAGTTGAGAAAGAGATTTGTCTACACATATAACCAAGAGCCAAGGACTTTTGGTCAGGAGAGGTAAGATTTTGTGTAATCTGTGCCCCAGGTTCACTTTCCATGGGCAAATCACTGAAGTCAGCAATTTCAAACTTAGGAGACTGGAGTTAGGTGTTGACAGCCATCTTTAAGTACCTAAATAAGTGGTCTCATTTTAAGAGGTCCTGAACACACAATTCTTTCTGACTTCAAAAGAAGCTGCAAATGCTGTGTCCACTTTGATTAATTGAAAGGCTGACCATCAAAGTGAAATTATGTTGCCAAGCTAAAGGAAAAGAAATAAAGACTTAGTACACTGTATAAATCAATCGCAGATCAGAGTTTACTGAGCATAAAATGTACAGCGTCTTATGTGCCCTTTTGTACTTTCTGACTCTCACTGGGCCCAAAACTACAACAGAAAACCCCTCATGGTTTGTGAAATATGGTAATGCCCAGAAACGTTTGCCAGTTTAGCCACTGAAAAATAGACATGGCTGCTCAAAATTTATACTGCTTTCTAGGGCCTTAGGTGAAAGGAAAACAAAATTTTAAAATGCTTTTGTTTTTTCATTTGAAGGTAATGTTTTAAATCCTTGAGAGATGGACAGCCTACTACCTTCCTCTACTTTGATAGATCTGTCTTTGAGGCATGATTTACACCTTATTATAGTAGTTCAGGTTATGGCCTCTGTTCCTGAAAGTTTTGTGGAGATAGGTGTCTAGGGAGGGGAAAAAAAAAAAAGACCTGATAAGTGCCCTGCTGGAAAGAATGCTCTAGTGTGTGTATGTGTGTGTGATGGTCATGTTTGCCAGTCCTCACAGCAAAGAGAATGCTCTGTGCACTGGAGGCGCAAGATCACGGGAAGACAGAATTTGCTAACACTACTGTTTGTAGAATTCCCGTTTTCTTTTGAGCCTCATTTGCCAGCTCTTGTATCCTTAACATGTTTTCTGGGTTATCAGAACATTAAGGCAAACCAGAGTACCAGGTTTAAATGTGGCATTTGTGTTAGGGCTACATTTTTTGCAATAGACAGACTAATGCAGACTGAGGAGTTAGCAGTGCTGTTACTCAAAATTACCATAAATTCGGCTCAAAATGAGTGCACAGTGATGAATAATGGAAGATGACAATTTCTACCACACATGTATCGCCTTCCTTGTCTTGGTGGCTCCTTATCACCACCACCCAAAACTGATCTGCAGCGATGCCTGTATAGCCTCTGATGCATCTTCTAGTGACAAGAGGCTGCTGCCACTGGTGTCTATGGGTGGGGAAACAGGATTCACTTCGGTCCTTTCCTGCCTGGCCTTCAGTATCAGAAAGGTGTGTGTGAATTTGGTAATCTCTTTTTATCTTCATTTTCTCTGAAACTTTTGTATACAGCTGAAGGCTAAGTGATAAATTTTTGTCATGGCTCTCTTATATTGCTGGAGTGCACTACTGTTATCTGATAAGATTAGTAAGTCAAGCAGCATGAATGATTATTAAAAATAAGTGTTTGTTTATATAAATATGACAGCAAAATAGGTTACTTGCACAGTCCAAGTGACCCAATTATTCAGATTTTGAACGTGTAGAGAAGATATGCTATGTTGCTGAACTTTAAGGAGAAAAAACCCTTATATTTTGTGTTGAACTGCTGAGTGTTTCTTTCTTTATGCAGTGCTAGTACCCTGATGATGGGGAACCACTGGAGAGTATGTTGATACTACAGTTCACGTTTCTATCTCTAGAAAAGAGAGCTGTTGTAACCTCCTTAATAAGTGACCATTTCCTGCCATAAAGGCTGGTCTATCCAGATCTTCCTGTCAGAAAGTTTAATCAGCTGTAAGTGAAGTGGTAGAACTAGATTTCAACCTGAGTCTTCCATTGCTTCTATAGATACTTCCAGCTGCTTGCTTTAAAGCTTGATTTTGGGCTTTCCATTAGGATTGACACAGGTTTTATCTCAACCCTTATGCAAAAACATGTTTACAAATAATATAGACTGCTCTATTAGCCCTTCGGAATGTCTTTGAAACACTGAGTTTAGCTAGTTTCTATTTAAACTGAGTCAACTAACGTTTGCAGAACTCTAGTTTATTTGGCTGACCAAATGTAGTCTTTGCAGTTTAGCCATTTGTTTGAAAAACCCCACAACACAACCCATAAAACCCAACCTGAAACCACCAGTGATAACAAACTCCCAGAAAAGCAGAAGAACCAGTCTGGTTAATGTAAACTTCTGTATTTTGGTAGTTTCTTGCTCTGCCATGCAAGTTTATCTGTAGTTGAACAATTGACTTATAACAGGTCTGTAAAAACAGGGCTTCCTCCTGAACAGGAGCAAACAAAAACTGTACTCTGCTGTTAAGTTGTGTGAAGCCCATCTTTATGTGTATCTCCCCTGACAGACCTTTATTGTGCACCTCAGGGTCAGCCACTGGACATTGCTATTTTTTCAGATTGAGAAACTGATCTCCGTAGTCAGATTTAAAAGAACAGGCTACTGTCCAGTGCAGGTAGAGCAACTCCAGCCCTAAGGGAGGCCAACTTCTAGTCCAAGATATCCAAGCAGGGTTTCATTGCTACTCATTTCTTCTAGATATGTAGCTGAACAACAAGGGAACTGTTCAAAAATATTTTACCAACATTTCCTTTAAAGAATGTGGATTCACCCAAAATAAAACATTCTAAGGTAGTGCAAACTTCTGACTTGTTTCCTGCCTTCTTACCTGGCAAATTTTCTGGGACTTCACAACAGCTTTCTCAAGGATTTTTTTCTGAGTTGGCAGCCTCCAGGAGCTCCACTTTGCTATGCAACTGGAATAGGAGTCTGGCACCAATGGGTACTGCTGGGAGAGCTCACTTCCTGTCATGAACACCCTCAAAAGTTGACTAGTTCTGGGGAAACGGGAGAACTGGAGCTTGTATGGTGGATCCTACCAAGAGAGTCTTCTTTCCTGTGGTTGAATTTCACTGCAGTTCATACGCAGTTGTAAAATGAAGTCCAAGGTTTAGAGGCTTCAAATGTGGGGGATACTCAACCTTCCTTCAATGATAAAGCCAAAGAATGTTGCAGAACTGAAGAAGGCAGCTGCTCCTCTTTCATTTAGGAAAAGTGTGTGTGTATGTGTGTGTGTGTATTTTTATGTGTCTTGCTCAGTGGGATGGTACTTTTCTGCCTAGGGACAGTTTCTGTATATTATAGATGTAATTAATTGGAGTTAAATTTAGAAGTCTAAGTTGTAACTGAAGTAGTTCTGCTATAAAAACCTCTTTGTAAACCAAGATTGTGTTTTCCAGGACATTGAAGAGATTTGCAAAGAAAATGATGCTTGGGGTTGCACTGGTATTTATATATTTATGGTTATGTGTGCAAAAAGCATGTCCAGTAGGTTGAATTTGAGTTTTGCTGTTGGGTGTCTCGGTTGTGTTGCTGCTGACTTTCCTTCACATTGAAGGCAGGCTTTTGTATGCCTGAGAAATTCTTGGAGCACTCACAATATTCAGTTGAATTGACAGATGTGTTCTTAAAACAATTTTTAATCCTTTTCTTACTTCAATAATTATTAAGAACATGAAACCAATAACACTTAAAAATTTCACTTCCATGGAGTTTGTAATGTCATTATTAAGTGAATTTTCCAGTAAGCCACAGGTAGGCTATAAGCAAGACTGACTTTTTTTTTAACTTGTAGATAAGCATTCATGCTTGTTTCACAATAATTATAATTCCTTCCAAATTTTATTTTGTTTCAATTTTGAATAGTTTTTATTCTTGAATTTCCTCCTGATGGGCAAAATTTCCTCTTTATGTGCCCCTTCCTCAGGGCTTAGCCTGTTTCCCCATTTTGGAATTACATAGAGTTTGTCATGTTGTTACAGGGAATCAGCCCTGTAAAATCCAGTGTTCTTGCTCTAGCAAAATTGCAGGATTTGTGGGAAGGGGGAAAAAAAATCAAGCCCAAAACAAAACCAAAGAACCAAAACAAACCCCCCTCAAACCATAGCAAAATCTATTAAAAGTATATTACTCTTCTTTGTATAACTGCATTACTAGTTTTTCAGATATTTTAGAGGGTTTTAATTATTTAAAGTTTATAAGATGTTTTACAATTGCTCTTATTTTATACTCTGAAAAACTGGTTACTTTCATGTGTGAAATCACAGAAATCGTATGAACTAAATATTACATTCTTCCCATTGCTTTTATGCATAGCATGTTTAGCATCTAACTAACATCTGAGCGGAAAGCTCATCTTGAAAGAGACTACTTAATTAAAAATTAAACGATGAATTAAAACTTAAATTATGCAAAACTAATAAGCTACGTTACCAAAACCAACAATTAACATGCGACAGGATATGGGAAGAAACTGCTAATGCTCTTACTTTTGTTCATGTTTGCATTGCAGTCTGTGTATTCTGTTTTGGAATTCCTCCTCTTGAAGTATTTGGCATATCCGAATTAAGATGTAAACCAGTGATTTTTAAGTTTGTGAGTTTTGCTAAACCAGCAGAGATGAAAACTTTGATAATGTAAAGGAATCTGTTGTAAAGTCTGAGGAATCCAATTGTTTTTCAATTAATGCAATATCACTTCTGTATGTAAGACTCAAATCAGTGCCTCACATCGCCTTGTGGAAATCGATTGAGTAAAAATGGACTCATTGATAAAAATTACAGTTTAACCTATTGCTCTAATTCTGTGGTATAAAAGGTTTATTTTTTACTGAAATTGCCTTCAACTAATTGCAAATGCTGGGATTCTGCATACAGTATTTATGCGTGCATACATTTACAGAGACCAGACTTAGCACACCTTTAAATTCTCTTTAGTTCAGCGGTTTAAAGGAGGTGTGCCCTAAATCCCTGTATCAGAGGCACTGAAAAACATTTCCTTAGCAAACATGCCAATGGGTGAATACTAGACATGCTGTAAAATACTATAGGCTTTACTGTAACAGAAGCATAGGGAGACATTTTCAGTAGTATATGCTGATGGTTTTCATAATTGTATTCTTCAAGGTGACTAAAGCTTAGGTGGCTGAGGGAAAGGAGTTAGGGAGTGAGAGAATACTCCATCTGATTTAAGTTAATTATGAAGCCTGAATCAAATACTTTATTATTAATATATAGGAGAAGGTGGGGCTACCTTTACATTTCCATTTTCTAATATTTTACTATTATATATAATAATAATAGTTTTTGATGTTTCATATCAAATATCTTCAGCACCTATCTGTATTTTTCTCTCAGGTCGCGTTAATCTAGCCTTTGTAGCTATATAAGTAGTTGTTTCTCTGGCACTATAATTTAAAAGTTTACATTAAAAATAAAATCAATACTGGGATAAAAGCATGAAGAGTACAGCTAAAATAATTTACAATAGCTTTATTGGTGATGGGAATCTAAGGAATGAATACTGTGTATAATAAAGGCAATTAACTGAACTTCTTATAAGGAAAAATATTGCTCTTGGCGTGGGGGATGTAAGGAGGAGATCATGGAAGCAGTTACAACTCTAATTTTCTGGGTTGAGCTATGTTAGCCCTGGCATAAATTGCAGCAGCCTAGAGGTACATGTGCCATCTGAGGATTGTGTTCTGCATGGACATCCATGAACGTGTCGGCAAGGTGTGGGGGAGAGAGCAAAGGCACGGGTGTCTGCTGGGGGTTTGCACTCACTGGGAGGCCTCAAATTTCCTCTATCATCCTCTCACATGTCAAATACAGGCTTTAGTTAATTTGCACAACTTAAAAGTCCAGTGGAGCCAGTAGTGGTAAGAAAACTGGCTTGATATTTAAGCTAAGTGATTTTTCTCTTCTGCATTTATTCTTTACCTCATTCTGCAGGTAAAAGTTCTGTCTTCAACACAATGAAGTGTTTAATCTTCTATCACAGAGTGAAACGTGAATAAAGATTGACTCGGATATAATTTTTCTAACTGCTCTTGATGGGCATCTAAAGATTCAGCTTAATTTAATAGAAATCTTAAACTCTGTCTTTTTGGGAAGCTCCTTTCTTTTATGTCCATGGTTAAGTGAGCAAGTCAATGACATGCTCCCTTAACAACTGTTCAAGAATAATCAGGCCAGTTGACTAATGTTTCTGCCCTTTTTATGCACTTCGATGTTCCATCATGTCTTTCTTCCTTCTGTGCATATAAGTGGATTTATCTGAATGATAATAAGCCAGATGGTTGGGTGGTAGGCCAGGTATTTTGAAGGTAAGCATATTCTTTGTCATGGAGCCATGTTAGCTGGGAGCTCTTCGTCACATTTCAAATCCTTCAGCAGTCTCCCCAGGAGGTGGCAGCTGTAGAAGCCTAATAGATATCATCACCTTCAACTGTCAGCTCCTTTTTTCCTGTCTGTCATGACTGTTTACTTCTGATCATACCAGTTGACATTTATGTGTCACAATAGAAAACCAAACCAGTGCAGGAGTAAAGGCGACACTGGGTTTGCAGTTGCTTCTTGTATCACAACAGGCATCTGGCAACTCATTAACACCATGTGGAGTGTCAAGCATATAGTATATTAAATAAAATTAATGCCTACAGGCTCTGTATATAAGGAGATGGCCATAACAGACAATGAAATCATATGAATGATTGAAACAGGAATAGTAGAGGCGACAGACTTTTTTATAAATTAAAAAAAAACAGAGGGGAGGGATGAGTCTGATGAGTCTGTAGTCCAGGGTATATGAGCTTGTCAAGCCTATGACTGTCATTCCTTGTCATTTTCATGCTTAGCCGCTGAAGAAAGATAAGTGGCACGTGAGGGTTCTGCCAGGCATTCAGAGACTTTACTAGAACTGTGTGCTTGGTAGCAAAGGTAGCATTAAGATCCTCAAAGACGACCATCCTCTTTATCCATTATCCAGCAGAGAGCGCGGCCATGGAAGAAGTAGATCCAGTCATGGTCATCCAGAGGGAGGATGTTAGGTTGAGTAAAGTCCTGAGAGTGATGAAAAGTGCTTTTTTCCATAAGCAGCTATCCAGCAGTCTCCCAAGTCCTTTACTCATATTCTTCAGAACTCATTGAAATCAGCCGTGCAGAGAAGGACTTGGGGGTCCTGATAGATGGAAAGCTGGATATGAGCCAGCAATGTATATTCGCAGCCCAGAAAGCCAACCGCATCCTGGGCTGCATCAGGAGAGGTGTGACCAGGAGGTCTAGGGAGGTGATCCTGCCCCTCTACTCTGCCCTTGTGAGGTCCCACCTGGAGTACTGTGTCCAGTTCTGTGCTCCTCAGCATAAAAAAGATGTGGACCTGTTAGAGCGAGTCCAGAGGAGGGCCACAAAGATGATTAAAGGACTGGAGGACCTCCCCTATGAGGAAAGGCTGAAACAGTTGGGGTTGTTCAGCCTTAAAAAGAGAAGGCTTTGAGGGGATCTCATAGCTGCCTTCCAGTACCTAAAGGGGGATTATAGGATAGAAGGGGAGAGACTTTTTAGATTCTCAAACTGTGATAAGACAAGGGGAAATGGCTACAAGCTACAAGAGGGGAAATTTAGATTAGAGATCAGGAGGAATTTCTTTACCAGGAGGGTGGTTAGGCACTGGAACAGGATGCCCAGAGAGGTTGTGGATGCCCCATCCTTGGCGGCGTTCAAGGCCAGGCTGGATGTGGCCCTGGGCAACCTGGTCTAGTAACTGGCATCCCTGCCTATGGCGGGGGGGTTGGAACTAGATGATCTTTAAGGTCCCTTCCAACCTGAGCCATTCTGTGATTCTATGATTCTATAAGATTCTTTTGTACTAGGTGATCAGCATGGGCCACTTACCTTCTTTTTTGCTCTATATGCAAATGCTTTTGTCTGTCTTCCAACCAATAATCAATAATTTCAAATAGTTTCAAATAAATTAATTTTCTTTGGCAGAATTTTAAAACTTTAATTAACATTAGGATATTTTTACCTAACGGGAATTTTGGGTACTATTTGGATTTATTTACTTAAAAATTTTGGATAGATGGGCTCTGGTTGTTCTGCGGAATGCTAGAATACTCCCGTCCGCTCCAGGAATGTCTAGTGGTGTCTAGTGGTAATAATGGTGTCTAGTGGTAATAACAGGTAGATTTTAGTACACAAAATGTCATTACCATCACAAAATTTTATTACTCGCAGGACATCATAAAACACTGGATTTCCCTTTAATCTAAACAAGCAGAACCTGTAACTGTAGATAAGATCTCTTCATTGGGCACTATGGTTGCAGTGCTGTGACTGCTAGTAGTCTGCGTTAGTTTGGGCAGGAATTCACACAGTACCTCAGTCTTCTATGCTATTAAGCTGGTGAAAGCATGTTTAAAGAGAAAAAGAATTTAAAAAAAAAAAGTTTTAACAAGTTGCTTTACAATTTCCCATTGGAAACTGGGAAAAAAATTAAAAGCTACTCATTGTCATAGTTAAATTATTGCCCAAAATTAATTGTAAGCCAGTGTATTGTCTTACTGGGGGTGGGGGGGAGAGTTAAAAAAAAAAAAAATGTTCCTCCTTTGATTTCATCTTCTGGCAGTTTGCTTTATGCATTTATTGTTCATTAATTAGAGTTCCTACATATTTGCCCTTCTTGCCTGATTGCCTTTGCCTTTTATAGCTTATGGTGAGCTTCCTTTGCCTTTGCATTTGAGATGAGCTGAGATAGCCACCTACAGTGATTGCCTTGGTTCCCTTCTTAATTTTTATGAATTCTCACTCAGGATTTTTTTCCCCTAAAGAAAACAGAGGTCTACATATTTAATTTTTTCATGTTCTCAAGATCATCTGCCATTCTGGATGGTTTTTTATGTCTGTTCTCTGCTCCCTTAAGTTGGCTGGGATGCTCTTGCAAGCGCGTGGCCCTGCTAGAGCCATGCTTGCTGCTAGAGTAATGTTCTCTGACTTACATGGGACCAAAAGGTCAGGTTTTCAAAGGCTGCAGAGCAATCATATTCATCCAACTACTGTTGTCGGCTGGCCAGCTTGCTGACAGTGGAGCAGTCAGAGTGACTTGCAGTTGGCATAGAGCCATAGTTGCCTTTCCTGCATGGCTATCAAATTTGGGGGATCTGGCAATGATGATAATGTAACTACTGTTTTGTTTTTCTTATTACGCTGTCAGAGAACTGACGACCATGCACCAGCATGTAATGAAGTGAAACAAGTGGATCTTGTACTTAAAACTTGTTAAAAACTCCTGACATGCAACTTTTAGAATCATAGTATCATAGAACAGTTACAGCTGGAAGAGACCTTGAACATCATAGATCATCATGTCCTAGCCCTATCAACTGCTAAACAATTCCCCTCAACACAACATCCACCCATCTCTTAAAAACAGTTTCTGTGTAGCTGGAAGAGATAAAGGTAACGAAACCACTGAGATGTTTTAATTTTCCAATTAAATGACACAATGAGAGAAAAGTGTAACTGCACATAAAGGTTAATCTAGAAGGAGAACTGTACGAAAATTAAAAGGCAAAAGATTTTTTTTATATTAGATCAGATTACTTAATGTATTGCTCTATTTATTGACAGATCAAAGGGGATACTTAATGAGTTTTGAGCAGCTTGTGTTCAAAATTTTATTGCATTGTACATGGGCAATATTCCTTCACTCTGTGATAACAAAGAAAAAGAAAAAAACCCTCTTGCATTAGACAAATAAAAAATTCTGTAGATGCATCTGAAAAAGAGAATGTAAGATCATTATGTGTTTTTTCATTTATCTGTACAGAATTGCCAAGGAGCTGTGGCCTTCCTCTTTGCTCTTTATTCAGAGGAATATGTCATAGTTACCACCTTCCTCTTGGATGTGTTGGGTAGTACAGACCTTGTTCTGGTGTGACTTCATCTGGTAGCTAGCACAGGAGATGGCAGCCAACATTTCTTGTTGTATGGAGCTAGTGTGATACTCAGCTGTTGGTCACCACAGGGCCTTACTTCACTCTTCCTTTGCCTTACCCCATTTTTGGAAGCTGGTGTTATGGGCAATTTAAGCACAAGGTGGTGGCCCTCCATCTGAATGTTGTCCATAGGGTTGTTGGCTCCGCTATGCTGGGCAGCCTTGGGAGAGCCAGGCCAGAGTTAGGAACTTCCTTGCCTGCTGGAGCTCAGCTAGGACCATCACTCCCCAAGAGTGCATTCATAAGCCAGTAAAACTCATAAGGTGATTTCCTTTCCCCTCAAAAGGGCTCTCCTTGTGCCCAAAAAGACAGCAATTTCTTGCTAACCTAGGAGGGACTCTCCTGCCAAACCACCTATATCCAGGCTGAGAGCTACAGCCTGCTTCCTCTCTGGGTGGTAGCTCTGTAGCAAGGGGAGACTAACTGGAGAGGCAGTATTCACAGTGAAAGCATCCATAACATGAGAAAGATGTTTCTCTCACCACCCCCTCCGATAGTCTTCTGTTTGTGAAAGCTGAGTATTTAACAAGATAAATATGCTTGATTGATTGTTTTTTGGTAGGCATATAGTATTTACTGCCTTACTGTACTGGTTTTGTATTACTGCAGGGAAGATAATCTCATTTGAAATTTTCTTTTGCTTATAAAACTTTGTGAAAAATGTAGCTCTAACTTAATTCCTGAGCAGATTTTTCTCATCTTGCTTTCTTTACTCCAGTTTATCTGGAGAAAGACCACCACAGTTTTTCTCTTTCTGTCCTTCTGTTCTGTTTGTCCATATAATCTTAAAAGAATAATTATTCCTAGTGATACTTTATTGAGAAGTTGCCTGAAAAATGTACTGATGCCAAACTTCTCATAGCTAGTTTCTTCATTAATTTGTATAACATAACAAATCAATTCATAACTTTATTCACTTAAATGCAGATGAAGATAAGTAGTGAGTACACATAATTATACGTAAGTGTAGATAAGTATAAAAAGTTTGAAGATTCATTTAGTGAATGTGCCTTTCCATTCTTCCAGTCCAATAAAAATAAAAATGTAAATCAGTGTAACTAAATCCTTCTGCTGAAGACTGTTTTACTTCTTTTTTTTTGTTGCAGTAAGTGCTGAAAGCATGAAGGTACAAGATTTTTGGTCTAAAAAGAAATAATCTCTGTTTTGAGGAATAATTTTATTAAGCTAAGTGTCATATTATTGACAATAAGCATGTATGTTTTAAAGCCATTTTGAAACAGAGCATTTTGTAATTTAGTGATGAATAGCACTGTAGGGTGTTACATGCTGTTACATACTGACTTGATTCAGTTTTGGGAAATGGGAGCTAACCACATTATGTATTTCAAAGCACACAGTATTCTTTGGGGTTGCATAATACAAGCCAGTGTTAGTAGTAGTTCTGAATACCTGGATCTGTCCTTTTGAAGGTGTTTGCTATTTATTTCAAAATAAAAGAGTTACCAGAGAGGCACCTGAGCTTGCGAGGAAGAAAAGAGATGCTGACACCTGGCAGATAGTTTTCTGGCAACACAACAGGGTCTAAAATATTGAGGTGGACAGTGCTTCTTTAAGGTACCGTGTACTCCATGCTGTGCCGCATGCTTTAAAGCTACGTCTGACTTTTGCCCGCGACAGCTATTGCGCTGTAAGCTATCGGAGATGTGTGTCGCTTCAGGTGTGCTCCCAAAGCATGTAAAGAATCAAAGCATCTTGGCCGGTCGGCAGTCTGCCCGATGACCTTTTTCTCGTGTAGCTCGATGATGGGTTGTGAAGGGGAGAGCTGGTTACAGTCAGGACTGGGGGGACCTGCCGTGGCGTGACGGCAGGTTCAAATCAAACCCAATAGTTGCTCCTTGTACTTTCTTCCCATGTCCTGCCAGCTTGCTGTATGGCTGCCACAACGGTAACCCTGTGAGTGGCTTGATTGGTGAGGATTTACATGTGTGCTAATTAGAGTGGAATAAATGATTGGCTGTTTGCTGCATCGCCATAAAGGGTGCCCAGATGTACACACTACGTGAACATAATGTGCACGGGCATGGCGCATCAAAGTTTGTCAGCTGCATTACCTCAGCAGGCTTAGGGCCTGTCGGAGAGCATTTGCTGATAATTGTCCCCTATGATTTAGTGTCTGACTTGGTGAAAGTGAAGGACCTCGAAGTACTGCCTTGGCAAGGGAATTTCTGATCGTTTAACAATAGTAATAAATGAGCTAAAATCTGTCAAGATTTTCAAGAATGAAAATAATAAGTTTGGGGCTACAAGAGATCAGTCTTTACTGGAGAATTCTGTGTGCTCGGAAACAGTTCAGAACATAACAAGTAAGCATCAGATTAGCTGCTGCAATTAACAATAGACACTGAACAGAGTGTTTAATTACGCTTAATTTGTTGTGATACAGAATGAGTCTTCAGTTATGAAAATCCCCCAGATGCCCAAGTATCCCCTGTATAGCTAAAATGCACCAAACTTTACACACTTGGTTAGTTTAGCAAAGCAAATACAGAACATTGCTTTTAATTTTAAAAATCTGCTTTAGATGAAGGGAAAATAAATTTACATTGAGACATGATCATTCTTTTCAATCTCTCAAAAAAAATTTGGGCCTATATCTTCTTTCATGAAAATATATAATTAAGACAAAATCCCACACGTATTGTATTTATGCACAAAAATCGGTAATATCTGATTACTTTGACAAGTAATTTTGTACTTACATGTTCACAATATTGATAATGTATTAATGTACAATGATTAAATGGTTAAGCTGCCATATTAAAGTTATGAGCAGGAACATTTATCCAGCATAGCTAAGCAGGAACAAAGACTGTCCATTTGCAGTTGGCATTATTCAATCTCTGAACTGCTCGAAGATGTTAGCGTTACAGCATTGATTCTGAGCTCTGATACTGTGCCTCACTCGAATGACCCAATAGAGTTAAGTGATAAGGTTAAGTTAATTACTGTATCTGTGCTATACAGCTTCCACATGATTACTGCTGAGAAAGATAGTGATTCTTCTAGCTTTAATTAAGCAAAAGAGAATGAAAAGATATAATTGGTTTTTATAATAATCCTGTCTTATATCACTATCAACAAGCATCATGTGTTTTTTCTACAACTTCGTTGCATGAATTCTTAGCAGCAAAATTTAAACAGTAGAATGTAGAAGTAAATTATTTAAATCCCTTTCCTAAACCACAGTGTCAGCTAAAGAATTAAATAGTTAATAGCTGTACTAATACTTTTGTATTACCAAAGGGCCCGTGACAGTAAATTGTGTACCAGTTATGAAAAATCCATATTTGACAGTTAAGAAGCATCTGCTGTTTTTTGGATTTGTCTTACATGATAAAAAGCATATATTTAGACAAATTCTTTAATTCTTTAACTTTGCTTCTAATCATGTATTGAACTGCAGTATGGTGGTTTTAATATTGTTTTGTGAACAGGAGCTTTAACGGTGTTTTATTTTAAATTTGCTCATTAGTTGTCAAAAAATGTTGCCTGTGGTTTGAAGGTGAAAGAGAGTGGGAAAAGGTTTAGAAAAAAACCTGAGGAATCTCTCTTAGGATAATGCTTTTAAAAAAATTTTTCCTAGTCATGCATATAATAAAATTTATGTATATTGTGAAAAAAAAAAAAGCAGTTTAACATTGAAAATAATGAATACTGATGAAAGCTAACAGTGAAAGGGGGGGAGATACTAGGTAGGTTTTAGTCCTTCACATGTTAAGCCCTGACTGAACCATTCTGTGTAGGTAATCTCATGTCTCTGTATTGAGCTCTGCTAACTCTCACAAGTTTGCATAGATCTGCCCACAGAGAAGAGATTATTTTACCACATCTTTGCTTATGTAACTTATCTCACAACAACTGCTTCAGGTCCTTGCCATTTTTCTGAATGCTGCCTTCTGAGCAGAAAGGGAACTTGTGTTGCCTTTCATTATTGTTGGGTTATACAGGCACTGAGCTGTTGGTGATCAGTGTGTAAATAGATTGGCTTCAAACTTCTGTTTTCTTGTGTTTTGGTTTTTATATGTAATTGCAATATTTCAAGTTGATTGTAACAGGAATTCTGATAAAGATTGTTAGATTAAAACCAGCCAAGTGCCTGTTTTCTATTATTATTCCTTGACCTGTAAATAGGCAAGATTTTAAACCACTCTTGAGCACCAAAAAAAAAAATTAATAAAAGAAGTTCCATTCTGCATATATAAATTTTTAACAAAATAATTGGTACTCCAGGGCAAGATGTATATTATTTACTAAGTACTTTGGTTACATTTTAATATTATTATTTTATTCACAATAGTAAAGTTTTATCTCCTTAGCAATGCTTTGTTTGTAAGTAGGGTGCATTGAGATCGAAATTGTGGTGCTGTGGATTTTAAAAGCTGTTTGGTTCTGTGTGTGCCTATGGACAGCCTCCTCTTATTTTGTAGCTGCACAGGATTAATCAGATAGTTTTCATTTCTATAGAACACTTGTATGCAATGGGATGCAGTTTAAACCATAATTTTTTTTTCTCTGCGATTCCAATTTCTTCTTGACAAAAACAGCTCCTTGAAGCAATAAAGTCTTAGTATACCAAGTAAGAGAAAAAACCAGCTGTGTCCAATGTTTGTGGTGTTCTGTTTTCATAGCAAGTGTGTTTAGAGGCTCACTGTTTGTTTTTGAAAACACTGTGAAGCTGCAGTTGCAGAACCTGTGTATCAATAGAGGGTATTTCATGCACAGGGATCTGTGGCTGCTATGCAAGGAGATCAAATGGAGAATGAGGGAAAAGTGTTCCTAAGTTTCAAACTGTAACATTTATAAATAATTTCAGAATATTTAAAGTTCTTGTTTGGAAGGAGAGCACTAGGACTTGGACAAGAGTAGAGTATGAAGTTACATGCAGCCTGTTTTAAGAAGTCAGCTTGAGTTTTTGTCTCTGGTTAGTTCCAGGAATTTGAAAATCTCAGTCAAAGGGTTTATTGGGCAGTTTCTTCTGTTGCCTGTCTCCTGGTTTGTGCTCTCATTCTCAGAAGAGAAAACTGAAGTAAGTAATTGTCCTTAATTTAGGTGATATACTAAAGGATGTGCTAAAAAAGGATATATTTGACTCACTCAATACTATTAAGTATTGGATGGGTTGGCAGAGAAGATTCTGAAAAACTGGGAGTTCTTTTGGCTTGGGGGTCACTGTGTTCACATGTTCAGTTCAGAGGATTTCTAGCTCTTGGGCTGTCAACCTGATGTCTTTTGTTAGCTCTGTAGTCAGTTTTTAAAAGGTTCTTGATGTTTATTGAAAAGAGATAGAATGATACTTGGAGCATTTTCCTCTTGTTCTTTTGTCTCAGTAAATATATTTGTCATCTAGAAAGTAGAGTCTTTTCTCCTCACTCGAGTGTTATAGTTTGTATTGGTGATGGGAAAGTAAAGCAGAAAATGTAGAATGATCTGGAAAGTTCTGAGTTCTCCATATACAGTAAATATTTTGAAATTCAAAAAATCACAAAACTTTTGAGTTCTTGATAAGTCTTTCTTCAGATGGTATAAGCACAGATGTGGAAACCAGACCTTAGGTGTTTGGTAATGATATCTGCTCTCATGCTCACTGATTGCACAGACATTCTGACAGTGATGGACATTACTCATGCTTAATTCTTTTTAAAAACATTTCTAACATTTAATATGTCATAGGAAGATAAATGAACAAAGGGCAATTTTGGTCTGGACGATAGCTGAGCAACCATATCTTTTCAACACTTTTACATGTAGTATAATACAGCAGAGCTAACAGCTGTGAATAAGCATAGCCCATATAACATTTCTTTCCTGCTAGATGTGATGGGTTAGCATTGTGTAATAATAACAATATTCTCTAGTTATGTGCTTCTTAATGTATCAAGATGTTTACATATTTCAGCTGAGGTGGTGCTTATTTCATTAAGTCACATTGAGAAAAAGCAGCTTGAAAAGTTGCTTTCATATGTCAAAGTAATGATAAAATGAGTTTGAGGCCTTTATGATCAAGAACATTTTCTGCCTCTTTTTAATGATATAGAATAGTAATGACCTGCAGTTTCATTTATTCTTGGAAAAAGTATAATTGCAAAAATTAACTTGTCATACACCACAGCTCAGCAAAGTTACTTTCCTATAAGTCTGTGGTCACAGTATGTTTTTTTGCAATTCAGCATCTGGCTCTGTGGGGTACTGATGGCTTCTATGAAGTAAAGTACCAGGGTGAGCAATTAAATGTAAAATGACAGCATAAAATATGATCATTACAGTTATACAAAAGACACATTTATGAATTTTGCAGATAACTGTCATTTTTTCTACTCATATTTGCTCTTTCTTTGTTAGCTTAATATTTCTCGTGCAATTCATTTTTTTTCTTCTAAAAAGTGAACAATGCCTTTTTAATTATCCTGACACTTGTTTGTGTCTTTCTTATTTGTCACATTTGAAGGCTAATGATACCTTTTTCACTTTGTTCTGACACTATACTTTCAACTTTATTTCAAAATCAAGGGCTGTTTTGTTTTTTGGGTTTCTTTTTTAAATTAACAGGAAGGTTGCATGATGAGGCTAGAATTTCTTATGGAAATCAGTATGTGTTGTGTTGATCAGATAATGTGCTGCACCTGAAAGAAAGATTATCTGTGTTCAATTCTCAGGGGCTACCAGGCAATGTTTTGAAGTGTGCTTTTTGAATTTAGCTGGTGTTTTGTCATTGAAGAGAGAAGATTGGTCTTGATAGAAGTTATTTTAGCCATATTAGGTATCAAAAATACCGTATAGATCTTTCTCTTTGTGTTTTCTTTGCAAATACCTGTCTCCATGCTAGAATAAGAATGCTGTCCTTTCTGTAGTTGCTTACATTTTTGTTATCTTGGGTGAGAGGGTGTATCTTCTTCATGCAATATGTATATACTATATATGTCATTGCATAGGATGCTGAAAACAATTGTACTTCTTACCAATATCACCTGGACATACTAAAGGGGTTGGAGGGGGCAAGGAAAAAGGACCACAAACCCCTAATATTCTAGAGAATCCTGGTAATAAACCCATGTTGTTCCTGTTCTGATGCTCTCACTTTTTCTTCAAAGCGCTTACTGATTTCTACTCCTACGACAAAGGATACTGCAGCAATATGCAGCTTTATCTGCCATTTCTGCAACCTTGACACCCAGCGAGGGACAGTGGTAGGAAAGCTCTGTCCTCCTCTCTCCTTGACAAATCCTAATCTGCTTCCAAAACTACACCGAGGATGGCAGTCAGCAGGATTGCTGAGTGACACCTTTGGAAAGACTTCTGTTTATCATGCTACCAGGCATTTAGAAAACTAACGAAACCACTGCTAATGACTAGTTATTCACATTTATTGTCTCTAGAAAGCTAGGTGCCCTTTCCTTTCTTTTTTCCCCCCTAGTAGTTTTTCTTAAATGCCTGTAATGACCTAGGGAGCATTAAATTTAGAAAAATTACCAAATGCTATTTAAATGACTGAGTGGGGGAGACAGTGTTTATCTTGGAAGACCCTCTGTCTCCCCAGCTGCCTTTGACAGGGAGGATTAACGGAGACCCCCAGTGTTTGGGAGTTGGGGGCAGCAGGGTTTGAAGTGGGGGCAGCTGTGCTGTGGGTCAGGCCTTCACCTGGGGAAGGTCCCTTCACCACCACAGGTCAGGAGAAGGCAGAATCCCATTATGTTCAATGGGAAATGTGAGATGCTTTAAGCAGCCCTCCCCTCAATTAAATTGATAGCACAGTAACCTGGCATTGATTCCCTGGTGATAAGGGAGATGACCCCACTTAAGACTGCAGATAAAAAAATGATAGGAGCAGAGTATAGTTCTCAGTCAGCATTATGCCTATAAGTGGATGGTACACAGCATTTAAAGGGCTAGGTAACTCAAACTGGAAATAGTCGTTGCACCGAGACCTTCCCTGTTACAAAAACTCTTCAAACTTGACTGGCCTTTAAGTAGCAATTTGAGATGGAGAATGGAGATTTAAGAATCTTGGAGCATTTCTATTTAGAACACCTATTGTGTAATCTCCACAGTCCTGTAGCGTAGAGAAAGGTTTGTGATAAAAAGAATTGGAAATTAAAAGGGATAATATCTGTGGCAGACAGTCTCAAGGGGATTTGGTATCTCTCAAGCAAATATGACTCCAATATAAGCTCCTCAACTGCGAATGTTATTAGGTGCAAATAAGAGCTAATTTTTTACAGTTTGTGTTTCTGGGAATATGAAATGGAAAACAGGTGAAGAGTCAGAATTAATTAAGAGAGAGAGGGGAAGATGAGCTAGCTATCCTAGCGTAGTTTAAAATCTAAAATGCCACGGAAACCTTAGAGTATTGTGGTACAGGCTGTGCTGTCAGGAGGAAGAGAAGGGATCGCTGTAGCCAGGAAACCATCATAGGTCTGGAAAACTTGGCTGTAATGTGCAAACCTGTTTTCTTCACAGGGTGGGTTTAGGTACGCAATTTCAGGTGGATTAAAAGTCCCTAGGAAAACTTGTTGCCCCCATAGGAACAAAGAAAGTGCCAGAAAAAGTCTTTGATTTCAATTACTCAGATTCAGGACTATAGACCTTGTTCCTTCATGTCTTTTAGGTTGTGTTTATATCATGTGATATGGTGCTGAGTGCAGAAACCTCAGCTGGCTCTGTTCTTTGATGCTCCACCATGCCTAGTATACCTTGCTCCCTCATATTAATTTCCCTGTTAGAATACCTTTATAATGTACTTAACGCTGCTTCCACTGACAAACCTTGCTCTGGATTTGCAGATTGATTGAATGCAAAACACTTCCATGCAGACCTACTCAGAATTGCTCAAGTGTTTGTGTTTTGATGACCACAATATTTGCTGCCATCCAGTATATGTGTTGTTTCTAATTATTAATATGAGGGTGTATTTAAAAAGCGCCCATACAAGCATGTACTCACCGCTAAAGCAATGGAGGAAGCAGATGCTGGAAGAGGATTACTGAGTAGCTGTTGCATAAAGTGCTGTTTAGAGTTGTTGCTATTTCTCAGTAGTCATATAGAGCAACAACTGGTAGAAACCCCAGAGAAGAGCTCATAAAAAGGGACAAAAAGTTTTCCTGTGGTGGAAGGACCAGATTTTGTGCTAGTCTGAACTTGGTTGAGCAATATTGGTTCCTAATACTACAGTATACTTTCTCAGCTGCTTTCCTGTTCTTCACTGTCATAGCTTTTATTAAGAAAAATAATTGTTAGCTTTTATAGTGCCTTGGAAGTATTAACCAAGTGTAACTGATACAGGGATGTCTACTGAAGTGCCTTTAGCATAGTGGATTTGAAAGCTGTAAACTTGTCTGCTTATCTCTATGAGGTGTTAATTTAGATGCCTGATGATGATGGTTTAAATGTCAATATTGTTAACTACTCTGTTATTCGTGGGCAGGAAGGGTAGGGAAGACAGACTCTTCTGCACAGTTAACTGAACTGACATCTCTTTTTGGTTTCACAAAAATTAGCAGTTGGAAGATAGTGCTGTCACCTGCATTTTCTTTCTGCATTCCAGGAGGAGTGCAGCATAAGCAGCATTGCAAGGTCCATCAGTGTCTCTGAATTTCTGACAGGCATCATCTGTAACAGCAACATTATCTACTCAGAGCAATGCTTTACTTGGGTGACTTGCAAAATAAGCTCTGCCAATCTAGTGGGTTTCAGAGAGACTTTTGAGAAATTACCTTCTCTGTCCTCCCTTTTCACCATAGGTGCCAATTCCTAAAAAGATGAAACCAGGAAAGAATACATTTAGAGTAAACATTTTATTTCATTCCAACTTTAGTTTATTTATGTCCATAAAATTTAGTATGGTTCTGGCTAGAGCATAGAGGCTCACTTCATTTGCCTGCCTAGGAACTTGCCTCCTTGAGAATGCACGTTGTCAAGTAGATGTAATGGGCCTCATCATTTGACTTTCTAAAAGGCAATATTACTGCAAGTATGACCTTTTTATATCATTACAGAGAAGTTAAATATTTACTAGAAGTCTTTTACTTTTCTCTGTTTTCAGAAATTTCCACTGTCCAAGAGAAAATATACATTAAAGACAGCAGCTGCTTCTGCAGCTCTTGCACAAATGAAAATGGCATAATTCCAAGGTTTTCAGTGTTGTATATAAAAGGAGAATTACTGTACTGCATGCAGAATATATCAGCTTAGGAGAATGTGACCATAATGAGGAAAGAAAATCAAAGAAGTCATAAAGTTCAAAGAGTGAAAACCATGTGCTAAATAGCACTGTTGGATGTCTTGTGTTTTTTCATCTGCCACGTTGCCTACAAGCTACCTGAAACGTGGGGCTCTGAAAGGATATGAAAACTTGAAATGTTTTGTTTTGTTAATATTAATATAACTAAATAGGGGAAAGGAAGATGTGGGTGTGCTTTTAAAGCTTTTAAGGAAGTTGACAAACATGCCATGAAGTTTAATAGCCCAAGACAAAGATAGTCCTGCCTTTGTGTAAAGATGTCTCAGTCTTCAATTATTCCATTACCAGCATGGCAAAGGCATCATCGGCCTTGGTGATTTGAGGCTTTCCTCCCTTTTTAGAATATTCACTACTGGTGAAAAGGAGTGAAAGAGTAAATTGTTTTAGTTTCCATTTGGTTAATGAGGGAAAAATAAATAATGATCCTGATTATGGACCATACCTTGTGTTTAAGATCTCTATTCATTGTTAAAGTGGCTTTTTAAAGGAATTTTCAGCTTTCTTGATTACCTAGTTAAAAATTACTGGTAACACAGTCTTCTTGCCTCCAATAACCTCGAGTATGTCTGCATTTGTGCTTATTATCAACATATCTCTGTCACTGACTAAAGCTATGTAAGTGAATGGATTAATGATAATAGCATATGTTTTTGTCATGTAAAATGTAGATGTGAATAACGGAAGACTTTGCATAAGTTAATTAAATTAGTTCAGCTTTAACAAAGTTGACTTGGAATAGTAGGAGGAAGTTATTCACTATGAGGGTGGTTAGACAGTGGAACAGGTTGCCTAGAGAGGTTATGGAAGCCTCATCCCTGGAAGCTTTTAAGACAAGGCTGGATGGGGCCCTGGACAACCTGATCTGGTGGATGGTGTCCCTGCCAGGTGGGGGGGTTGAAACTAGATGGTCTTTAAGGTCCCGGCAATTCCATGATTCTGTGTTTCTATGTCAGCTCCTAGTAGTTGTATTGGCTCAACTGATGATCTGTTTGTATCTTAGTTCTTTAGGGTATCGGTTTTGCTTGGTGTACTTGCACCTGCATTATCACAACTACTGTCAAAGGAAGGCAGAAGGCATAGCCTGTGCCACTAGGAGTTTGCGTTTAACAGACATACAGATTACGTTCCAAGATTAACCTGTTCCTCTGTAACAGGTTAAAACCCTTTATGAATTAGTGTCCTGGACTGCTGCCAAAGCACACTAGTGATTGGCTCTTGTCTACCTAAGCTCCAATAGCTCAGCGTGGTGAACCACCCCCATTTTATTGGAGATATCAATTTAATGTACTACTCACACATAACTAATTCCAATTATTGCCAAAGAGGAAGACAGTGTTGCAAACATAGCCTAGCTGTTCAGCCGTCCCATTTTGTAATCAAGAAGTGCTATGGATGAATCATGATAATGGAAGATAGCACAAAATGCCAACTGTCTGGTCTGTTTTGCACATTATAATGCTGTCTGCTACAGTGGTGTTTTGTTAAGAAAGATGGCCTTGTGGGCTGATACTACTTTTAGAATGCAAGCTAAGGGTGTCCACTTACTAATGAAGCCAGAAGAGCAACTCCATCTTCTTAACTTTCAGTGTAGCAGGGATGTGAAAGTTTACAAGGCTTTATGTGAAATTGTGAACTAATTCTGAGTAAATCCAATATGTGATTGGATGTTTGAATTTCTTTGCTTTGCAAATGAAAGAAATGAAAATACTAAACTAGAATGACAAGGTATTTTAATGCTATGGAATATGTGTATAAGAGGAGTGTTAGGAGGCCTTGAAATAGAGGATTGTTGTTCTTTTTGCTTTTACAAATAAATAGCTGGGCAGGTTCCTACCTCACAGAATTTATGTTCTGAGAAACACTGCAATATAGTAGACTCTGAATTTTTAGATTGCAGCCCTGTAGCTGTAGAAATTGTTTTTGATAGATGTCCCCACTATTCTTTATCACCTAGTAAGTATAGATAATGTGAGTGTGTGTTGTAGTTGAACATACCTAGCCTGCCTATTTTTAAGTGCCTTGACACTTCTTATTAAAAGATTCTTCTTGTTTAGCTTGAATTAAATTTTCTGATTTTTGATATTTACCTTAAAGTGAAATGTGGGTATCTGTTTTACACAGACTTACTTTTCAGTATATATAATTCTTTTAAGCTAAAAGAATTGGCTTCCTCATTAAAACTGAAAATAAGTCTGAGACATATTGGAAGTTTTGTAGCTATAGAGTAAGATGCATGTGGGTGGTGCAATGGATTGTGATTTCAAAGGCAGTCTTACTTTTGGTGTTTCTTGAGCACTAGGTACTTGGTTTTATGACCTTAATTATGCCCTTTGATGCCCTTTTTTGGTTTATAATTGTATGTATGTAATTAGTATGTAATATGTCATGAGGGAATAGTAGATTCTAACAACAAATAGTCAATTTTTGTCAGTATTCTCTATAGCAGTTTTTGTTGGCATGGTCAATATTTCTGTGGTATTAACAGTAGATGTATGACGGATCATATGTCAAAAATGCTCAACTGCCTTGCAGAGACAGTATGTGCCTTCAGGTTTAGTAAACAGGTGTAGTCCACTAGGGTGGTGAGGTTGCAGCACCACAGCAATGGTGGGTCTTTGGAATGGAAGTGTAAGCTACTGATGGTATGTTAAGGAATGTGGAAGTGCTGTCATGGTTGGTGATACTGTAAAGACCAGACAGGGAGTGGTCCAGTACAGAAAACACAGGTTTTTTAATTCCACAGTTTATCAACTGTGCTTTCTATTTCAAATCTACATTCTCCTTTCAAGTTCTCTTGTCTTAGCAAGACTCTTCAGTTGTCTGCATTGTAGTTGTAAGTGATCTTATGGTCAGGTGGGATTTAGATTCAACAATAGGTTTAAATTCAGGCCAGCCAGGTAAAACCCATGCTAAAAGGAAGGAGGGAGCTTGTCAGGCACACAGAAATAGGAACAACCACAGAGTTACAATTAACCTGCTGTTGGCTTGTTGTCAACCAGTCTCTTGTTTTAAAGCCCTGAGAAATCATACAAAATAAACTGTCCCTCATTAACTTGATTTGTGTTCTGTGTGTGAAAGATGTGTTTTCCTTGTTTGCATGAGACAGAATTATCTGATTTCCTCTGTGCATAACTAGAATATTGTAAAATTGCATATCTTATTTAGGATAAAATAAACCTTTTCCAATTAATAAACCACAGAATAGGTCAACTTCAAAGACAGCAACATAAAACACCCACAAGTGGTCATTAAATATTTATGGACCAAGCATTTGTTAGAATTATCAATGGATATCATAGATTTGAAAGGCTCTGTATCCCCATGAATAAACGATGATATTAAGCATTTGTAACCACTTTGTAATTAAGGATACTTTTAAACTAGACTTCTGATACTTTCTGTGTACTGCTTGTGTTGGAGCTGTACAGCGTGGTCTTGCTGATAGGGTATTGCCAATGTAGGAGTATGAGAAAAAGAAGGAAAACCAGGCTAATGCATTTTAGACAATAGAAAAGAAATGAGCAGCAGGAATGAACACCTGTGGGAGGTAACAGCCTGGCTCCAACTAAGACATCAGGTGTTTTTGTTGTTTCTTGGGATTGTTTGGACTTCAGAACTTTGTATTTCATTTTGGAGACAGGTTCTGGATGATGTCTTCCTTTTAAGGTTGTTATTTGCAGTGTAACTAATGATGTAGAACCTCATTAAAAATCAGACATGGGGTGAAAATACTATAAAACAAAACCTGCATTTTCTAAAGCAGGAACCTGTTATGACCACAGTCGTATTATGACAACTAAAGCTGCTCTGACCTTGTGCATTTGCCAAAACTTGGTGCTGTCCTGGCTGCATGGTCACATCCCTGGCCTCCTTTTCTCAAGCTGGAGGAGCTTGGCTTTGTTTCTAGGCTAAAAAGAATTTACCCTCTTGGTTAGATCAGCAAGCTAATTCTGTTGACTGTCTGGCAAAGTGAGCAGTTTTGGGGGTGTAGGGAAAGCAGAGAACATGTGGAGAAGGGGCAACACAGCGCCCAAGTAGCTGGTGAAATGCCAGGCTGGCTGTGGGTGTTGCCTTGGGGAGCTCAGGTTCCTGGCTTGAGAATAAAATTTTGTATATAAGCGAGGCTGAGAAACAGTTGAGTTGGTTTCACAGAATCACAGAATGTTAGCAGTTGGAAGGGACCCGGAAAGATCATCTAGTCCAATCCTTCTGCCAGATCAGGAAAGCCTACAGCATCCGGTATTCCCAGGTGGTCTCCCATCCAAGTACTAACCGGGCCCTACCCTGCTTATCTTCTGAGATCAGGCAAGACCGGGCATTCTCAGGATGCCAAAGAAGTCACCCCAGGTTTGTGCCGATTACAAAAGTAAGACTCTTGTTTGCTTTGTAGCATTCTGTCTTTAAAATCCTGGTGCCTGGTGAACAGTAACTGTAGACTTGTCCTCCCTGGTATAAAGCACCATTCTGTCACTGTTAATGAGGCATGTCTGAGTTTTAGGAAGCAGGGTATGTCTCTATGTAATGACTGCTACTTCGAATGTTGTGCAGTGCCTGTGTATGTGTGTCTAGGCGTCTGTATTTCTATTATAAACTAATATTAAAATGGCCGAATTTTATAAACTAAGCAGTTTAGCAAATGAATTACCCCAACCTATTCTGACATTTTGAAATGCTCATTTTTTTTCTTCTATTTAAAAGGAAGAAATAGTTGCTGTATTATCTTCTACTTCTCCTGAAAAGGGCAGAAGCTTTAGAAAGGGATGTCTTATTTCTGTATTGTTTCCATCTCCTATCTGATTTCTGAGATGCATCAAGTCTAGCACCTTCATTTTAGTTGGTGGTGTGTCCTAATTAATTTTTTGTCATCCTGATCTGTTTCTGATGTTCCACTTAAGGGTCATCTGTTTTTTAATTCATTTTGTTTTCTTCTTGAATGTGTATTCTTTTAAAATATTTCTTTGCTTTGTCTGCTAAAAATGTATAAGCTCAGCATTGATTGCAGATAGACTTTATTTAAACTTGTAGTGGAAGTGCCAAGAGAGGTTTTATTTCTCTTACTTCTTGTACAAGGTCTTCTTTGGAAACTGGCATAAGCTATCAAGTATTTTATCAGTTCTGGAAGAAAACACTAAGCTAAATGAGTGCTGAAGTATGTATTATGGGAAAAAATGGGAAAAATACTTAAGTCTTATGTATTCCTATAGAATATATTGTGTTTTGTCTAGTAAGGTTGTATAGCTAAAAGAAGTTTATATTTTAAACTATGTCAAGGTTCTTGCATTTCTATAATAATTGTTGTGGGAGGTTAAGCAACTTTTTTTAAAATCAAGCCTATATTATGATGGTTAAAGTAGACCTCTTTAGCCTTTTTGCCCATAGGTAAAGGGATATAAAACTTTTCCACTATTCTACATATGTTAGCAAATTATTAGCAGTACAGCATTTTAGTTGTAGCAGTACCAACATACCAAGTTTAGTTCTAACGTTCCTATTAGGTGCTGCACAAGTGACGTGGTTACCTTACACCATTACATGGGGGAATTCCATGCTTTAAAAAAAAAATCTTAAATGTATTGTACAAAATTAAACTTCCTTTTCCTTTTGAAAAGGAATGTGGATAATTAGAAGCATGATTAACAGCTAGTCTTATAACTTAGTAAGCCCCACTGTATCCAAATGACATCTGTCATCCTAAATAAATAAATAAATAGCTCAAATGACCACCTTGTCCTGCTTACTGATCCACCCAGATGTGTGTGTAATGCTGCTGCCCGCAGCAGTCTTACAGGGAGTGTCTTACATGGTGATGTGTGTGTGTCTGTGTTTGTTTCAAAGAGGTAAGTACTTAAGAAATATCCAGATTGGAGAAATTCATTATTAGTATTAGTTTATAATCTTATGCTGTCACTGAAAATAAGCCATTTGATTTGGTTTCCTCTGCTCAGTGTTCTAATGGTCCTTAATTCTCTTATGTATTTTACTGGTCCTATGGTCTCTATAAAATTTCATCAGCTTATTGTGCATTATTTGTTTTCTTAAAAAAGGAAAATAGAAAAAAACAACAAAAGAAAACAAAACCAAAACCAAACTCCTTCTATGGAGGTTTTCAAAACCCATCTGGATGCACTTCTGTGTGACCTGGTCTAGGGAATCCTGCTGCGGCAGGGGGCTTGGACTAGATGGTCTTTTGAGGTCCCTTCCAACTCCTAATATTCTGTGATTCTGTGAAAACAAAAAAAAACTCAAAACAAAGAAACAATTATAAAAAAACACAAAAACCCCCAACCTGTGCCGTCTATTGAACTTCTCCATACACATTTTTGTTATTCTTGCGTTGCTTTTCTCATTTTTTTTGTCATTGTAGATTAATATTTTCAATCTGTTCAATACTTAAAATGGGCAATTTTGAAACCTTTTGAATAATTAAACTGGTTCAATTTTTAACTGATTTAATTTTAAAACTTTATGTTTAGGTCAATCTAAACATTGAACCATTTCAAAAGTTTAAACAAGATTAACTGTTTATTTAAACCAAAATTATAGTTATCAAGTAGGATTCAGGATTAATTTTTGTTTCTTGCACTACATTGTCGTAGACTTTCAGAAGTTGAACTGCTAAAATTATTAATTAAAATATTGGGTTTGTGCTACACTGTTTTTAATAAGACATAATAAGAAAGGTCATTTAATATAAAAAATAGGATTTTTAATAGCAGTAGTAGAAAATACTGCTATAATAGTAAATTACAATATGTAATAAAGCTGAAGCTTTCCTTTCAAACTAAACATTCAAAAGCCTGAAATATCAGGGCAATAGTACATCACTCTGTGTTGCTCATGATTAAAAATTTAGTTTTCCTTTTATTTTCTTCAATGTAGTTATTTTTTTAGTTAAAAATATTTAGTCCTTCTCGAATGCATGACCTTATTTGTACTGTTGTTTTCCTTACTTTTTATTTTATAATCCTTTTATCTTATAAAATGTACTTGAAACAAATGCTTGCAGCAAAGAGTAAGAATAAAAACGCTTCCCACTTGCCTCAACACACTTCCAGCATTTCTGCAAGGGGTTTACACTAGAAAGTTGCAAGTCTTAGCACTTGCTGAGTTAAAACTAAATGGGGAGGAAACTGTTTCATTTAATCAAAATCAGTATATTTAAATTTCAAATCCTTGAAATTTAAGGAGGAACATCACTTCGTCTGAGAAAATGCAATCTTCCATCATTAACCATGTGGGAGTTATGCTGGTTAAAGACATAGTAATAACAGCATGGAGGAAAAAGAGATCCATCTGTGCTTTCTGAGGCCATGCAAAACTTGGCTAGTTTGGAAAGATGCTCTTAAAAATGTCACCCCCGCAGTCCTTTCTGCCTTCCTGACAGAAAGCCAGGATCTAGGATTTCCACTGCTTTTTTGCAGCATGCAAAGTCATGTCAGCTGTTCTCGGAGATTTTTGATGCGTGGATGTCTCCTGTCATCCCCAATCACGTTTGTACTCTTGAGCCAGGCCTATCGAAACTGAACTCTGCTGCTTTGCTGCAGGTCAGCTTTCATGGACAATTAGTGTTGTAACAGCACTTTGGTCGCAAGTTGTCATGGGTGTTTATCATAAAGGCATCATCATGGGGTGGATCGGCAGTGATCGGTGAGTCTTCTGCTTTCTGAAGCGTTTCCTGCTCGCCTTTTCGTGGGTGCCGGTCAGGTGATGGCTCCACAGGGCCTTCCCTGCCACTGCCACACGGCCCCAGGCTCTCCGGGCGCGCTGCTTGCCTCCCCCTGCTCCCCTTCGTTGTCTTCACCATCGTCCCTCTCAGTAGCTGTCAGCTGCCCTGTCGTGGCGTGCTCTGACAAGAATGAAAAGAGCGATCTTCCCGCTGCTGGGTGCCCTGTCGGGATTGACACCTCGGATGTGTGTGGCGCCGCACGAGGTGCATGAATCCAGCAATATGCAGAAGTAAACCAATAAATCTTCAGTGTCACTGCTTACTGTGACTTGATTGCTCTTTTCCTCCCAAGAAATCATAATGGAAAGAAATAGTTCTATTATTTCTCAGTTTTTTTCTTTGATATTTTTTAGCTCCAGAGTCCATGTTCTTTAGGGCTCTTCCAAATGCATTTCTGAATCTGAACTACCCTCTTTAGTTACTGGGACACAAGCTTACTTAAAAATACTACTACTTTCTTGCTGAACAGATTTATTTCTTTTCTTTTTTTTTTTTTCCCCCCCCTTGGAATATCTCTAAGCATTTTTATGAACAAGGCCAAATAAAAGTTTTCTGATGCTGCAGATATGTATCACTCTCATTTTATGGATAAATAATGCAGAAGAGTCCACTGAAAAGTCTTGCTCCTAGTGAAACTGAAGGGAACATAACTATTTTCAGTTTTCTTGGAATTGGATCCCAAATGTTGTACCTGCAAGCAGGTGAAAAACCAGGGGAAGAGATGAAGAAGGTTGAATGTGATAGCCAGTCCCCATCTGTCCCACGCTACAGCCCTAGGACCAGTCCCTGTCAGTGAATGTGTTCTTCCCTGACCTCAGTACACCAGGAGGAGGCACCAGCAGAGCTTTGACTCCTTCCTTGAATCTGTGCTGGGTGCGACCTGTCCTAGGTGCCACATGCCTCCCAGCACAGGCTCTGCCCCTCTGCCTGCCTGCCTTTGCTTCTCTCACTGTCCTGACAGCTTCCAGTGAAGTTCATGAGACCTTGGGGGGAAAAAAAAAAGGACTTGAAGTATTTTTTTTCCTTTACAGTTGAAATGCACTAATTTCCTATTTAAAGAATATTATTCCAGTCTGAATGAAGAAAAGGGAAGGTTTCAGCTTTCATCTTTTACTTTTGACTTCAGTTGTATGAATTGTTTCCTTTATGTTAGTGTGCCATACACAAATGTCTTTATTTCCTTTTCTTGATATGCATAAGTAATTCTTTGAGATTTTTTCTTTAATCTTACTTCTTAATAATTTTAGAATTTGATAGTAAAAATTTCTTTTGTAAGTGATACTCTATCTGATGCTTTACTTGGCCAAATGTTACATGCATTGCAAGTGCTTTACTGCGGAGTATTTTGTAAAATAGAAATGCTCACAGCATTGGCTGTGTGATTTGGGTATGCAGAGAACCAAAGCTCATCTTCACTCTCTCGTCAGAAAAAACAGTGTTTTCTTGTCCCTGTAAAAGATCCATTTGAAGCTTGTGATTCACTGCTGAGTGAAAAAACACTTGATTATAATGTTCATCAAACCACAAAAAATAGCAAGACGTTAGAAGCTGTTTTGCTGCGCAGTGTATATATCAGTATATATACACTTATGTAAAATACATGTATTTATGTGTGTACACAGCAATATTGCATTAAAAGTATAA
Source organism: Galbula dea (assembly GCA_013399015.1). Lineage (NCBI taxonomy): Eukaryota > Metazoa > Chordata > Aves > Piciformes > Galbulidae > Galbula > Galbula dea. The sequence goes on along the minus strand of VWZX01000869.1, from coordinate 1,116,636 downwards.
TTTTTTAGCCAAAAAATAGCTTCAGTTTCTCAGCATAGGTGTAAAAATCAGGAAATAGAATTATTTTAAAGTGCGCTGATTTCTTATTCTTTCTTTCTTGGTTTTGCAAAGATTTGATTTTGGTTTCCTAAACTGCTCAGATGTGACCTTTATAAAGGATGTGAGGATAAAAAAGGATGCAAAACCATGATCTCTATGTTCTTATTTGTCTTAAAGCTCTTCTTTTATCAGATGCTGTGTAGACAGTTAATTTCAAATGGTGGCATAACTGTCCTTTATATCTAGTTGATTTGATATGAAAAACAGAAAGTGGACCTTGTTTTAGCTTGGAAGATACTGTAGAAGAAAACAGACATGTGCTAAATAAAAAGATAATTCATTTCAGTTGTGGGGAACTGTAAGGCATGATAAATGATTTTCCTGTACCAAATTCCCCATTTCTGCGACAGTATTAGTTTTTACTTTAATTACCAGCTCCAGTAATGTTTCCTATCCATAACTGTCTACAAAATAGACTGTTGCTGAGCAGAGGGTATGGCCTGTTTACTCATCCATTGAAAAGAGTGGCTAAGTTCTACCAAGTCTTCCTTACTTGGTCTGAACTGCCTCATGGGAGAGTGTCCCTCATTTAAATATTTAAATATTAATGTTTCATTTTCCAGGTGGAAAACTTCAATGTCATTTTAAGGATATGTAACTTTACTGGGGAATCTCTGGCCATCTTTACCTTAAGAGAATGCATTTTAGAATGCTTCCATCTTGAGAAGTTTGACTTACATGTCTTGTTTTCTTGTTGCAGACTAGCAGCAGCAACAAAAACAACAGAAAGAGGCTGTCAGGGTGGTTTTCTCAAAAATGGTTTAGCTGACATTAGCCACAAATGAGCAGAGCGACACTAACTACTAATTGATTACAGTAATTACGCACTCTTTGGCTAGTTTGTATTGGCAAACTATATATACTCCTCACATAAATGTGAACTTGCAAAATGCACGGAAAAGGTCACTCTCATTTGCATGATAGGCTTCATTAGAATATGCTAAGGACAAGACCTAGTGTTTTATGACTTCAGGTGATGAATAGCTACCATATTACTCTGTTCACTGAAAGCATGTTTCAGTCACCTTAATTTACATGCTGTTTTGTAATGCTAAGAAAAATCTGTGGCCTGGTGGGGAACTAGCAACAGATAACAATTTCATTTTATTGTGATTGCATTAGGGGTTGTGCTTCGTTTTCCTCTTTGTTCTAAAGAGTGAACAAACATTTTTTCGATACTTCCTTTTGAGGAGGAATTCTTTCTGTGATGTGTGCATTTCTCACAGCCATGGTTATTTTGGCCCTAAACTAAACCGAAATGTGGTTTTGTTGACAAGGCTTTGTGGCTTTATCCCATAAATATATATATTTAAAAAATAAAAAGAAGAGCAGTTTTCTTTGAACACCAGGACTTAAGGTAGGAAGGCAATTCACTAAATCTTTGAAATCGGCTATTCCTTCTTTAAAGATTTTTTTTTTTCCAGCAAGGATAGGAAACTTGGAATGTTTTACTTGCAGACTGACTTTAGTGTCTGTGTGTAATTAAAGAAAAATAATGCTGAAGTCTGAGTCAAAAAACGTTTTTGTAATACAAAATACAAAGTATGCATTTGTGGTGATGGAAGTCTAATATCCTACCAGATAGCAGTTGTTTCATTCATTAACTGCAGTTCTCCTTACAAATCTCAGTGTAAAATGGGCAGTGAGAGTTCTTATCTCGTTGTTTGTATAATGTAACACATTGGAACATGAGGTTAATTTTTTTTGTTGTTTTTTTCTTAATATTTCTTGGGCTACAAAAGGTACTTCTTTGAGTAAAACTGTAGGAAATAAAGAAGTGGACAGTTTTGTTATAAATTGCAGGTTTGTAATAAAATTGTACAATAAGCTTGCACAAGCTTTTTAAAATATCATTGCTGCCACCGAACAGGTCTGTAATTTATTTATTCAGGAATGTTAGAGGCATTTTTGATTTATTTGTTTTTAGAGAAGTTTTGTTAAGCAAGATAATGAGGAGAGCTGGTGTTAATCATTTACTATGCAAGTCTGAAAAATGAAAATTTTGCATATCTTTAGCACTCGTGGGGAAAATAAATTCACTCATAATGCTAATGGTCTATTGGTATAATTTTTAAAAAATGTTATCTGTTACTCTGGAGGAATTCAGTACATTCATATGTTATGCTAAAAGCTAAACTAATCAATATATAATTATACATCCATATGTACATATGTATTGAGTAATCAGAAGTATTTGTTATCTGTAAAGATGAATAATGAATTTGATGGTGGTCAGTGCCATAGGTGACTACATGTTTGTTTATGACTAGCCCTTCAGGTGAATATATTCCTCGTGTGTGCACAAAGCAAAGTTTACTTTTTAGAACAGGCTCTCAAGAATACCGAAAGAGTTTGGTCTCGTTCCAGGTGCCAGGGGTTTACAAATATGGCACAAATTGCCATGGCCTTTGCTGAATATTTATTTTAAGGATTTACTGTAACAGTTAAACTAGTGTGGGATTTAGTGTAACTAATTTAGAGAATTTACAGATTAGATGCCCTTTAACTTGCTATGCTTATACAGCTCAGAATTGCGATGTGTTCTGCCTGGCATGCGGTCCGCTGATTTTTGGGATTACTGTTTTCCATTTTTCAGTTTCCTGCTGAACAGCTATACTGTTCTGCATCAGACTGTCTCTGAAGCCTTAGCAGGTGTTCTTCATGGATATCTTTATGGGTTTGGTGTGACTGCTCATCAGACAGATGACTTTGGGTACCAGATGCTGATGGAGGGACTGAAAAAAATTAAGCTTGCCAGTCAATAGTTACATCCGGTCACNTTTTCTTTTTTTTTTTTTTTTTTTTTTTTTTTTTAAATCAAGAGGTTCACAGGAACAAACATCCATTGCTTCCCAAGGAACTAATGGAATTAGTGACTTTAGGCTTTTTGGATCAAGGGCAAACTTAGTTGTGTAAGGTGCCAAGATTGGTTTGGGACTTTGTTGCTGCAGAAAAGGACTATGTGCTTTTTACCTGTTAAGCAGAGGGGGAAACAGCAAGCTGTCAGGAACTTGATGTATGTACAAAATTAATAATCTATAAGAAAAAGGGGGGATGGAAATATGATCTGGGGAAGAGGTGAATCTCAGTACTTACTTTTTTAATTGTGGCCTCTGCTCTTTAGAAGTGCCATACAGGATAGACTTTCTCTGCACTGTCAGTAACCCCAGTCCTATCTGAGTGGAGCACATGCTGTCATTTGCCATTCAAAGACATGAACCTCCAGTTTAAATGGAAGGCCTTTGACTTATTCATGTTCCAGTGGACCATATAACGTTGTAGGTGGTGCTGCTGGCTGCTTTCTCCATAACTACTGTCTTGTAATACAATGCAAGCCCAAGCAATATTCACCTCTGTCAGTGCTATGGGGTTTAGTTGTTTTTTTTTTCTCCCCAGACACTAAAAATACCTCATTTTTATCACTGATAACATTTGTAGGAGTTGACTAGAAATTCATCTTTGCACCTGAGAATCATGGTTTCCCTCTAAGTTAAGATAGAGAGATGGATGCAGACTTGGAAGATCTTTTGAGATATGCAGGTATGGAATATCTCCAGTTCAAGTGCGAAGTAAAAAAAAGGAGTAGTGGAAAAGTAATGGTGTGAGCAGACCAAGGAGGAAAAAAAGTTACTGCCAAATTAAATTATAATATTAGAAGTATGGAATATCACAAGACTTTAGAAGAGATCTTACTGATAATCTAGTTTTCCTTCCTTTTTTTTCTTTCTCTCCATTCATTTCTGTTCCTTTTTCCTTGAAAGAGAGTAAGATAGGGCTTTTGTAAATGAGAATATGCTTATGCTTAAATAGGACTGGAATAAGCACTTGAAATCCAAGGAGGGATTCCTGGTTGGGTTGCAGCAGGACATGGGGGAATGGCTGCAAGCTGAAGGAGGGGAAATTTAGGCTAGAGATTAGAAGGAGGTTCTTTACTGAAACAGGTTCTTTACTGGAACAGGTTGCCCAGAGAGATTGTGGAGGCCCCATCCCTGGCAGTGTTTAAGGCCAGGCTGGATGTGACCCTGGGCAACCTGGTCTAGTGCGTGTGGCGTCCCTGCCCATGGCAGAGGGGTTGGAACTAGACAATCTTTAAGGTCCCTTCCAACCTGGGCCATTCTATGAGGGTGAGTCATGTCCTTTTAGAACTCCTTCTCCAGGAATGTGCATGGCTTGACTAAGATTATTGTCATCTCAGATACGGTGAAAGAGAAAGGAAGGGAGAAGAATACTGTATTTTTAAAACAATTCTTAGCACCTTTAGTAGAAGCAAGCCCCATGAAGCTTGGTGACTGTAGAAATATTCTGCCACTGTAAGCATGAGCCTCCATCATTGAGATCGATACTGAATTTGACTGTTTCTTTACTATGGGCTAAATTCCAGGCTGTGTTGTTACTCTACACTGCACTCCATTTCTTGTCCTTGTTGTTATGCTCATTTATGCAAGTGATAGAATGCAGTTTGACAGCTATCACTACAAGTGCCTGTGGACATCATATACAAGCCAAATGCTAGATGGTGATAAATGTGTTATGATTAGACCTTGATATCTAGATCATATGTACTATAGTGAAACCAACACTTGTTTGCTATCTTCTTCAGAGGAAGTGGGTTTGCATTACTTTATAGAGATATATTGGAAACAAAAATACCAAATCTTCCAAAAATCTTTTAAAATCTTTTAAAAATGACTATTTTCAGTTTCATTTGTCTTGTTGCTGGAATGAAATAAGATCCTTTCTGAATGTTTTTATTGATGTGGCTACAAAAAGGTGAAAAGCAATGCTGTGGTCCTGCTTACTGAAGTGGTTAAGAAAAGGCAGAATTCTTTGGCAACTACAAATGTAAGAGCTATAGATGTATGTAGCAAAAGATAAGAATGCTCAAAAAGGGAATTCCATTTTAACCTGAAAAATACTCAAAATGTATCTGCTTGTTTACTTCTGTTGATGAATGCATGCCAGCCTCTCTTTCACTTCAACACAGACTGTGTGAAAAGCAGGGTCAATGATGAGTAGGTGGTGTTGGTCCCTTCTCTGCTCAGAGTTGTGTCCCAGAAGATGAAAGAGTGAGTTGATGCCTCATTCCACTTCTAAACATCTCTGTCTAAGGGGATCCAGGCCAGAAGTTGATAGCATTCCGTAAAACAACCCTTCTCAGGTGGAGTTCGTGAGTGGTAACATTGGCCCTCTTGCAGGCAGCAGTAGCTGCTGGGAACATGACAGACACAGTTAACAAGCATGAACTGGGTCTTCAGTATGTAATGGGGTATTATTGTACCAGCTTCCTCCTTAGGCACAGCAATTGTTGTGTGTTCTGACAAATCTAGGGGTTAACTGCTGCCATAGCTAGGCGCAGTGTTCCTTTTACTCTGGCCTGGTGGAATTTATTAGAAAAATGGCAGTCTTGGCTGTGAATCCTGGTGTAAGAACATTTGTCACTCATGTGCTTCATTTATGTAATGCTGTGATAAAAGAGCCTTAATAGCTGTGAGTTTGAATTTTGTTATCAGCACCATATTTACTACATTGTACCTAACCTTCCTCCATAGCCCCTGATTACGGGTAGTGATATTAGGTAATTACTTTCACTAGTGTTAAATGTACTTACAATTTTACAAACTATACTAATTTTTATCAGGGCTGTTTAAACATGTTTCTTGAAAGGTAGGATGTCTTTTTAGCATAAGTGATGGTAAATTCTGAATGAGGTGTCAGTACCGTTAAGATTTGTGAAGTTTTCTAATAGGTATTCAAGAAGGTAGCTTCAATGCCAGGTAACGTCTGTATTCTGAAATGTTATGAAATGGGGTTTTCATACTTTTGTTTGTACTTGGCACTGTTCAGGTTTGATTTGTAAATTGTGTATATATTTTTTGCTTTGGTTTTAAATTACAATGAGTATATCAGAACTGTTGAAGCATCCTTACTTGAAATGATTGTGCTTTTGCTATTGAATTAAGGCTTGCAGTGAGTGGGTCTGCTCTACACATAAAAAAAAAAAAAATATATCCAGAATTTTTTACTCCAGACAAGGAAATAGAAATCTGATTATGATGGTCATGTCTTTAGGCTTTCTAGGCAGCATCCCTAGTCAGAGTGCATTAGATGTGTTTTGTACCCACTCGTATTTCCATGTATTTGTATTTCCATTTGGAATTTCCTAGATGGATGTACAGGAGTCTAAAGCATAATGAGATCTAAATTAAAGAGACAACAGGATGCTCTCAGCACCCCTTTTAACGTGGTCTGCTACAAGAAATGAGAATTTCCTTCAGATAACATGTAAAAATGGGGTTTGTAGGAGAGTATTTAGCCAATATTCTAATTGGATGCTAATTTCTTCCACATATGTTGTCTTTTAACATCTCCTAGAGGTGCTTGTGGTATTGGAGTTCTTCCCCTGAACAGCTCTTCTGGTATTGTGTAAGCAGACAGGGTCAGGTAATGAACACAAAAAGGGCTACTTTAGATCTAGTTACACAAAATCTCTCCTTGTGAACATAAGTATGTTGACATTATCAGCAGACACGTGTCCATTTTGTATTGCAGGAATGAACAAGCTCAAAGAGGCAGAAAAGTGTGATAAGAAAACCTGGCATGAACAACCAGGTTTCACTGATGCATGAACACAAACACACACCAGCTCACAGATACACAAATACTCTGAGGCAAAAATAAAATAGCTTCTTTGCAGATCATGTTCACACTGAATTGGCTAATTGCCCAACCTGACACTCGCATTGTTTTAAAGGGTGAACAATTCTTCAGCAATGTCTCTGATATCCTTCATCTGAATATCTTTTTCTTCAACAACAGGCATAGATGTTTAGCCATTTTTTAAGATAGATGATTACTTCTGTTCAGTACAGGGAAAAATATCTACATTGAAAGCTTCTTTGTGTGCTTGGAGTAAGTACAGAAGACAGAATATTTATGTTAAGCCAAATAATTTCATATGCCTATAGTGATTTTCATAGGATCAGTTTTCAAAAACCTCCATGAAGTAGATGAGAAAAGAGATCTGGGACTTTCCAACAAGACTATTCTGTATTGTGGAGATTTAGGGAGAAAATGTAAGGGGTTTTGCCTTTTCATTGTTACTTGTGGAATGCAGTAGCATGACCAGCTGGTGATAGGTAAAGGGATCAGCTTATAGAAATTTATCATTCAGGGGGCTGAATGGTCAGGGGTTTAGTAATTGGTTACACATTCTGCCACCTCCAGACTGTCTGTTCATATACAGCTTATCTTGATACTGACCACAAGTTGTTACTGTCTGATGATTTCTGATAGCTTCTCTGTTATAAGTTTGTTATTTCTTACTCCAATAAAAGTCACCATCAGAAACGGCACTGGTGTTTGCTGTCACATTGGGAAAAAAAATCACAATTGAAAGGGCATGGAAAGTGAACTTTAAATAATAGTGACTAAAATTAAAATCAGTGGAAATAGAGGGATATTAAGAATTACAGACCAGTGAACTGTAAGCACTGAGTAAATTGAAGTTATATTTTAGAATACAACTCTCAAACACAGTCATAATGCCAAGGCAACACACTGTTGCAAAGGAAAAGTATTTCTAAATATTTATACATGCATGCAGGATACTTCTTGTAAAGCAGTGAGCAAATCTAACCATGCATCCTTAAATACCTAGTTAATTGTGGCTTTAGAGTTTTGTTATGGATTAGAGATTAACAAAAGAGAAACTTTTTAGATGGATTAAGTGTGTTGTATCACAAAGCATGTGACAGGCATACTACAGCTGACACACTACTTTTGTTTTTTAAAAATAAAAAGGAAGGGGAGGGGGGAATCTATCAGGCATTGTTATTTAATTATCAACACCATTAGGAGATGGTGGTTCTGTTGAAACCATTGATTGTTCCACTGAGGCAGTTTGTCCATTTCATAGTCTTACCCTGCACTGATCAAGTTGCATCTTTGATTTTTTTAGAAGGGTACAAAATGTCTCCTAGATGCATTTGACAGATACATCATCTAGTTAAAAGAGGGGAATTCCTTTTTACTCTAAAAGCAATTTTGTCTTCTGGTTTTGGACTTTCCAAAGGATGTGGTCGATATGTCACTGTTTCACAAGAACTCATGCAAAAGACAAGTGATTGTTGAAGTTGTACTGATAGAGAGGTTAGTGTCATTTATATTTAACAGGGTTGTTGATACATTTTAGGCCCTGATTAAGCAAGGTTCTGTGTGTCCTCCAGTCCTCTTGAATACTTACCAGAACTCTAAGGGAGCTGTTCAGCTTTTAGCAGAATGGAAACCTTTTTAGAGTCCTTACTTTTTTCTAGAAGGCTCTTCAGCTGCCATTTAGGTCACAATTAAAAAGCACTGATAAATATGGGGTTGCCTAAGTAAATTCTTAGAACTGTATGGCAATATCTGTACTAGACAACATTTTTAGGGGTCCACCTGTTGTCATTGTCTAATGTGAAGTGCAGGGTATCTGCAGCACTGTCCCTCTTCAAGAAGAGCTGAGTTGCACCATGCCACAGTATTAGCTCTTGCTAAGTCACGTATCTGAAATATTTTTTCAAAAAATCATTTATGATAAATTTTAAAAACATTTCAATAGAATAAACAAATCAAAGGGCAGTTTCTTTTTGAATGATTTTGGGAGTGGATTTTTATTGGAAATTGTACTGTCTGTACAAAGAAGACAGTGGCTTTATTTTTTGGGTGGAATTTTTAAATGAAACTAAATGAAGTTTAATGGCTTATAACATTGCATGAATTTGTCAAAACTGATCAGCTGGATTGCTACACAATGAATACTGAAAATGTTCTGGTTTTTAAGCTTATAATAGCCTGCAGCCATTCAAAAGTCAAAATGTTATTTGATGATTTCAGAATGTTAATGAAATTATTATTAATAGCACATATATTAATCTTAATGATATATGTAAATATGGGCAAATGTAAAGCACTGTTGACACTAAAAAGATTATTCTATTCCTAAAAGTAAACCTGGGGTTAAATTTCAGTGATGAAGCATAAACCAGTCTGCTCTAAATGCAGCAGTAAAACCGCTTTTTATTAAGTTTAAATTTGTATACTGGCTCAGGAGATTTGGAGTGTTTGTTAGTACAAAAAAATTTTGAAAAGGAAAGGATGATTATATTTGCTTTTAAATTATCAGAAAATAGTAACAGACTGCTCTGATTAAGTAAAAAGATGTTAAAGGCTTTGCTTTGTTGTTATCTTGATTTGCTATATTATCATAACTAATAAATATATAAGTGTGGGGGTTTTTGGTGGGGGAAGGGAAGTAGCATACATAATTTTCCACTGTGGATTCATTTGGGTAATAATTTGATTGACTGGCTTGATTTTTTTTTTTTTCCCCCCTGTGCTTTCTGTTCTTTGTTAAAATGGCCTTTCTCTTGTAAAATGCATGTAATTATTATTTTTCCTATTTTGTGGTGTTAATCAAGCTATAATACAATTTTCACAGTTGCTTTCTTGAATGCCAGGATATTTTGAAGGAGAGCAGCAGGTTTGTGTCTAGGCAATGTAGAAATTTCTTGTTTGTAGTTACATGTAGCAAACAGTATGATACATGTTTCATTTTAATATTGCTATCTTTGAAAAACTGAATTTTGCTCGTATGATATGGTCTCTATATTGCAATGTGAAAAAGAGAGAGTGAACTTTATTATATAGGAGAATTTCATGGCATTTTACCTGTTGAGGGCCCTGTAGAGCCAGAAGCATAGTACAGTGACTTGACTAAGTGACAGGCAGTCGCAGCCGTGGTGTCACTGTGTATTATCACCTCATGCTAGCTGGAAGCACTCCCTGAAGTCGATCTAGGTTGTATAGTCCTAGATGAGGTCTTCATGGGTGCTGACCATAAAAAGTTCATCAAAGTAATGAGGCGAGGCGAGAGCTTGGCGCTCATGGGCAGAGCTCAGCACCAAGGAGTGTGAACCGGCTCCAGCTGTGACAATAAAACAGCAGGTGGCTGCTGTCATTAGGGGTGGCAGATGAGGCAGGGGACTAACATTCAGCCCACAAAACTCTCATTTGTTAGCCATCGCCACTGTACCATGCAAAATAGCTTCCATCTCAGTCAATTTTACTTTGCAAAATATTACACAGTCGCCATAAGAAAATTAGAGCCTTGGGTTTACAGGTTCCTTGGATCTTATTATCAGAAAACTCTGCACTCTCAGGTTATGTGGAAAATTGGACTTTTTTTCTCTCCTGAACAGTTTGAGGATCTTTACAGTAATTTTATACTAGGACATTTTCACCCAGGCATGTGTTTAGTGGTTAATATTTTGGACTATTTTGTTTGTAACTCTTTGTAAAATCAATTCCATCCATCCATTTGGCTATGTGTTGCATATAACATTGCTACTGTTCAACACTGTTAAAGTTGCATGCAGATCAGACTGTTTTCTTTCTCCATGTCTGTCCAGGTAGAGACATTTAATGTCATAAAGAAGAATTTGGGGATTCTGCTAATCTGTGAAACTGTAAAGAAACATAGAAGTTCTTTGATTTTTTATTTTTCTTACTTCTTTTTGTAATTAATGAGAAAGAATTTTGTGTGGATTTAATCTTTGAAGAGCATAATTTAAACTGCCTAAAATTTGAGGCCTTTCTTGGCTGAAAGCGACTCAGCCCTTCCGATGAGTAGGCTGCAGCAAGTCCTGTGGGCTGTGGCTCTCATGGGTCAAGCAGTGGGGAGCTGTGTTTGCTCCAAAGGGTGAGCTGCGCAGAGGGTTGTGTGCTGGTGGTTACAGGCTCTGCTCTATAGCTGCTACTGACTTCCTGGAAATACGAGGTTTTTGGGTGGTCATTTGTACAAGCCTACACATTTTGTGTATGCATTCCTCAGTTGTGAAAATATCTAATTTAAGTTTCAGTGCTGTAACAGGAATATACATTCATGAAAATCAAAATGTGATGCAATACTGAATAAAATGGAGCATCACCCTGTGTGTTGGTACCTGTGTCACCTTAGCTGTCAGGTTCCCCTTCTACAGAAAGTGGACCTGTGGGAGCCCATCATTTCATGCTAGCGCTTGAGATAAGGCTTTATGGCGGTGTGGTTGCAATGATAGCAAGGATCAGAAAAGGAAAAACCCTTTAACTGAAGCTTCATTTTAGAAAGAGATTGAGACCAGAAATAATTTTTCAGTTGAAGAGATGTGGTTTGTGTCTCCTTACAGGACCAGATTGTCACTTTGTATATTAAAACTGAAGTTCTGTAATTTATCCTGTTAGTAACATACCTCATAAACTTGGTTGGCAAGCTCAGAAAAAGCTGAATTCCTTTTATTGCATCTTTTAAGGTAATTTATCAATTCTCCTTTCTTTTTTTAAATACCATGCCATAAGCTTTTGTTTGCAGCAAAACTGGTATCTCCTTCACTTATTTATTCATACGTACACCTAAAATGTGTATGTAAGTGTGTCTAGGCCCTTGAGATAAAATTGTTTTTTTCTTAATTCCGTTGGGCACCTGTGTAGTTCCCATCTCTCTCATTCCTGTTTGATTTGTGGCCAGAAATGGTCAGAGGTAATCTCAACTGTTGGCTGTGAGTGAAATATTCTTTGCCAGACAACATCATCTGCTGTGTCACAGATAACCATCTTTATGAATGTACTGATTTGTCTGATCTATATTCCCTTGGTTTTCCAAGACTGATAAGAGTCTTCATACCTAGTGCATAGCACATCCAATATTAGACTGCAAAGCAGTCTTTTTGTGCAAATCATCCTTCTAAATTCAGTGAGGGTTTTCTTTTGCCTTTATTGCTTCAATAACAATTATATCTCAGATTAGTACTCTATTTATTAATCCCCGCAGTCCTAGCTTTGGACTTTTGTGTCTGAAGTGAGTCCTGCTGGATGTCAAAGGCAAACCCAAGAAACACCAGACTTTGAGCTTGGCAGCTTTAGTGGCTAGTAATTCTCCTGCTAAGTCTGTGGCTGAAGTGATGAGAGGTGTTACCATTTGCTCATGGGACAAGTGGAGTAAGGCCACTGTTGCCACCTGGAATTCTCATTTGGATGGACTTCCACTCTGCTTTTAATGTCATCTGCACACTCTACATTCAGTGCCGTAATTTGAGAGATTTTTGGAGATCTGTAGTACTTGTAGAGAACATAAAATTCCTCCTGAATTCTTTCTAATCTTCATATCGTGGTTTCCTCTAACAGTCCCTGTTACTTTCTTCAGCCAGGCTCCTCCTCCCTCAGTGGTCGGAGAATGAAGTTGTTGCAACTCTCAACTTTTGGGTTGAGTTGAGGATAGCTGTGATAGAAATATCTGATTGAGAACACCAACTTCTTTTTATGTTCAACTACTAATGGAGGTACTTTTTACCAATAAGAAAAGTCAAACATTAATAAAACATACTAGCCAAACATTAGGCATACGTTAGGGTTGGTCTGATGCCACAGTGTTTGGTGGTTCTTAGTCTCTGAGGTAGCAATGGCCAGACTTGAGAATCTTTGGACAAGGAAAAAAGCTGGAAACAAAGTCCATGTCTTCTGTTTTGATTTGTGCTGCAAATATGTTCATGTGTATACAAGCACCAGATGCATTTTTGTGGACTGAAAACAATCTGATCCAAAGGATTACCTTCTTTTTCCTTAGCTGGAACCAGTCTGTTCTGATATGACCAGGCTGTTAAAGGTTCATCCATGTGGATGGTATATCTGATGGTTACAGATTAGGTTGCACTGTCATGGTCTTACTATTTTACGCAGTTACAGCTACTTTGGCAAACAGATATTCTGAAATATTTTTCTTTCTACCTTAAGTCAAACAGTCTTGCTGAATGCCTTGATGTAAGGCAAAAAGGATGTGTTTTACAGCTGAATTTAAGTCTCAGGAATAAACAAATCAACCAGCACTTGCTTTTCTATGTCAAGCAAAGACCTAGGGCAAGATTCTCGCTACTCTCTCAGATCAAGCAGACTGCAGAGTCTTAGCTCCAGCTACCGTCTATCACCAGCAGCGTTTTCAAATTGTGGGTAAATTGTCAATAAAAATTGTGTATGCTTTCTGATTGTGTATGACTTCTGAGCAGTTCAGTCATCAGATAGTGACCAATTTATTCATCTCATTCATTTCTTCATACCTCTCAACTTTGCAAAAGACCACAGGCGCTGTAGCTGCTGGATTGACTGAGTTATATATGGTGGCACTGCTACTGCAGGCCCTGTATGTTTTCTAGCCCACAATCAGCTATCTTTAGATTTGTTTTGATTTCTTTTAAGGACAGGCAAGAGTAGATTATTTTGATAGGAAGATTTCACTCTCGAGATAGCTCTTCCTGGAGAAGCTCTGCATAAACCCGGTAACTCAGTCTGCAGAGCAATTTCTGAGCAGTTAGGAAGAACCTACAACACCAGAAGTGATTTTGTGTTCTGGAAGAACAAAAGGTTAAAATTGAGTATGTTGGCCTCTATACCTTCTACTTTTAAGTAGAAACTCATTGAAACATCCTTATTTTAAGATGATGTTACAGGCTATTTCTTGTACTTTCAACATAACCTAGGCTTTTCTCCTTAGAATCACCATGAAGCTTTGTACAGACAGTCTGCAGAAAGCCAGATATTTCAAAACTCCTCTCAGGGCACTTAGAGATGTGGTTCACCTGACTTTCCTAAAAGGTCAAATCTACTTTGAAGAACTTCCCACTTCAAACATTAGTCTGCCCACTTGGTGGTCTGGTTTTGGATGCAAGAGTATAATATGTGGAACTGATGCCTACTGCTTCAAATACTGTATTTGAAGTCCTGAGCATGCTAGGAAATGGCCTGGATCCTGAGCAGGGAGACAGGCCAATGTCTGGAGAAAGGGAGGGAATGGAAGAGGGAGGGACCAGAGCTGTGGGGAAGTACATATTGTGAGGAAAGAGCAGACATTAGCAGTTTCTCAGTGGCAGGGTTGGTAGGTGCTCATTTGGATCGTGATGCTTACAGCTGTGAACCTTCATGTACGTTTAGAGCATTCCTGCAGCCTCATTTGGCATAACAAGATGTTTTCTGGTCGTGTCCTGTTTCTGGATGTTGATGTTAATAGGTGCAAGGCACTCCCAACCCTCAGTGTAATGCTGCATTTCAGAATTTAGGCAAAGAGTTCTGTGCTGTGGTAGACTGAGAGGTTGCTAGCAGCATTACAGAAAGCACATTGTAATTCTCTCCTTTTTTTTTTCGAGGACTTGATGCAGCTGTTATATTACCAAACACCTGTTATAGGTGACAGTTACAGATGTTTGATAACCAATGAAAATTAATAGAACCTGTGATTCCTTTAGCTTAGAAGTGATTTGGTAAGGTGTGTTTAGGAATGTAATTACATACTGCTGCTGTCTACTATTATCACTTAATATTCATTAACTCCTCTGAATATTGAAACAAACATTTCTTGTAGCAGTACTAATTTTCTCATATATTTGTAAGGTGATTTCCTGACAGAGTGAACACCTTCTGACTTGAAAGTTTTTGCTACTGTTCAACTATTGTCAGTCTGCTCATTAAGCAAACAAAATAAGTAGAGAGCCATTTGTTTACTTGCAGTTATCAGTGTAACAATATACTGTATAATGAATAATCCATTTATTTCCATTTTTTACTAGCTGGTGTTTTGGGGTTGGCTTTGGTTTGGTTTGGTTTGGGTTTTTTACTCCATGACTGATTTGTGGATATTTACATGGATAGTGAGTGGATCAGTTCACATTCAGTAGGAAAATTCATGTTTAAGACCATAATAGAATGTTTTATTTTATTACATTTTATTTTGTTTGAGAAAAATACCCAGCAGTGTATTATTGAAGTAGATTGATATTTAGTAATGCTGCATGAACAACTTCAGTTTCATTTCTAAGCATAAGTATTTGGGGACAATTAAAAGGCATGCATTTCCTAAAATTGGCAAATTGGCTGCATTTGGTTTGTTTGTTTTGTCTGACCTGTTTCACCGGTCATTAATTTTTAGTCTATTCATAAATAATATTTTGCTCTGAATTTTAGAGCCTTCCTAATTCCTGATGTTTGGAGGGCAGAGGTGGTGGTGGGATGCCACTGCTTGAAACTCTCTGTTGTTCATTTAAGGTGTCATAGGGTACCATAAGAAAACATCCACTTCTTATTTTCAGAGAAATCCTCTGCTTTAAGCTTACTAGTATTTCCGTCGGTTTGCATCCTGCTGTGGCTTGAAAACAGCAGACACGACCTTCTGGTGGTGTTTCATTCTGGTATTATCAAATGGATAATAATTTGGACCCTGTTTAGTCACTTTTTATACTTGCACATCTGAAAGTGTGTTGGCAGTGTTTTGGTGATCCAAACTGTATCTCTTACGTATGATATCATGTTGCATTATTTAGTGAAATACTTGTCCATGCACTAGTGCTTCATTGTGCAATTCAGCCTGTACACTTTGAGCTGCACGGCAGAATTCTTTTGAAGTAACTAATCCCATTTTCAGCAGACAGTTACTCACTAAAGAGTGCAGTGGCTTTCTCCCTCCTTTAAGGAGGCAAAGCCTGTAGTCACTGGAAAGTGTTATCAGTGCACATAAGCTGTACCATAGTCACTGTATGCTATACACTGCTTTGTATTGTATCTCCTAATCTAAAAGCTCTCAGTTGCAGTCTTGTTTCCTCTTACCTTGTTGCTATTGACAGTTATCACACTCTGGACTTGGCTTATTCCTGCATCTGCTATTGAAAGGTACTTTCTGTATTTAAAAAAAAAGAGAACAGTACAACTCCCCCAAATCAGTAAAATTCAGAATAGACATAGCTAACTTGCAAGAAACCTTTCTACTTTCAGTTACAAAAGTAACCTCAAGTGAGAGACACAGTAATAAATTAGTTCTCCTTATGAGGGAGGAAATAATGTAGATACTGCCAGTGTATTCCTCTTTTTTCCCCAGTCCTTGCAACAACAGACTAAATTTCTGTCCTGGATGGCTTACATTGTAACATACATCTCTTAAAAGAGAGATGGTGCGAGGACTTGGTAATGTTGGATGGGAAGATCTCTCCAAGCCAGCTTGAGTGGAACAGTAGAGGGTGATTTTGTTTTTTAGTTTGCTCTTCCGTTGTACTGAGGTCTCTTCTGCCAGAATATATGAGAGGACTTTATGGACATGTGGCTAATAATACTTTTACATCTTGAGGGATGGAGATTGGTAGCAGAAAGCAACAAGAATATGTTGGGGATGTCTCTTCTTGTTAATAGATGCAGGAATATGCAGGAGCAACACAGTTGGTTGATTGATAGTGTGCACCTCATCCATAATGATCTGTCTGACATAGCAGTAAATTATTCTTGAGATTGATGCAGGTCATTGAACAGCACATTGACAATCCTGTTGTCTGTTATCTGGATCAAAGCAAGTCAGGAACAGTAGCTACTGTGATACTCAAATCTACCTTGCAAACTCTGTACAGGTGTTCCACTAATAGACAACTTTGTCTACTCCATTTTTTTTTTCTCTGGCCACCTCAGCTTCATTGCTAGCTTATTACAAGTAACAGTAAAAATGAGACGAAAAGGTTGTAGTCTGTTACACTGATTTCATATTGACATCAAAATAATTTTTGAAAATGTTGGGTTTTGAACTTCAGCAACAAAACATCTCAATGGAAAAGTTGAAAAGTTAATTAAAAAAAATACCTGATTGCTACATGAAAAAATTAAATAAAAATCCCAATAAAATAAACACCTTCAAACTTAAGGCAGAAAGGCTAATAATTCTCAGAATTTTAAACTTACTGTCAGTCTTTTAGGTTCCATGAATTACTGTGATATTCTTGCCATGGTACTCTTGTTTTTGTCTTGTTGATGATAGCAAAGTTGTCCTCATTTACCTCTTTCAGTTTCTCCTTTCAAGAGAAAAAGTTTGCATATTCTAGTCTACCAAGTTGCTCACGCTTGAAGGTGTGGAGGAAGGAGCCACATGTGCCAAATGTATGCATTTTACTTTCCAGTTTAAATATGAGTGTTGGTGAGGGTGGAGCATAACGTAACCATAGCCACCTTTAACACATGGGGTCAGTAGGGAATACAAGTCAGTGCAACCATGGTACTCTCAACATTGCAGGCTGGGTGATTACACATGACTTGTTAACTGTCTAAAATGTTACTGGTTGGTTTGTTTGTTTGTTTTGGGGTTCTTGTGTGTGTGTGTTTGGTTTTTTTTTTTTTAACTTAAGAAGGATAACCATAACTGTTATCTGAATATACTAAGACGTACTTCATTTGGCTGCTAAATGAGTCAGCAGAAAACCCCAGCTTTCCTATGCAGGGTTCTAGGACTTGATGTACTGTCACAGAGGGCATGAAGTTTTTCAGATATTTGGATGTTTTCCACACTAGTCTTCGCCCTGCCAGATATTTACTTGAGCCTGACATCTTGTCACAAAGGGCATGAAGCCTTTCAGACTACTGGATATCTTCCACACCAGACTCTGCCCTGCCAGATACTTTATTTTAAATTGAGTCCCTTGCGCGCAGTCATGCAGGAGAGTTATCAGCACCCCAGCCTGGACCCTTCAGAATCAGCAAACATCCATGAGTGATGGACTTGAAGAAATTCCCAGGAATTTAGACTTTTGATGCACAGAAAAAAAAAAGAAATTACTTGTTCATAGAAAAGCATTGCCTTCTGGGCAGTTCTGCATTTTCCTCTACACTCTTATTCCTGAAGCTGAACTGCTGAATTCAAAATTCTGACAGAGAGATGAGATTTGGGTATCAACTTCTTACATAATTTTGAGACTTTGAAACTTTACATTTTTAAGTTTTTATACTATTAAACTAAGTGCTGATCTGAATATAAGTTGTAGTTTTATATGTAGAAGATGTACAAATCTAAAGTACATGCAAAAATCCATGCAAGTTTTATGCAACATTCCAAAATGCATATAGACCATGATATTTCTTGAGAAACTGTGCTGTTTCTTTCTTGTACTAATTCATACCCCCATTGGCATGATTCTGTGTGAATCACTCATTTCAACTACAACCAGTTATACATTGGAGGAAAAAGTAACACTAGAGGCAGCATAGGCCCACTGCTGAATGAGGTGGGTGCCTTGGTGACAGATGATACAAAGAAGGTGGAGTTACTGAATGCCTTCTTTGTCTCTGTCTATACTCTTAGAGACTGTCCGCAGGAGCCTCACACCCCTGAGCCCCCAGATAATGTAAGGAAAATGGAGGAGTTTTCCTTGGTCGATGAGGACTGGGTTAGGGAGCAGTTAAGCCATCTGGACATCCATGGGACCTGATAGGATGCACACATGGGTGCTGAGGGAGATGGCAGAAGTCATTGCCAGGCCACTCTCCATCATCTTTAGTAAGTCCTGGGGAGCAGGAGAGGGGGCTGGGGATTGGAGGAAGGCAAGCGTCACTCCAGTCTTCAAAAAGGGCAAGAAGGAGGAGCCTGGTAACTACAGACTAGTCAGCCTCACCTCCATCCCTGGAAAGGTGATGGAACAATTCATCCTCGACTCTGTCTCTAGGTGTATCAAGTATAAGGGAGTCATTAGGAGCAGTCAGCATGGCTTTACCAAGGGGAAGTCATGTTTGACCAACCTGATAGCCTTTTATGAGGACATAACCAGGTGGATAGATGAGGATAGGGCAGTGGATGTGGTTTATCTTGATTTCAATAAAGCATTTGACACTGTCTCCCACAGAATCCTTGTGGCTAAACTGAGGAAGTGTGGTCTGGCTGATTGGGTAGAGAGGTGGATTGTGAACTGGTTGAAGGACAGAAGTCAGAGAGTTGTGGTCAATGGGATGGAGTCTAGTTGGAGGCCTGTGTCTAGTGGGGTCCCTCAGGGGTCAGTACTGGGACCAGTACTTATCAATCTATTCACTAATGACCTGGAGAGGGAATAGAGTGTGCTCTCAGCAAGTTTGCTGAGGACACTAAACTGGGTTGAGTGGCTGACACACCAGAGGGTTGTGCTGCCATTCAGCAA
Organism: Galbula dea; assembly: GCA_013399015.1. Classification (NCBI taxonomy): domain Eukaryota; kingdom Metazoa; phylum Chordata; class Aves; order Piciformes; family Galbulidae; genus Galbula; species Galbula dea. The sequence continues at coordinate 1,097,551 of VWZX01000869.1, read as the reverse complement.
GGCTAGGCAGGGAGAAACTTAATGAAATTCAAGAAGGCCAAGTGTTGAGTTTTGCACCTGGGAAAGACCAACCCCATGTACCGGTATAGGTTAGGGACTGACCTGTTGGAGAGCAGTGAAGGGAAGAGGGGCCTGGGGGTCCTGGTGGATGGAAGGATGACCATGAGGCAGCAGTGTGCTCTTGTGGCCAGGAAGGCCAATGGGATTCTGGGGTGTATTAGAACAGGTGTGTTTAGTAGGTCAAGAGAGGTTCTTCTCCCCCTTTACTCTACCCTCGTGAGGCTGCATCTGGAATATTGTGTCCAGTTCTGGGCCACTCAGTTGAGGAAGGGTAGGGAACTGCTGGAAAGAGTCCAGCAGAGAGCCACAAAGATGATAAAGGGGCTGGGACATCTTCCTTCTGAGGAAAGGCTGAGGGAGCTGGGTCTCAGAAAAGAGGAGACTAAGGGGTGACCTCATCTATGCTTTTAAAGTGTGTCAGGAGGATGGGGTCAGGCTCTTCTCGGTGAGGCCCAGTGACAAGACAAGAGGCAATGGTTGTAAGCTGAAGCATAGGAGGTTCTGTGTGAAAAAAGAAAAATTTTTTTCCCAGTTCAGGTGCCAGAGCAGTGGAACGGACTGCCCAGAGAGGTTGTGGAATCTCCTTCTATGGAGGTGTTCAAAACCCGTCTGGAGGCATTTCTGTGTGACCTGGTTTAGGGAATCCTGCTGTGGCAGGGGGGTTGGACTAGGTGATGTTTCGAGGTCCCTTCCAGCTCCTAACATTCTTGTGATTCTGTGAATTAGGGTTTGCAGCATATTTCAGGAGACAGGAAAGAAGAGCACTTCATTTAGGTAATAAGAACCATTGAGTCTATGTTGTTATTTACTTGCCTGAATGTACTGTCCCCCCTTCTTGGCATGATCCATGCAGCTTGCCTTGATTTTCTTGGTTTCTTGCCTCAGGTGGAGGTACAAGGACAGAAAATCAAGCACTGATCATGGAAAACAAAATCTGATACTGACAGAATAATATATTTTTCCTCATATTCTGTGATGGCATATAAAATTTTAAGAGATCCTTTTTCTTAATATTCCTTGAAGCTGTCAGATCTCCCAGATGATTTATCCAAAATGCTAAACCGGTCTATCCTTTCTCTGGGCCTAAAACCTATTATAAAGCTAAGTAATAAATACTAATAATTTAAAAATAATAGCTTTTTTTTTCTGTTTTTGTTTGTTTGTTTGTTTCTTTCTTTCGTTTTGTCTGTGTGTTTTGCTTTGCTGAAAAAAAGGGTTTCAAGGAGCTTTTTAAAATGTCCTGTGTGCTTGTGGCCTGCACATCTCACAGTAGCTTACCTGTATTCTCAGAGTGAAATTCATGTATAAAGAGGTTCTGGACAGTTTAAAGGAGATGTAAAGGATATTGAGAATATGAATAAAGGGTGGATAGTAATTGTTATTCTCCTGGACTTTTATGCTGTCATTGAACATTGTTGTCTGTAAGATAAATTCTCCAAGAGCAGTTGCAGAGCACAGTGTAGCCACTGAGAAGTGATTTAAAATTGCTCTTCAACTGCTCTATACCCTCTTTGTAGAGTCCCACAAAAATAAATTCTCTTGCTGGTCCTCCTAAGCAGTTATATGCAGTTACAAGATGACTGGTCTGTTGACGTGGCTTCAGGTGACTTCCTGGTAGGGGTAAAAAGTAGCTCCTTCCTTGGAACTAGGCCAAGGCTGAACACTTGGTAAACACTCAGGAAACAACAGGTATCATGACTTTATAGTCTAGAAGACTTGTTTTGATTTGTGTGTGCGTATTGTTTTTTTAACTTGGCTTTTCACTAACAGCAACGTACATATTAAAAGAAAAAGAGCTATTATAGATTCAAAACATAACAAAACATAGAGTTTTTTGCCCTCTCAAAACAAGATACTTCACAGAGCACAATTCTCTCCCTGCAGAGAAAATGAGAGAACAGACAATACATGACAGATTATTCATATTCCTTGGGTACTGTGATGATAAACATTATACATGCTGAAGAACTTGTATTACACTAGGATAAAAAGTGGAAGTAAAGATTGTCCAATATGTTTCTTTATTCCCAGAATTAGAAGTCCCTTTGTTTCTTTTGTACATGAAAATGTGCTTTTATAACTGAAGACAAGTCTGTAGAGGCTCCTAAATCATTTACAGACATTCTCAGAGTGAGTCCAAGTACTGTTTGAAGGCTGCCATGAAGTATGAGTGGACAAGTTCCTACAAAGCCAAAACTTTTCTAAAGTGAAAACAGAATATTCTGCAAACTTACTGTGGGAAAGGTGCTCATGTATTTATGTTGGAAAATTAGTTTTATTTATAGTTTATGTGCAAAACCATTCTTTATAGGGAGTGTGGATGCTATTGTTTTAAAGCTCTGTGTCATTTTTTGACTTGTCTTTAGTTTGTTCTTAAGTTTGAACATAAAGTGTATTAGACAGAGGATGTTGCTCATTTGGAGCCAGAGTAGTTGAAAATCATTTAAAAAAATGAAAATAACAGAAAGGTATTGCAGGTACTCCAGGCCTCTAGTCTGGCCTGGTTTACATGTATTTCAAACAATGGAGTGTGACAATTGCAGGTTTTTCCTACTCCCTTTTGATGTGTTTCTGAAATCAGGTTATTTCTAGCATTTGAACACTTCTTTTTGCGCTAGAATTAGAAGTATAAGAAATGAGAAATTCAACAAAGCCTGAATTGGTGCTTACTGCAGCTGATGGAAATACTCCCTTTGATTTGAAGAGGTCTTAGAACAACATATTTTGAAAGCATTCAGTCCTTGAGCCCTTTCAGGTACCAGGCAGAGTTCCCTGAAGATGCATTTGAAAAGACCAAGGCTAAGTCATATTTATCTTTCAGTTCTGGCAGTATCTTAGGAATAACTGATTTATCTCAGCAGAGGTAAATAGCACAGATAAAACTAATATTTTTTTGAGTACTAAACTAGTAACTGATTAGAAACCCGGAGTCTCTGAATGTACTGAAACCACTGCTGCCACCTGCCACCTCTCTCTTAAAAACTCTTAAACACCTGCAGTATTTAGTAAACCTAAACAAAAAATAGTTTCCACACTTTTTTTTTTTGGTTGTCCTTGAACTCAGCATCCAAACCAAAATGTTTAAGCTTGGCCTCACTTCTAAGGAAAAAACCCCTTTGTTTTAGTATGGGCTGTCTCAGTTGGTAATATTTATCTCATTATCAATTTCCTGTAAAAATAGCAACTTAACTTTTATTTTTAAGGCCTGATTCTGCAAGGTGGAGAGCTGTTCCTGAGCTATGCTGAGCACTAGGCTTGCATGTAGGCTTTCTGCACTTCTCAAATCTTATGTGTTCAAACCTTAAAAGTTTAAAATGTTAGCAGGTGCTGAGACACTTACTGAGTCAGTCTTCATTTTATTTGTGCTGTGCAACAGCAACCAAATGGTTACTCAGAACCAAGATACAAGAGAGAGGAGGCAGCTAATGCGAGATTAATTGCTTCATATTATTAACAAGGCCTTTGTCTTTGATTTTCCAGAAAGGTATGTCTCTCTGTATCCCTGCAATTGCATGGTATAAGAAATGTTATTTTTTGTTTGGAAGCTTCAGGTACACAGCCTCAGAAGAGAAAACAAAACAAAACAAAAACCCACAAAAGAAACAACAAAAAAAGCAAACCCCACAAACTGATTTAGAAATACTGTGTAGCTGGTTGAGATCTTTATATTCCATGTAAACAGCAAAGTATACCTTCACAACTTTGGTTGCACACTGCCCTTTCACAGTAATATCTTTAGGTTTATTTTTCTTTTAGAGGAGGGGGAGAGTGGAGGTTTGTAAAAGGAAATACAAGTATTACTAAATTAAAATCTGTTTGTACCTTTCATGGCTGTGTGGAAATGGTTAGTATTTTTGCCAGAAAGAAAGGGCAGTGTTTCTTGAATGCCTTATGCTGTTATTAGAACACTGTTTTTTACATTTTATTACAATTATTTCCCTATGTATAGCAATTCTGATGACACTTGCATAATAATCACAGAATCACAGAATATTAGGAGCCGGAAGGGACCTCGAAAGATCATGCAGTCCAACCCCTCTGCCACAGCAGGATTCCCTAGACCAGGTCACAAAGAAGCGCGTCCAGACGGGGTTTGAATATCTCCATAGAAGGAGACTCCACAACCTCTCTGGGCAGTCTGTTCCAGTGCTCTTTGTGATAGATTATTCACAATTGTAATTATTATGGTGCCATACTTAAAACTTGTGTAAAGAAAAGTATTTAAGATATTTTTAAAATGTCTGTTTCTAAAGAAATAAGGAAATTGCTATCATTGAAATAATACAGAATTACGTTCATATGCCTTAAGGGATGTGCAACAGAGATTCTCTGTAATAATGTGAAAGTGCCCAAAGTAGATCAGACATGGAGAAGCTACATTAACATATTTGTAAAGGCAAAGTACTGTCTCTTGGCTTTTGTAGCTCTTCTACGCGTAATGCTAGCACTTTACAGTCCTTCCATTGTCCATTACTCCAGACACGTCCAGATGAATTCAGCGTTTAATGTTAAAAGTCTTATAACATGCCAGTTTGATTTGTAGCCCTTCATATCACGGAATGCTAATTAAAATCATATTTTTGCATATGTCATGCCTTTCATGTACATATGCAAATACAGCCTATTGCCTTTCAGCTATTAGTAATTAACTTTATGAAGGACAGCTGTAATACATAATTAACAAAAATGTTTGCAAGCCCTTTTCACACTGAAAGTTGCAGCAGTAAAATTTTTGCTCATTGAGAGAACCATTTCAAGTTTGAAGCTTCAGTCTGATATCTAAATTGTTGGAAGCAGTCACATGACATCATTAAATTGATGTTATGGTCTTATCAGCAGAAGAATGGTACTTGATATGCTCCTATCTGTTTCATTATGTATGTCAACAAAATTAAAGTAAATTATCTGTGTTTTGTTTGGTAGAAACATACTGCCAAGTAGTATATATTTTGTTGCTGCTGTTGATGCTTTGAACAATGTCTTGCCAGTTTGAACAATATTCCTGCTTAAAGGGTATTCATGAATGTATGCCTCACCTTTTCCATCCTTTTTTTTTTCACAAGGGTATGAAATAACTAAGGCTATTCATTTGTTTCCATGTCTGTCTCTTTAAATAATTAATACAATTAAGTATGACCAAACATAAGCAGTGATTAAAGCATCTGATCTTGCTGTATTTTTCTGTTGCTCATTAAAAACAATGGAACTACTTTTATGAAGAGGGGTTTCAGGATGGGCCTATTAGGCTTAAATAAATTCAAAGGTGTAACTAAAAGTAATAGTTTATAACATGAGAAATAGGTGGCCCATGTAAAATAGACTGTATTGTCAGCATATTGTCTAAGATGTTCTGATTTGCAAAGGGAAACAGGAAAAGGGTTTCCATTCTTTGAGCAGCTGTGTATGGTTGTGGTTACTTAGCAATAAGAAAAATATCCAAGTGACTGCAGTCAGAAGAAAGCCTGTTGTTACAGAATGTCCTCCCAAATTTAAGTCATAGTCTAAAAGGGGTTTTTAAAAGTCCACCTTTAATAAAATATGCTGAAGTGCACACTCAACTCCCCCCCCCTCCCCTTAAAAATAAAAGTTGCATTTAAAAAAATCATCTTCCTCTGTTTTCTTTTCGTTTGGTAGGGTGGCGTTCGTGATGAAGAAGCATTTGAATACTCATTTACTGGGCAAGCATGGAGTTGGCACACCCAAAGAAAGGTAAATTGTATTAAAATTATTTCTCATTTTACCTTATATGATATGTGGAGACATTATCTGGAATGTTTAGCTTACCCAGAATGAAGTCACCTGGACTTTTAGCTCAACTCCAACAACAGAGGGGGAAAAAGTTGCTGTAAAAAGCAATTGTATGTGAAAGGTGTTGGACTTGCACATTTTGAGTGTGATACTGAAAGATGATATTATTTTCTCAAAATTTTCACAATTGTAACTGTCCTTTCAAGTACAAAATCAAATATTATTGGGGGATTTTTTCGCTGCTTTTTTTTTTTTCTTGCTGTCCTTCATGCCCATATAAAATGACTTTCTGAGATTTATGTTGATTACTGAAGTCAAAGACATAGGAGAATGAGAAAGAAAGTTTCCTCAGTGTTCTTGGGCAGGAACAAAGGTCTGGCTTTTGACTGGTTTTTAAATGAATTATTTGACTTTTTCAATTGTGTGTACTGTTACTTGTTTTCAAACTTCTTTTGCAAGCAAGTTATCTTTTCAGCTATATAAACTGTAACTGTGTTTTACAAACTAAATAGCAGTGAGTTTGCAGATAGATAGGTTTTACCTCAGATTTATAGAGGACATTGTGGCATAGCTATTGCTATTTCATTGACTTTTTGAGGCAACTATAAACTTGATGTTTTCTGGATAGCCAAAAGATTGCATACTGTCTTTTGGTCTGGGTAGATGGAAGTGACCTACCTGCACAGTTCATTGCTGGATACTTGGTACTGTTTAAAGGATTACTGCCTTGTAACTCATTCTTCCAATGTAAGCTTTCATAAAGGAAGAGTATTTGGGGGTTTTGATATGAAAGAAGGAGAAAACCAAGGGGAAAACAAATGATAGCTAGGAGTTCTAGGAGAACAGTGCAAAACTCTTTCTGGGTCATGTGAACTTCTTATTAAAGACGCTGGAAATGGTAGTCGATTAGACCCTTTCCTCAGAAGTTTGTCACACTGAAATCACCAAGTGACAAAGAGTAGAGTTTTAAATTAACACACCATATACACTTTGTCTTTGACCAAGCACCTGCTTAAGTGGTGCTCATATTTTTAATGAGATTTCCTCTATAAAGTGCTTAGCCAGAATTTCTCTAGCACATGATTATTTAAAGAGTTTTGAGATACTCTGTTTCATCCANCCAGGGAGGTGGTTGAGGCCCCGTCCCTGGAGGTGTTCAAGGTGAGGCTGGACAGGTTGCTCGGCAAGCTGATTCAGTTAGAGAAGTGCCTACTCACTGCAGGGAGGTTGGACTAGATGACCTCTGAGGTTCCTTCCAACCCTGATAATTCTATGATTCTATTCTATGATTCTATCTAAAATACAGAATGATGCATTGAAACAACAATTACACTTTCATCAAAAGAGATATCATATTAAAGTTTATGCTGGTTATCTTTTGTCATAACACAACAATTAAGAAAAATGTTTTGCTCCAGTGGCATATTTTGTAACTGGGAGCATTCAGTGGCAATATGTTCTTTTAAAAAGGGATACTTACTGTATAATCATCGTAAATACAACATAGAGATAACTTGTGTTACCCTAGTGAATATGTCCACAATAAAGGATACATACAATAGATTTCCAAATATAGTATCTTAGCCTGAGAGGCATATTTTTAGTGATCATCATCTTGAAATGAATTCCTAAACAAACAGGATGCTGTAATCTAAATCAGTTGTTGCTGGCTTTTGTTTGTGTGTTTCTTCTAAAAGCCTTCTGGCTGTTGCTTTTTTTCCCATTTCTTCCCATATTCCTCAAAGGCTTTCTGGCCGGCCAACCAGCGTGCTGTAAGGAGGGAGGAGTGAGGGGGTGGTCTCTCCCCTGCCACCCCTCCATGCAGTGGCAGGTTCACAGCCCTTGCAGCCACAGCTGCCTGAGGAGCAGGCAACCCAGCTAAGGCCTGCAACCTCCCTGGCCCAGCTGTGAGCACAAGCTGTCACAGCTTTACCCCCAGGCCAGCATAAGCAAGTGATATTTGAGTGACTTCTTACTCTTTTCTTTTGGAATTGTTTCATCCATCTTTGGGCTGAATGTAGAACAGAATCAAACAGTAGTGGCAGAGCTACAACAGCAACATGATTTTCTTGCTGCAGTCCCTCATTAGTGATGGTGGATGTTTAAGCCACGTGATGTAGTATAGGAAGTACCAAACCCCACTGCTTTCTTTTTCACCTTTCACTTCCTATTGTGAAAGAGTTTGATGCCTTTTAAAGGCCTAAGGAACCAAGAAATACTTCTTTAGCATGTTAAACCATCACTTTGGGTATAAACATATTACAGATAAAGTGATGTAGTTTTCTTAACTATAAAACATTAATGCCTTGATTATCATTTTGCAAGCTTGCTATTTTTTAACTTCTCTAGGACAATATCATCAGTTTATTCTTTGTTTTGAATTTGATTCTCCCCTCTGATACATTGCATATTATAGCAAATACTAATAGAAGCCAGCTAAATAGGCTGTGACAATTAAATTAATAATGCATTTTATTTGCAAGTGTTTAGTCTTCATGGTTTGACTGATATATGCAAAGATGGTAATTTATTAAAAGTAAATTCATGTAATTGTACTACAGAATTTGATGGACCAAAAAAAGTTGTCAGCATGACTATCATCAAAAACAGAAAACTGAAGTAAGTTCAAAAGGGTGCTTGAAAAAAATAGTTATAACCCCTACACCCTGAGAAATTGGTGCCATTTTAACAAACTTCTCAGAAAGGAATTTCTGGTGACAAACATTGAGGTAGTTCTGAGAGGGAGAGAAAAAATACATTGACAATTTAGAGAGCAGTGCTGAACTAGTGCACATTGCTCTCACTAGCTTTCCATAACCCAGAACTATTGCTTTTTTGTATGCACAAAGAGTGCATGGAGGTGTTACAGAGGCTGTGGAAGTGTTTGCATGTGCGGATATAGAAAACAAGTATAATTTGTAGTACAATTGTTGCTAGAACATCTTTTGGGGTTGAGGTGGGTGGTGTTTTGGGGTTTTTTTATGACAAAATTGTTTTAAGGGGAAAATGCTGCTCAGTTGAAAATCACAGAAGTTTGGAAAAAATTGCCTTGTAGTAAAACGTCTGCATATTTCAGCCACAAAATCCCACACTGCTTAGCCTGTTGTGATCATTACCATTTAAAACTAAACTTAAAAGTGGAATGTTTTAACACAAAAATTCCTCCTAGGTATTTTTCCTGTTACTGGAACTGTGGTACTGATTTATTGTCAACGTGAATGTGTCTCAAAACTGGCATGTTATCTGCTAAGTCCAAGGCCAGTACATATTTGGTACTTCAGTGTCAGTAATCTTCATGGGACCTATAACTATATCTTATTGGCAGGATAAATCTTTGGCTACACCTTTATTATGTCTAGGAGACAATGTAGTTGAGGACAAGGTGAGTGCATCAGTAGTGTTAATGGTGCCAAGTTCTAATTTCTGTTATATTGTTATGTTACTGAGGTGTAAATTGGCAAAACACAGAACAGAGATGTTTCACAGTTTGAGTACAAGATAAACACACAGACACACAAATACAAGCAAGAAGATAAAAGTAAAAAGACCAAGTCAGTCATCAGTGAGACTGAATTTTGCCACTATGAAGCACAACTGCTGATTTAGAAAGCTTTCATATGAAAAATACAATTAACATACATCAAAGATTTTTTTTAACATGCTGTAGAGATTTTTTTATTTTTAGGACACCATAAGTACTGTACACTGGGCATTTTATAGTATGTAAGACTGTTAACTAGAATTCTGATACATCTGTTGAAACTGTGTTTTAAATCAGTTTACCACAGAAAGGCCTTTACTGATATTTATTACCTCATCTTCCTTATGAATCTAAAATTATGAGTTGACTGTGAAGTAACTTTTTGCATATGAGTAATCCCATTGAGTTAAATAGGATCATTCATCTGTGTAAAGTTACTTGGAGCACAAACACCTGCTGAACGGCAGTCTGTGTTACAAACATTTTTTGTAAAGATCATTAAAAATATGTTTTGGTTTTGTAGGGTTGTTCTGGCTTTTTTCTTACTGTGCTTTAAAAATGGCATCAATGTTACAGTGCAAATAAAGTCATATGAAGATCAGATGATTGTGTGATCTTAATTGATTGGAAAAGCTGTAATGAATTCAACTGAAGAGCAACAGCTATAAGTAAATACCTATTACTATGTAATAGCAGCCTAAATAGAGTTGAGATGCTTTTCCAAATAATGTTGGAAGATAGTGTACTTTGAAAATTTGTGTATTTTCAAACAACTGCTTTGAAGAAGGAATTTCCTAGATGCCCATTGCTCAATGTGCTGTTCTATATAACAGAATCCTTCTTTTGAAACATTTTTCTTTGTATAGAGAAATTTCTGATACTATTTGATATGCCTGTTTAGTGTAATATTACCCTGTGCCTACAAAGTAAAAAGCTCTAGTTGATGTTGATGTTTACAGCAGATTTTTGGGAAAACAAATGGCAAAAGTCAGTGATGTCTCATACACACATCTTGTAATAACTTACTCAAGTTCTGGTTTCCAGTTATAGGTGTTGGTAGTACATATGGATACACAGAGGAGAGGCTACCTGTAACCACTGGAGGGTAGTGTGTTGGGTCTGGCCATCAAGCCTTGTCATCACCTTTTATTGCTTCTTGCAAATAATTTTGAGCTTTTCAACTGAGATCTGTCATTAGTAGTTTAACTGGATGGGAACGAAAAACTCACTTAATTGATTGTTTCCTGCATTTGGCTTAGAAAGGATCTTGGAGGGTTACAGAATCATTCTTTGGAAAAGCCTTAAGGAATGAAATGTAGATTTTTTCTTGAAGTATTTACTAGTTGGAAACCTGTGCTAATAGGAGGGG
>VWZX01000869.1:1031893-1079393 GCA_013399015.1 Galbula dea | reverse complement strand
AAGTTGGCTTTTGGAAAACAAGCTCTCTGATTATCTGATATCCTCCGGAAGGTTGGGAGAGTTGTTTCCTATATTACTTAGGAAAAAATTTCTTTTTACAATTGAAAATGTCAGCATCAATTTAAAGTAACACTAAGCATGTGCTTGCTTTCTGAATATTATCCTCCTCCACCTCCCCTCTAACCACCCTGCTGAGGATCTGAGTGTGACAGTTTGATTAGATCATCAATCCTTACTGTTAACAGCACTTTTCCTGAACACCTGGGTTGCTAGGTCACATCTGAGTTTAGCTACCGTTGTTTTAGTGACCTAATGTGCATTCACCATAGCAATTTACATTTGGTTCTCAAATTAAAAGTTACCTTAGAACAACAAGTTTGCTTTAAAATGACCTTTGTTCTCATCTGAAAGTTATGCTATATGATGTGATAAAAACTATAAATGATGAAACAGATTTTTGTATTTGAGACACGGTTACCTGCTTTGATAGAACTCACATAAGTCTGTTTGACTGCTGCCTCAAACCCAAAGCTTAATTATGAATGTGTCCTACTTAGTTCTCTGTCAGTGCAGAAGAATTGTACTTAGATTTGTATTTCACAATTTTGATTAAGTTGTATTAATGTATACTAATTAAATAATCAAATTTGTCATATATTTATAACATTTTTGTACGTTTTCTTCTCTAAAATCTGCATTTGAGTTGTCTTTACAGTCCAAGTCCCATTTTTCCCATTTTTAGGAAAAACATCAGCAGAGGTAAATATCTAGCAACAATTTTAATGCAAATTGTTGAGCAGCAGACCACAACGTAAGCATACTCTTAAATGTAGCCCTTACCAGATTTTTCTGCAATAATCCTTTGTTTTTACTCTGAACCTTGCTTTGCAGTGATGAGGAACATAGGAGATACATGAAGTTATCAGGGCAAAATTCATGAAGCAATAAATTAAAATTCAATTTAGACTTTTTGGTTTTGACCAATTAAGTAAAAATCGAAGTAAAAACGGGACAAGGAAATAAAATAGGTTGAAATAACTTTTTGTAGTATATGTAAAGTAAAAATACTAATGGAAAAGTTTTGCTTAATGGCACATGAGTGAAATGATTTCTTTCATATATATCCTTAAATCTCATGTAAGCCTTCTTCATGTAACCTGTGTTATAGTCACGTTAGGGAAAGAAGTATGCTGCCCATTTGTCATACAATGATGGAGTTAGATACCAAATTATTACTTCAAAAAAATTGTTCAGGAATCAAAAACAGATCTGAAGGCAAGTGTAGAATTTAAATGTTAAAATATTAAGTATTAGTTTTGAAATAGTGGGATTTTTTTCTCCCTCCCATTGCAAGTACAGATTGAAATTAAGACAAGTAGACATTTTGGATCAGTAAACAATATTTTTTTGCTCAGGCTCATCAGTGAAGCATAATTTTGCTCGTTAAGCAAAACTCTATTGTTAGATAATGTATTTTTAAAAATTATTTTGTATATATGCTACTGTTCTTCAAGAACGAGTTCAGTGTCTCCTCTGGATACACGAAGTGCCTACTTCTGTTAATCCACATTCAAAACATATGTCATAGTGTCTTCGGAGAATTAATAATAAGAATAAAATAAAAAACATGGCTAAATCTATGCAGGACTAAAAATTCTACAGTACACAATGTACATGATTTTTAATGCTAATTCATAGCACATGATAAAAAAGTGTAAAGGATCTGGTGTATGTAATTAGAGTATAGGAAATGCAGCTCAGTCTTCCATCAGAGTGACATGAGGTCAATTGTATATTCACAGAAAAAGTTACCATCAAGCAGGTAACATAAGAGAGAAATTCCTTCAAAAAGCACTTCTTTATCAGTGGTATTATGCAAATAAAAAGTGCCAGACATTGGTGAAAGCAAAAAGTCTTTTAAGTAGTTTGGGAAAAAAATAGTTTTTAGGATCTCAGTAATGTGATACTAATTTATATCTATATTTGTTTATATATTGGAATAAGATCATTATGAAACTGCTGTAACTGTCAGAATCTATGCAATCAAATTTATGAACACTGAAACTTTTTGGGGAAAGCTTTCACATGCTTCATGTCTGTTCACAAGTAATATTTTTATTTTCTTTTTTTTTATATTTTAGAAAGTTTGTTCAGCCAATGTTTGAATTTGAAGTTAAGTACAATAAGATATTTTTTGAAGTTAAGTACAATAAGATTTTTTTTCTGTTTTATTTTTACTGTTTTGCTTGCCTTTTGGGGTTTTTCCAGGCCAGAGACTAAACTTGCTGGAGTTTGAAATTTGGTCATAGTCATCCCTATTGATGGCCACCCTTTGTGTGTATGTGTTGCTTTCAATTACTATGTTATCTGTATATTTCCATTTGTTTGTGTAGATGTTGTAGATGAAGAGTATGCTTTCTTTTACAGTTGTTCTCTTACATGTGATTATGTTAGTGTGAATTCTGTTCCTATTGAAAGAAACAGGAATTTTAATGCCAAAGGTTGCAAGTTTTCATTTACTGTATAAAGGCAGATAAGTGAACAGTTGGGTAAAAAGCATAATAACCACTTGTTGACTAAGGGAACATAGGCGTCAGCTAGGAAAGCTGGACAGATCTGTAGGCTGCAGGTTGACAAACTGACCTGGGGAGAGACAAACGGGTAGAAATCTGGTCTATACGCTTCTTGTACTGTAACTGTATTGAAAAGAAGTATTTATTCATAACAACACAGCTAATGCAAGTTACCTCTCTAATAACCAAGCGAAGACAAGGCATTGGTAGCTTTCATAAAGATGAAGCTTAGTGTAGTCAGCACTTGTGTCCACATTGAAAACTGTGTTTTCTTCATTGCTGTTTACAATGTGATTGCAGAAAATTTCTCACTTATGCTGGTTATATCACATAAACACACATCTTTCTGCCTATATGGACAAGGGGCAAATAAGACAGAGAAATCCACTCGTGTGGAGAAAAAAATGCATTTAAAAGTATGTATAATGCTGGCCAACTAATTGCAAACTGATGTAAAGCTAGAATGCTTTCTGTGTTCCTCTGTTTTCTAAAGAAGTGTTCATGCCCTCAGCCAGACTTCACTGTTCTTCAGGCTTCCCTCATGGCAAACAGGCATTCTGGGAGTACATATAGAAAGGAGCTGGATTCTTTGGCAGTTGTATTTTCCTCTCCAGTGGTAGTCGTCTGAGTTGATTGGGCAGTAATGTGACCTTTTTGTGTTTTATTTTCTTTCCACCTATGAAGTAAGTATAGTAAAACTTACTTCAGAGGGGCTGCTGAGAGCTGGTGAAGCATTTTAAATAAAACTGTAATGATTTTTAATTTTTTTCTTTTTTTGCTTGGGGTGATGGGATAAAACTGCTCTGGCCATTGTAGGCTCTGTCATGGCAAGGAGTGGGTAGACAGAGGAGTTGTCTTAGCAGCCTGACTAGTGAAGATGAATGTAAGCCTCAGCTAGGATGGGAATACTGCACTTGCTGAGGGAAGCTGATGATAAGAAATTCAGGAAATTGTTTGTATCTTTACCTAAATCTTAGAATTTTTTTAGCTTTTCAGGAGTCACATTTGAAACATATCTCCCTTAAGGGAAGAGATCTGGGTTCAAAGATGTTGAAATTAGGGGACTTAAAAGAGGGAAAAAGTATCTTTGAACATCAGTATAACTTCATCCATGATTAAAAAGGCATTTATAATGGGTGAGCTGCCTTAATAAAGTGAATTTGCTATTATGTGCTACATATCTTGGTGTGCAGCAAGGTTGTGTGAATGGGAATTTGCAAAACAGGACCTCATGAGCTACCACTTGGAGAACACCATCCAGTTAAAACAGTTGGTGGTTGTATTGAAATAAATAAATTTGTTGGGCTTTTGAAATGCTGATCTGCAGGACAGGAACAGTGGGGGAGAGAAAGTGAAGATCACGTGTCTTTCTCCAAAAAGGACTTCTGATCAAGCCAGAGACAGAAGCCCTTACGAGTGTAACAGACACATTACAATCTGGAGAGACTCACTGAATGGTTGCCAGAGAAGGGAATTCCTTGCTAAGCATGCAAAGGCTTTTTTCCTTTATTTCTCTGTAAATGAGCCAAAACCAGAGCTGTACAGGGAGCCAGTCCAGTAGACTCTTAGTTTTATTTGCAGGTTAGGTTCTACTCTGCTCTGACTGCAATTCTTTTGGTTTATGTTCCACATAATTTCAATGAATGGTCCTGGTTCATTTCTGCTTTGAGTGAAAGCTTTTTTTGAAGGCTTGACCTTGGCAGAGTTCAGACTGAGGACTCCTATCCAGTACCAACTGGCTGTCAAAGGTTTTATTTTCCTTTTAGGCTTGACTTAATTCTCTAGTTCAGCTGTTGAATCAGATATTCAGTGTAAATCAGATACCCAATGCAAATTATTTATTATTTTATTTGATGCTGTTTTGCTCTGGTTTTAATTAGCATCGCTGTCTGTGACTAATTTTACACAGGCAGTCTTAACAAATGCTGTAACCTCTGTGGTGTACATCTTTTTTGCTTTGTTAATGTGCATGAGCAGGCTGCTCTAGGCAAACACAGAAGGGAGAAGCCAGTGGACTGAGCAAGAGACTGAAGTTGGTATTGATGTGTGTCAGAGGAGAATGATGTATGTCCCAAGAGCATTGGATTTAAAAGAACATCACACATTGTTCACAAGGGATGAAGCCATGCAAATGGCTCATTTTTTTTCTTCCTTGTTCCTGTAATATTCTAACCCTCTATTAAAGAAGCTCTAAGGAAGCATAATGAGCCTTGAACTGTAATGAAGATACTACATTTTGCAGTAGAATCCTTTGAGGTTGAATTCCAGTGTAGTAACAAATCAGTATTATTTAAGGCATATTAGAGATTTTTTTTATCAAAATTCAAGTTACATATTGCAAAAGTTCATTTTTATAGGCAATGAATTTAAAATGTAGTTTTTGTTTTTCACTTTAAGGGAGATGTTAAATGTCTGTGCTTTATTGCATACCTCTGTCTATGTCTACATCTTGTCTCTGGTTTAGAGTGTTCAGTCATCAAAAATACTTTTTCAGTTTTTGTAAAAACTTCTGATTCCAGATTACACATGTGGAAAATTTTTATATTTAACAGTGAAAGGATTTAATGCAGTTAGTTAAGATTTTTAACCTCTTTGGGTCCCTTTCTTTTTTCTATTTTTTTCAAGTTTTTCATCTTGTCTTTTCCAGGTCTAACACGTTATTCTTTTAAGCTCTATAAGAATTGTCAGGGTTATCCATCAGCATCTAAGTCAGAGGAAGACATTCACAAATACAAACCCCATTATTCTTTAAGTCTATAGGTTTACTAGGAACATTTTAGAAGAAGCACAAAATAGACAGCAGAGGGGGCCAGGCTCTCTACATCACTAGCCCAGTTGCTGTCAATTTGTTGCTGTGATTTTGTTCTGCAGACACAGGTTCTCTGCTTAGTCCATTTAGCTATTATAGTATTTTTCAGTTCCTGCACTTACTGGGAAAACAATGGACATCCATGGGACTTTTCTAAGTAGCTTTTGTGATTCCTCTTTCTCACACACTTAAAGAAAACAAAACAAAACACAAACCACCACAAAATGCATCATCATTAATTTTCCCATGACTTCTTTTTTCCTGTAACATTAATGTGATTGTCTTGAGAATGGGAAAAACCAAACCAAACAACTTCTGTAAATATACGGACCTTATAATGCTGAGTCACCAAACCATTTTATTTTCTGCATTGCTAGAAATCCTGATTCATTGCCTCATAAACTGTTTTTCTTACAAAGTAATAAATTGTATATAAATTTTAAGAGATAATTTTAGTGAACAGCATTTTGGTGCACATCTCTTTTCAAGTGCTGTATTCATTCCAGACATAATAGATGTATGTCATAGTTTTAGACAATGTATCAAAAAACAGATGTAAAATCCACATTTTCTCTGTTTTTTTCTGTTTGTCTGTTTGCAGGCAGGCATGTGTTGCTAGCATGTATCATCAGTGGGGCTATCTTTCTATGCCTTGGTGTGCCAGTTAGTGCACAGTTCTTAGCTATTCTACCTTTGTTAGGTCAGTATTTACTATTACTGCTCTTATAGACCGGTATCTTACTTTCCTGAAAAAAACACAGCCCTCCTAGTGGTAGACAGCTTATTTCTCTTCAAATGTGGTGCAACTGTTGTGGCTGAAATGGTGCTTTAATTTTGGGAGCTTTTTTTTTAAATTTTTTTTTTATTATTTTTTAGTGTATTATTTGAAAAATACTGCAAGGAATGTTCCTTTCAGCTGAAAAATGATGTTACTTTTTAACCTCAAATGATGACCTGACTTAGGTTTTTGAGATTTGGAAAGACAACAGCCTTGTGTCAAGTGTTGCTGCACAGCTGAAGCAGTGCTTCTTAAAAAAATTAATTCAGAATAGTTTGTACCTGGACTTACAGAAATGGACTCATTGTGACTAAATCTTCAGCAAGTGACACATAGTTTGGCTATAATGTTAGATATTACTTTTATTTTCTTTACATTCTTGCACTTGACTTTAACATCTTAGTCTTGCTTTTTAAAATGAGAATAGATCAAACAGCAAAATGGCAAATGCTACTTTTTTAAGGTGGTGTAAAATGTCATTTAGTTCCTTTTTCAGGAGGTGGACATTCTTCAGCTAGAAACTGAATACTGTAGTCTGAAGTTAGTAGAAGAAAATGATAATGCATATAGTTTTCATTAAATATATCCACTATATCTCACAAGTTTTAAAAGAAACATGACAATAATGATGTACTGCAGCAGTCCCTGGATTAATGTAATGAAGATATGACCCCTTAGAAACTGCCTACTGTGCACACTTGTTATAGTTGCCTTGTTTTCATCAGTATGCTTTTAAAAATCATAGGAATAGCGACTGCACTTCTGATGAGGCATGTACATTACTAAAAAAAAAAAATGAAGGAAATGGGCATTAAAGGTCTAATTCATTTGTATAGAAAGATCAGGCTTGGGAATGGTGATTGTGGCTTTTGAGAAAGTCATAGAGAACATCAGTCTTCTAGGTGCATCACGTAGGCATATTTCCTTCTAGGTGCTTCTAGGTGTACCTCCACAGCTATGAGGAAGTGTCCTGGTTTGGGTTAGAACAGACCTGATTCTGTTTGGTGATTTTACTTTTTAGCTAAAGCTCCTCCAAGTAACTGCACTTTCTGAAACTAACAGCATGTTTTTACAGACACTGCATGCTTCTAGCAGTGATAAGGCCTCGTGTTTAGATTTACTACCAGGGATTGGTATGCAAATAAGGTCACTTCTAAATCTTGTGTCTCACATTTGGGGGTGCAGGGTAAAAGCTGGACCTACAGGGAGGAGCGGGCAGGACAGGTGACCCTAAACTGACCAACAAAGTATTCCGTCCCATATAGGTCATACTCAGTATATAAATGAGGGTCAGTTCCTTTTTCTTTCCCTCTTCTTCTCTTGCTCTTCAGTAGCTGGCATCTGTGGAGAACTCTCTCTGTTCTGCCCTGGATCCTTATAGAATCATAGAATCATCTGGGTTGGAAGGGACCTTAGAGGTCATCTAGTCCAAGCCCCCTATAGTGAGCAGGGACATCCATGAGTTCCTGCATCCAATACCAGTATGCAGCCCCTGAGCCTGGCTTCTCTCTGCTGCTGAGGCCTTCATCCACAGTACCAGTGGTGATGGTGACATAGTTACCATCGGGGGTGGGGTTGGGTTCAGTACTAGTTTTGTACATATTTGTATATATTTAATTTTATCATTGTTATTATCATTACAGTAATTTTAGTTTTCTTTTCCAAACCATAACTCTCTCTTATTCCCTTTCCCTTCCCCTTGCAGGGGGAGGGTAAGAGGGGGGTATGGAGAGTGTCTGTCACTGGGTTGGTGGTCAGCCCAGCCCTGACCCTTGACAGGAAATAAGGGGGAGGGTTAGAGAGGTTTCTTCCACTTGAGCAGTTCCAGGTTATTCTAGATTATAGAACTTTAGTGNCTGGAAGGCCACAATAAGGTCTTCTTGGAGCCTTCTCCAGACTGAACAACCCCAACTGTCTGTCCTCGTAGGAGAGGTGCTCCAGTCTTCTGATCATTCTTGTGGCCCTCCTCTGGACTCTCTCCAGCACATCTGTATCTCTCTTGTAATAGGGGCTCCAGAGCTGGATGCAATATTGCAGGTGTGATCTAGCTAGAGCAGAGTAGAGGGGGAGAGCAGAGTAGAGGGGGAGAGTCTAATTCCTGTTCAAATAACATAATGTTGCTGTTCTGTTTTGAAGTTTTGTTTTAACTGAAAAAGAACAGGGAGACAGGAAAATGGAAAAATTGGGTTCTACTACAAAAATGCCAGAAGAGTGGCAGTCATCATACAAATGTAGGAAAATGGCAGAATCACCATTACACGTGTATAATGCAGTTTGATATGGTCTCTCAGCTAGTATGAAGGGTTATTTTCTTTGTGTTAATACTGAGACATTAAGCAGAATGGACACTGAGTTTTGGTGCTTTGCTGCTAAGCAAGTTGAACTTATGCTTGTACAGAGATGTATTGCAATGTCCTTGTGTCAGTGAATGGACATTTGACAGAGCCCAAACAGGAATCTATATATAACCCACTGTATGTAAGGAGGTTGTGAACAATTTCACAGATACTATTTGTTGGTATACAAACAAACAAACAACCCCCCCCAAACACAAAACAAAACAAAACAGCCCCCAAACAATAAAACGGCAATTCACATCAACTGCTGAAAATCTCTGATGCATTTTCTCTAACATAGACAGCAACTTCCAAAAATATTTAGGAGTCTGCTTTCCGATGAATGCTTGATATCATCCCTTAGGATATGATCTCTTTGTTGGATTAAAGGCACTAGTCCTTGCCTTAAATGATGTTGGGTTTTTTCATCCTAATACTCTTTACATGTATCTCCTTTAGATGGTGCCGTCTATTATAGTGCTCAGCCTCCTTACGTTTATCTTCCCTATGAAACAGCTATTGGAGTTCACTGAACAAATTTCTAGATGATTTTCCTCCAACAGTTTGCAGGTTCTGAAAAATCCATTTGTATCAAACCCAGATTCCTTTTTTCTCCATGTGTGTGCACATGTATCTGTGTTGGGGGTATTTTTTATGTCGACCTGAAGATTTGTTTTGCTACTGGACCTGTGTATCTGCTTATGGGGTTGTATTCCCACTGTGCTGTTTACTCCCATGTTGTCTGATCCATCGACAATCTAATTCACAGATGGTATCATAATTCATGGTGTAATAGATCTTCCACACTGTTTTGTAGGGGAAACTTATTAAAGATAAAAGTCTCATGTGGCAGTTGGCCTTTCAGCAGTTTAAGTTTTTGATTCTTGCTTTCCATCTTAAATGTATACTGATTGTGTCCTGACACCTCTTCTGCTACACATTCATTTTTCTGTGGTCTTTCTGACCAACTGACCTGAAACTGGTTGCTTTTAGCTTTTACCATTGCTTTCAAAGTGTCTAATCTGGGCAGCAGGTTGTATTTCCTTTGGAAGTAAACTTCATTTACTGTGTTTTCATCAAATCTCAAACTTCTTTGCACAGAAAACATTCTGTAAAAATTGGCTGATTAGAAACTGTACCACTTAAGTGCTTAGACTTCAGTCTGCTATGACCACTTGTCATATGTATTACAGTTCTGTTCTTCTGTAGGTCTGTTGCAGATTATTTCATTATCAAGACTTGATTTTGAAGATAGACAGAATTAGAAAATAGTTTAAAGGAAAATTCAAATTTTTATACCTGTGTATTTTCTTTTAAATATACTTTTTGACACAGGAGAATTTTCAAATTTTTCTGCATGGCAAATATTTTAATGGCAAATTATTTAATATTTTGCTTATTCCTCTTCTGTTTGTCTCCTTGGTCGATAAGAGGTCTTAAATGTAGCTGTTGATTGTAACTTTTTGCTAATCACAAAAATATTCCTAGAAGTTATTTACTTTTCAGAGTCAGAGCAAGCATGAAATGTTTTAAATATAGTGTTTTTCAGAATAACTGCTTGTGTTACATAATCTAAGCAGAAGTTGAGATTTGTTAGAAAAATAAGTACAGATTAAGGCATGAGTTTAGATGATGAGAGTCTTGGCATATCGAGTTTAACTTAGGTATTACAAGCTGGCATCTGAGTGAACAGAAGCTTGGGCATAATAAATAAGCAGAATAACTGCCAAGAAGCGTGTTCCATTCCTGATACCTGAGGATAACGATTGTAGATGGCATTTGTGATGAACAAAGCTTTACAGAAAGTTTTGGATTAGTTAGTTCAACTGTTGTCTAAAATGAACAGCTCTCATAATGCTTTAGAAGATAGGACTGGAAGAAAATGCTAGAGATCATCTAGTCCATTCTCCTAATCATAAACTATATGCATATATAAGTATTGTTCCCAGATTTGGGATTTTATACTAAGTGAATCATCTCAGTTCACTTCTTTATTTGAAGGATAGATCTAGATCAAGTGGTATTTCATTCGATGTCTTACATCGAATTACATCTTACAACCTGATTTTTATTGATTTACTTTTGTCCGTTTGTTGACATGGTGAGCTGGATGGGTGGGTATCCTTACAATTTACCTGGCTTCCAAGCCTTTTATATCAGAAGAGTTTCAGAATACTCTGAAAAGCATGGGAAAA
Organism: Galbula dea; assembly: GCA_013399015.1. Lineage (NCBI taxonomy): Eukaryota > Metazoa > Chordata > Aves > Piciformes > Galbulidae > Galbula > Galbula dea. Next base: position 1,068,702 of record VWZX01000869.1, on the reverse strand, counting down.
GCTTGGCAGATCCTCAGTTACAAACAGTCCAGTGCAGAAGATACTGGTAAGCAGGGCACCTTGAACTCTGAAAAAAGGAGAACAAACCCACTGATCTGCTTGCTTTTTAGCTAAATTAGGGTTGATGCTTGGACTTTGAGTAGTCTGTATCATCAAATGAGAAGCCAGCTGTCTGGAGTGTATTTATTTATGGGTTCTAAATTAAACTTACAGTTTACTGTTGAAGGTACAATTTGGTATTTGTGTCTTAATTTCATATGTATGTAGGATTCAGGAGAGTTTTCTTAATCCAGAAATTTTGTACATAATTTTGTGAGGTCGTATTTCAATTCTTCTAAAAAATGAAGAAAGATTCCTATATTATTCTTTGATTATAAAATTAAATTTAGAGATGAATATCCAGTTCAGAGATGGGGAATAATTTCTGTAGCCAAAAAGGAGCACTTGTTGGTGGATGGATGGAAAATCTGGCTCATGACAGCTTACAGAAACTGCCAATTTATTCATCAGATGCCCAATAACATAAGTACCACTGCAATCTATGGACTTCTCTAATAGCAGAACATAGCAATTACCCCTAATACAGGTGAAAAAGCACAGTTGTAGCATCCCATTCCAACAGTGAGGCCGGTCCAAGCCTGTTGAGGCTTGTTCTTCCTGGGAGACACATGGAGAGGCAGGTGAGCTGGTGAATTTCCACTCCTCTGTCTGATATTGACACATTGCCAAGAAAAGCTATGGAAATATCATCTCCCTGGAAAGGCATTAGCAGCTTTTCTGTTGTTTTTTTTTCAGCTATGCAGGAAAAGCAGTAATGATTGTGAGGATCCTGGTTTTCTGATTACATGGATATCCTATTCATGACCTTGCAACCACTTTGGTCCCTTCCATGTCTGGCAGAATTGTCAGTGCCTTAAAAGAGATTTCTAAGTGGGTTGAAAATTGACTGAGAAGCTCAGCATGTCTCCAGACAAATTTCTTCAACTATTTAACTGCTGGCGTATTGGCAAAGCAATTACATGACTGTGAAGTGAACCAGTCTTCGTGTTACATGCTGACGTGTTTAGATCTCCTACAGCACAAGCAGTTTTCACCTGTTTTCTTCATCAGTGCGTTCATTCAGTTCTGCAGTAACAGATACATAAAATGGGTGTGTGGGATTGACAGTTCCAGGTAGCAAATGCCTTCTGCTGCAGCTGGGACAGGGAAAATTCCCACAGTGAAGACAGAATAACTCATCATCTCAAGAGGCACAGAGTAACAGTTACTGACTGTAGGTTGTATGTTATTTACAGCCAGAGGGTTTAAGATGAATGATTTTATATAGCACTAATGATCTTCCTATAACTTTCTTAGATTAGCTTAGCTTCTTAGTCTTCATGTAACTTCCTTAGCTAACTTTACTGACCTTTTTGGAGATGTTGAAAACTAAAATGCTGCTATACTTAAATACACTCTCACCATTTTACCACATTTTGGTCACTTGAATTTACACATTGTGTGAGTTTTTCATAAATATACACGCACTGGGAAGCATCTCTCAATTGTTGGCTTTGCTTATGTCTGGTCTTACATTTTTTAGGCATTGTTGGTTCTAAATTTTTTTTTTAGCTGCTTTGTAAAGATATGAGTGTTACAAGAAATAAGTAAATGGGACAAGAGGAGAGCAGAAATCACATGATTTAATTTCTTAATGTTATGTAGTGAGAATCTGGGCTAGCAAGAACACAGTTCATTTTACTGAAGTGGTATGGAAGATCTAGCCTCATCATTTACTAAAATCAACAACTGGTCATATCAGTTACTAGTCCTTTAACTTTCCCATATCAGTTACTGTCTGCAGTAGCAGAACCCAAGGGGAGACTGTGCCGGCTGCTGCTCTTGGAAAAAGTAAATCTTTTTGAAGTAGTTCACAGGACCTGCTGCAGATGTCAGAACAGTGGTTTGTTTCAGCCTGTCCATTGCCCCTGAAGTTTCCAGTAACTGCTTCAGAGAAGATGTACAGCTCACAACACTTCAGTAAGCAGATAGGGAACAACTTGTTCAAGAGGGAATTGTTTTATAAACTCCAATTTAAAGTTAGTATATAGTATAAATTGTCAAGGATGCAACTAGACGGGAGAATCAGGAGGTGGGTGAATAATTGGCTTAGGGGTCGGGCTCAGAGGGTTTTGGTGAATGGAACTATGTTGGGGTGGCGACAGGTGACAAGNAGGGCCAATAGGATTCTGGGGTGCATCAAGCACTCCATTAGTAGCCGATCGAGGGAATTACTGATCCCACTCTACTCGGCTCTGATGTGGCCTCACCTGGAGTACTGTGTGCAGTTTTGGGCACCACAGTACAAGAAGGACGCGAGGTTGTTAGAGAATGTCCAGAGGAGGGCCACAAGGATGGTAAAGGGAATGGAGGGGAAGTGTTATGAGGAAAGGCTGAAAGCACTTGGTCTGTTCAGCCTGGAGAAGAGGAGACTTAGGGGAGACCTCATAGCTGTTTATAACTTTCTCACCAGGGAGGGAGGGGTGAGTGCTGGCCTCTTCTCTCTGGTGGCTGGCGACAGGACACGGGGGAACGGCATGAAGCTGTGCCGGGGGAGATTTAGATTGAATATTCGTTGGAGCTTCTTTACACAGAGGGTTGCTGAGCATTGGAACAGGCTCCCCAGGGAGGCTGTCATGGCCCCTACTCTCATGGAATTTAAGAAGCACTTGAACAGGGCACTTAAGCACATGGTGTGACTGTGGAGTTGTCCTCTGCCTAAACATGAATTGGACTAGATGATCCTAATGGGTCCCTTCCAACTCTGGCGATTCTGTGATACACTATTTCAATTATTCTTCCATACTATTTCAGCCAGTTTCTCAGTCCTTTAGCTCCAGCATAATTAACACAAGTTTAAGATCTGGACCTGGTTTTTTGTTTGTTTTTTTGCTTCCTTATTTTCAGTATTATTGTATGAAGGTGTTTATGTTAACCACTAAATGTTTTAAGTTTTTCTGTGAATCTACCTTATGTATTCTTTTGGGTTACTTTAATTAGAAGAGTAGACCATATTGACATTCCTTATTGTTATTTGCTATTATATTTTCACACTAAGAAGTGGGCTCTGCAGTACTTGTCCCAGTTTTGTGAGTGAGAAACTCTTCTGTTGCAGCCTAAAAATTCCAGATCTCTAAAGTTATATAAATTTGTGTCCAGTTGAGAAAGCCATGCCCTAAGAAGATAGTGAAAGCTTCTTTAGAATATTATGTTGCCTCTTTTATTCATTCTTTCCATCTATGTGTCCTAGAAGAAGAACAAATGTCTGGCATTGACTGAGATCTTCAGTGCTGTTCCAGTAGTTAGAGTTACCTTGCTGCTTACAGGCATGGTGAGAGATAGCAGTATTTATGTCCTGATTTAGACTGCAGCTTAAGACACAGAGTTGCATAGGGATTGTGCACACTTGACTGAAAAATGTCCCATTTTATTAGGTGTTAGTAGCACCTGTATGACCAATCATTGTGCATACTTCTTATATGAAATAATTTGAGAGGCTATTATTTCTTCTGATCCTTGATTTTTGAAGGATTAAAGAAATCCCCTTTTCACATATGAATGTACTGATGGTGTGCTAGGACTGGGCTGTTTGGAGTGGGATTTGAATTCAGATCCTTACCAAAACCCCAGCCTACCTTGAGGAATAAGAGCTAATAGTCTGAGGCATTCTCACCCCTGGCTTTCACCTGTTAACTCCTATCAAAATTCTTGTCTTCTGGAAATGTGCTAAATCTCAAAAAGCAACTAGGCTCATAACAGTTGTAGGATTGGAGTTGGCCTCTCCTGCTATGCTCTTCAGGCCCAAGGGGACAACCAGCTGCTGTGAAGCAGTTCTTCACTCCTGCCTGTGTCTTAGGCTTCCTAGTTGCTCTGCTAGTGTATTTCCACCACTACAGGGAGCTAACTGACCTTTCCCCCTCTTCCCTCATCATTGGTGTTCATTAAATGGGGTCATAAATACCCTTTTCCAGTAGCATGTTGGAAGTTTTTAAGTATTTGAGTGATTCCTGCATGTGAAAACACTATAAAATCATACTACTGACAGGTTTCTTTGACCACAGTGCTTGCTAGCATAGTATTAACCTGTTTGGAGAGGCTGAGAAAAATTCCTGTTGTATAACTTCTGAACTCTCAGTTCATGTTGATACATTTGAATAAGATTATCATAAATTTTCTATTAAGCCATATACACGTTAAGTTAAATTTCAAGGAAGCCTGCAAATGTGGTTTGTAACAAGACAGTAAAATATTATTTCAAAATTCAGAAATTAATTTTGTGCTCAGGAAAATAGTTTCCTTCATAGCTCTTTTGGATGTTATTTTTCCTGCTGTCTTCCTGTACCACCAGGGACTCTCAAGCATTGTTCTGCAATATTATTATTGCTGGAGCTTCTCATGATCAGAGCCTGGTATTATAATCATAACTTATTTGCTGGATGTAAATGGGTAGTAGCTGAAACCAAATTCCCTTTCACCTGTATAATCAAAAAATATTATTTGGATTCCTCGAGGTGAAAAGAGGCAAGCTGAAACTTCATCTTTGAAGAGAAAATTTCAGAGGCACTTTGTCAATGTCACGTCGTGGTGCAGACATCTGTCAGACTCTATTACAAATCCAACTTTCTTATTCGATGAGTTACTCAATTTGCAAATTGAGACCTCTCTGCTTTGTTAAAAATTATCACTGCTCATCCGAAAACCCTAAGTGTTTAAAAGTATAAGATGACAGCTTGAACGCTTAGGGATGTGGACTGTCCTTATAAGGACAAATTACCTTTCTGGATGTCACATTTAAATGTTTGGCTGCCTATCATCTACAGGGAATTTAGTATGATAAATCTTTTTAGATCTCTGAGAGTCAAGGAATTGTGAGTGAAATGCACGAAAGGTTTTTGAGGTTCAATTTTTCTTTGTGTGCATCTTTTAAAGAGGAGGCTTCAAACGTCTCCAATTTCGAGTACTGTAAGTGGAAGATATTGCTTGAGGTCATCTCCTTTATTCAGAAATATGAAGCTGTTTCCTTTCTTTTTCATGTAAATAAGGAAATTTTTGTGTTTACTAGATGCATGTATTAGGCTATTTTCTAGCATGAATCAGAATAGATGAAGCTAAAGATTAAAAGGCTAATTTTTTACTTGTGTGACAGGCATACAAAGATGTAAGTGTGGAGTGGATCTGGCCTTTCGTTTCAGTATCTCATTTGGGAGTTTCATTGTCAATCCAAATAATATTTACTTTTCTTACACGAATGAAGATATATATGGCTTTTTATTATTTACATTAAAACCAGCTATTCCTGAATGTTAGGCGTTGATAGTATGGATGCTGCTGTGGCAACAAAAATGTGTTTTCTCATTCTCATTTCTTTGATTTGTGTGTAGTTTTGGTGTTGCTTTTCTTGCATTTTTGTTGAGATAGATTATAAGTTTTAGTAGTATTGTTGTAACTCTTGCTGACTATATTCCATTAGCTAGGTGCTATTCTTCTGTGGGCATTCTGCTTCCATCCAGTGCTTTATACACTTTTTTTTGATTTAGGAAGTAGACTAATCTCAGAGGAAAACAGCTTTGATCTTCTTACATATACCACCAATAACTGCAAAACCCATTGAGAGAAGTTAGAACCACATCTTCATTTTTGCTTACTGCCATCCTTTTTTAGTCCATCTTGAAAACTCAACATTTTTTTCCAAGGAGTATTCAGCTAATGACTGTCTTCAGCTCTGTGCCAGCTGTGGTTTCTTCCTTCATGGCTTGAATAAAGGAGTAGAGGAAGCAGCTTTGAAAGGCCTGAAATGTTCTTGTGTTTAGATGTTATGGGAAAGAAATGCTCAGAAGGTTGCTCCTTTCTTTCAAGATCTAAGGTGTGTGACAGCTTGATCCCCTTTAGTTCCAGGGATGCTTCTTGGACCCCTACTGAATGAATTTGGCTAGAGATTGGGGGGAGGAGGAGTTGGTTGGTTGGTGATGGTTTTTTTCAACCTTTAGGCTCTTACAGACAGTTCCTACAGGTCCTTAGACTATGAGCTATTTTAGCATTGACTATAGAAAATCAGGTTATTCTGGATTACTGAATTTGCATGTCAAGTCTTTCATGCCGAGCAAAAATCTTTAGCAGACCTGGAAAGAAGGAGTTACCTGCTACTCCTATAGCAAGATGTTGCTGAGACTATTGTGCTGAAATGAAGCCCTGTTATGATATGCCCTAGACCATTAGGCAAGCACTAATGAGTACTGTGATTCAACCCCAGCTGCTCCATATGCTGTCAGCGTGGAGACCACATCTTCGGGAGTTTCAGAAGTACTCCTTTGTGTGATCCTGTGCCCAGCTTCAGAATTGGTCTCTCAGATGGCAATCATCCCAGGCCTGCCTGAGGTCCTGTGGTAAAGGGGATTTTCCCTTCTCCAGTCCTGTCACAACTCTGGTTTTCTGGGGTGATCATTAGGACTTGTTGCAGATTCTGGAAATAGTCCATGCTATAAAGCAAAGTATATAAGAGACAAAATCACAAAAGATTGTGACCAAGAAGAACTTCTGTAGAGAAGCATTATCTCTGAACAGCTGGGAGACAATCTGCAGATTAGTGCTCAGGCCTGTCGAAGAGAAGCCTTCTTCAGCTGGGAGAGTTGGGCCTTCTCAGCCGTGTCTGTTTCCAGATCCCAGCACTGTCACCTTCAGCAAAGCAGTGAGCCTCAGTTGCTTACTCTGCTTAACAGTGTGTGAGCAAATGAAACAAATCAATAGCATGGAAAAAGAAGCTAGGATTGGTGTTTATTTTCCCTCAGCAAGGAAGCGTACAGAAGAATTAAACTGCAGCTTTTTCTTATCTCTCTAGCTGTTGCTGAATTGGCTTTGAATGGGTTGATCCTCAGCTGTTCTTTAAGTGGGAAAGAAATAAATATGGCTTATGGGTTTTTTTGTAGTGTTGTTGCCCTGCCACACACTTGTCCTACAACACGTGCTTCACGACAAGGTGTTATTTGAGTTCTGAGCATGATGATGCCATTTTAATTTGGGAGTTTATGGACAAAGTCAAGCATGAGCTTTGATGGTAAGTGTTTAGGGTAGACATCTATCTTATCATATCTGCAGAGCTCGCAAGGAGTTTTTTTATATTGAGGAAGGATGATGACGTAAAGGTTAGAAAGTGGAATTGACTTGGACAAGTCACAATTTTAGCTACATGTAAGTTTGCTAAAGCCCTTCAGTGTTGTATCTAATCCTGACAAAAGTCAGTTCTCTTTTCAAAGGACCTCTTTTTAATGTCTAAAAGTGTATTAGAATTTCATCAAGACCTCCAGATGAGAGATGTTCATCTGAGTTTGCCTAATTGTTCCAAATAAAAAGAAGAAAAAGATCTTTACTGTTGGGAAGTGAAGAGGAAAGTGTCTTAGTTTTATCTGATCTATTTCTTCATCTAAGTGTGGAAGTAGAGGCAGAGAGTAGCACTGACTGGTGAATTCTGAGTAGTAGCTGTACTATACTGTATGAGAAAGGATTTTGATAATTTACTTCACAGTTCAATGACCTGGACAGTCTAAGGCATATTTGGTCCCCCGGAAGAATAAGAAGCATAAGCAGACAAAAAATACTAAACTACAGATGACCCATGGGTGCTGTCCTATGGGTACTTTTGTATTAGTTTGTTCTGGAAAATCATGGTGTTTGTTTAGATACTTGGAAGGTGGAAGGCTGTGACTTAAAATAAGGACAGAAAGAAGTGTTAACCATTAAGGAAAGTGACAAAGGAGGAGACAGGCAAAAGGAAAAAGGGGAAACTAGTACAGGGAGAAGAGTTGGAAAAGCAATTGGCCCAGCATAGTAGCTACAGGTTGTTGAGGTAGGAGGGGAATAGGTAACTGGTGACCAGTGACCAAAGCAACTACGAATATCAGTTGCTGAAGTCATCGTACTTTGGACTTCTGAGGTCAAAAGTTCCCTGCAAGGTTGTGCTTCTCACATACAGAGCAATTTCAGCTCTTTTGCAGAACGTGCATGAATGTGAATTTTACTTGAATTCAGGTAATCTTTAATGCTACAAACAGCAAAATATATATATTGTTTTGTAGGGACTATTTTAGCAGACCAAGGCCATGACATCTTATCAAGAGCCTGTTTGCACAACCCAGCCCACGATCCCGAGGGCTATGTCCTTGAAGATAGGGAAAAATAGTAAGGCTGTAAACAGGACAAGATGGAGATAGGCAAGGTATGCTAACTCTAGAACCTAGAGGGGCATTGTTGTAAGAGTGTGTGTGTGTGGATGTGAATGTAACCAATTATGTTAGAAACAATTAGTAACAAAGTGTGTGAACAAGTTAGTTTAGCCTATAGTAGCTTTGCTTTATCCGTGTGAACCCTGTAAGACCCTATAAAAAGTGCTGTAATGTAAACAATAAATGAAGTTCACTCTTACCTCTATGATGACTCCGTGAATATTCGGAGCGGTCATTCCTACATTGTTTGATTTTCATATATTTCTACACATCTGTTATAGTTTTCTAAATTACTGTTCTAGATTAGGTGGATAAGCTATCTTCTTCAGAATTATAAAATACTATATATTCTGCTTCTATTATTTGTTAAGGAAAAATGTAGTCTACAAAGTTATGTGCCCTTAATCTCACAGTTTTCATGGGCTTCATGGCTTGGTGTGGTACCTACAAAATAACATTGGTTTGGTTTGTTTGGTTTTACTTAATATGTATAGTACTGGAACTGTCACTGTTTGGATTTCATTCTAACATGCTTTACTAGCTTATTTCAGAGAAAAAATACAAGCCTTTTTAAAAAAAATAGATTTGATTTCAATGTGTAAATTTTTAACCTATACAGTTGAGTCAGCTATGAAGAGTAACATGTGCTTCAGTGGTGACACTAGTCTGAGGGGGGAAAATGATATCACACGAATGGAAACAAATGTGTTCTCTCACTGTAGTCACGAAGCTTTTAATTCCACACTTGGGGAAACAGCAGGATTTACTGGGGTCAGTTGTACTCCACTGGGATATGTATTATTAAAGTGTGTATATATGTGTCTGTAAGTGTTGTGGAGAAGAGTAGAAGGTCAGAACATACTTTGCAGTTTTATTGCATTGCATTAGATTTACCTTTTAAAACTTATTTGTTCTCAAAATCAGACATAAAACAACTCCCCCCAGCAAATGTGTTTACTTGATAAATATTTAAATAGTTGCATTTACCCTTCAAGTACAGTATATATGTGCATTATGAGCAGGAATAGGAAAATAGCCATGCAGTTTCTAGAAGTTACTTTTACCATTTTTTTCCTGTCAGATCTTACATACTTTAATTTTTATAATGATTTTAGGAACTTATTTTCTGGACACTTCTTCTCATAGAACTTGTCCTATGATGCCTGTTTGTTTATTTGTGTGACACATTACCCAGATGACTTCTCCTAGTTTTGTTTGTCTTGCACTGGATGGAAACTGGGTACGGCTCTCTTTTGTAGTGCATTTGTGTTATTTTGCCCTAGCAGGGCACTGTGGTTTCAGAGTCAGCACAGACACCCACAAAAAGGATCACTTTGTTATAGTTGGAGTACAAAGGGTACCCCCAGGACCTACTGCTGGGGTTTGGGCTGGAGGAGGGAGAGACAGAGAACGGATGCTAGTGCAAAGGCTCTTCTTGGGTCCACCAAGGACCAGCCTGCCATACGTTTGCAGTGGAATCAGCAGAGCTCAGAAATCACTTGAAAACAACTTTTATACAGTTACATTCTCCTCCTATCTTGTGCTTTGTTCTTGAATATGATAGCAAAAATGTGAGCTTGTCTGTGCTATTTTCAAATTTGGAGTCTGGTAAAATTATTCAATACTTAGAATCACTTCTATGAACATAAACCTATTTACTCACAGCTTACAAAAATGTTGTGGACTACTCTCAAGCTTCATGCTCAAACCTTTACTGTTATATTAGAAACTAAGTAACAGCAGCATAGTATGAAATATCCACTGAAGTTCTATTTAAGTTTTCTTTTTTAATTTAGAAGTATACAGAAGGAACATAATCATTTTAATGTACATATTACTTAAGGTTGGACAAAGCTGAAAGAAAATATAATATATATTAGATATATAAATGGCAAAAGGATCCCTGTGCTCTGTCCATATCCTGTGTTCTTTATTCTGCCTGTAGAATCTGAGCCCCAAAAGGAAAATATAATGAAATTTTTTTTAAATTGTTTTTGTTTTGTTTTTTTCCCTCTTCTTCCTGAACAATTTACACTGATTGGATTGCAGCCTGAAATTCCCATTTTAGCTGCTGTTGCTTTGAGTAAAACAATTACTTTTTTATTAAAAATGTCAATTCGAATGATTATTTAAATCTGGCTTAAATTAAAAAAAAAAGAATAGGAAACTCTTTACTGGTTTCTGTTGTTTTGAGTGGGATTCTGTGTTATGGAAACTGGACATAATTTTATTGAATTGATTTTCTTTTAATTGGTATTAATGAAAATTACATGTGCGTGTAAAGGGAGGATACAATTCCTTAAGGGCCTTAAATTGTCCTGATGCACATGTGCAATTTCCATTACTGTTAATGGGAGTTACTTTCCTCTCACTGGTGAGAATTAATTCCTTGGGCTGACTGTGGACAACCTTTGTGGAAGTGGTAGCATAATACTCTTCTGGCATGAATGCAGCAAGGGAGCATTTGCAGTACTAGGAATGGGGGTCAGAGTCATGAGCTGAGGTATGGGCAGGGCAGCACCCCAATTCCTTCTCCCCTTCACTCAGCTCAGCCCCTGTGCACCTGTGGTTTGCAGAGCTTGCTGCCTTTCCTTATGTGGTGGGTTTGACCTTGGCTGGACACCAGGTGCCCACCCAGCCGCTCTATCACTCCCCTTCCCAGAGGGACAGGGGAGAGAGAGTGAGGTGGAAAAAGGAATGACCAGTGGGTTGAGATAAGACAGTTTATTACCAGCACTATATACAGCAAAGCCTGCGCACGCAGAAGCAAAGCAAAGCAGACTTAATCTCTACTTCCCATGAGCAGCGATGGTTGGCCACTCCCAAGAAGTAGGGCTGCAGTACGCGTGGTGGTTCCTCAGGAGGTAGTCATTAAATGATGAATGCCCACCCCCCTCCTCCGTGCCTCAGCTTTTATATCTGAGCTGACGTCATATGGTATGGAATATTCCTTTGGTCAGTTTGGGTCAGCTGGCTGCCCGACTTCCCTCCCAGGGTCCTGCCCCCCAACCAGAGAAAGAATGTCACAGTGCCAGTGCTGTGCCCAGCAGCAGCCAAAACACGGGTGTGTTATCAGCACCCTGCTAGTCACCAATGCAAAACACAGCACTGCGAGGGTCACTGTGGGGATAAACTACAGCTCAGCCAGACCCAATACACCTTAGGTGCTCCAGCTCCCATTCCTGAGCTCTTAGGAGGATGTTAGGAACTCTACTCTGAAGGAAAACCCGAGCTAGACTCCTTGTCTTTTAGAAACCACTGGTGAACCCTTAATGTCTATGAAACTGCAATTCCAGAATGAGTTATTTTCATTTTTAAAACGTTCCCTTAACATTTTAACTATGTTGGCCATTATAATGAATTGTAACAGCAAACGTATAGCAACAATTAACCTGGTGTATGAACCTTGGAATAAAGATAATTCAGCTCTTTGTACCCTTCCCATGTGCCCATCATCAATTTCATGTTACATAACATCCTTTTAGATCTCAGTAGATCTTAAGTTTTATGAATCTGGTATCACTATACCACAATGTGAATCTAGTCAGAGTAAGTACTCCAGGCTGATTAAGTTAATCCAGTTGAAGTAGTTCAGTATATTTATTCTAGTCTTCTTTGCAGATATACATAATTTGCCTGAATTAAGAGGGGAGATATTTGGTCTCAGCCAAGAAGTAAAATATGAGTTTGCAGTTAACCTTAAGGTGCAGCTTCTTTGACCAGGGATGGCAGAGTGGGAAACTGTAAATGATTTAAGAAAATAAAGTAGTCTTTTATTATGGCATTTCCTGGTGAGTTTGATTTCTGAAATCAGTGTTTTGATTTGATCTTTAGGTACTGTCCTGTTGTTTAAAAGAGAAAAAAAATATATTTACAGAGTTATACAAAGTCTGATAAACATGATGAGAAGCAATGAAGATTTTTGAAAACTTCTTTCTTTGACTGTAATTTCTTGGTTTTATCAATGTATATTCTGCACTGATGGAAGTAAGCATAATTTAATCACAAAGGCTGCATTTCTAACTCTTTCTACTAATTTCACTGTTTATGGAAATATATTCCTTGTTGCACTAACATTCACACTGAAGTCTCAGTATGTAGGGACAATAGAATGAGTTGAGGGATTTACTGATTTCATTGTATTTATGCAATAGAAGTTAGTATAGCATTAGAATTTCAGTCAGTTCAACCATTGGCAGTGATTTATAACCAGAGTTTTAAATGAAATTGGGAATTAGGGGAGAAACATTATTTTCTAGTCAAGTCAAGCAGCTGTGTTGTAGATAAAGGGTGTTTCTTCCTGACTTAGACCCAATCTGTGTGCATCAGGAACTCTAGTCTGAAGGAGCTTATAATTTTAGCAGTAATTTCCATTTAAATTCCATTCCTACTGTTGAAATTATGAGAGGAAAATATAAGCAAAACAAATGCTTTGACCATGTAGATCCCAACAGATCTTCAGATCCCATGTAGGGTACCAAAAATTCCTCCCTAATGGGTTTTAAGAGTGAGAGCTTTTCCTGCAATTTTGGTCTGTAGTGCTGTATTAAAATATCTGCCTCACCAGTAAGCAATGAGGGCATTCCTTTGTTCGTGGATAACAAATGCCAGTGCTTTCCAGAGTTGCTTCCTACCACTTCACTGAGAGCTGAGGAACTTTTTTGGGGGGACCAGCTGTATTTGTTGTCCTCTTTTCTTGTAACACCGTTTCCACCGTGGTGATGTTGCTGATTGGTGCAGAGTAGAAGAACCTCTGCCTTGCACTGGTGTTGATGCCTCCCATCCAGCCCCACTGCATCTGCTCCTTGTACGTGTGGGGAGTGAGGCATCAGTGGAGCATGGCTGAATTCCCACCCCTATCCTATGGGACTGGGTACAAATAGTAGTTTTTGTACCAAGAAGAAAAAGGGAAAGGATTACCAATTATGTGGTCTGAACTGTGTATAGAGATTCAGCAGAAATATCAGAGAAATACCATGATTCAAGGATATGGAAGTACAGCAGTATAATAAACACACAGTGTGGGCTTACCACAGGCACCAAAGGTTAGGTCTTTCTCATCTAACTTGATACCTGTCTTTAGTAAGCTTATTGGATACCTCCTCCTCTTGGCAAAGGATATTTGTTTGGTTGGGTTTCAAATACACATCAAAATAAGGTGCCACTTGAAAATTGGTTATGGAGATTAGTACAAGAACTCTGAGGAGGTAACACATTAGTTAAAGGGATGATAGCAAGAGATTATCCTTTTAAAAAGAAGGAGTAAGCCAAAAGATAGAGGTGAAATTCCACAAAGAGTGATCTTGCTATGAATTTACTTACCGTTTCCAGTAAACTGCAGGAAGAGTTGTTTGGAGTTTGTTGGTAACATGAGCCATAGGAGTACTGAAAAATTCAGCACAGATTGTCAAATGGTAAAAGCTGGATGGCTTTTACAATGGGAACAACAGTAATGAGATGAGTAAGAACTGCAAGATCCCAAAAATAGTGATTCATACTATTTTCACTGTAAAGTCAAATGCTTATGAATTAGAAATAAGTGTAAAATGATATTATTTTATCTAATCACCAGACTAAAAGCCTTATATGATCTCCAGGTATGACAAAATGTGTTTTAGGTTGAACTAACCAAAGTACTTGAAGCAAGGAGATTTTTATCTAATCACCAGACTAAAAGCCTTATATGATCTCCAGGTATGACAAAATGGATTTTAGGTTGAACTAATCAAAGTACTTGCAGCAAAGAGATGTGGAAGTATTAATACTGTTGAATTTTGTCTGAATGAGATATCTATTAATGTAGAATAGTGTCATCAGGTCTGGGTGAAGCTGTCAACGTGAGCAGAGATCTTCTCCTAAGAGAAAAGGTTGCAATAATCCCACCGAAAATGAAGACGACCTGTTTTGGTTTTACTCTTGGCAGATGGATAAGTTGGAAAAATGTGTTCATGAAGAAGCAAACTGAATATGGAAGAAGGATGTCATTGTCTTTAGAGGAGTGAGGTTTTGGAACAGCCTACCTGTATAGAAGCAGTGGAAACAAAACATAAATTTCACAAGTGGGTTGCACAATGCATGTGACTGGCCTTGACACAAGCAAATTCTTGTCAATTCTTTGCTGCAGTCATTACAGTATATCCTATAGCAATTACAGTGAAAATGGAGTGCTTACTAAGTACAATTTCAAGCATCTCCATGCAGGTGATCCAAAGCTGCAGTCCATTCTTATTCCTTAAAATATAATTCTGTTGTTTGGGACTTGAGGAAAAATGTTAATGCCTTAGAAAACAAGTAAGTCTAAAAACATTAGCCAGAAGTAGTTCAGGAAAATAAGTTATGTGCCATTGAGCCAGTGAAATTATCCTGTTGAAGTCATGGAAGAGAAAGTAAATGATGATTGACAGCAAGAGGCAATACTTTCTTATGATAGCAGTATTCAGAATGGAAAAAAAAAAGATGCTCACATGTGAGCTTAACATAGTAAAATTATGCAAGCTGTTTATGAGAGAAATTTGTAGGCACAGGGTTTAATGGAAATTATAACCAGTGAACAGAGGATGAATGTGATGATACTAAATTTATAGGTTTTGCAGTCCTGAATGGGTAAAGAAGCAATATGAAGTGACCCAGAGGTAGAAACGTGAGTGGATAGCCATATGGAAAAGTCATCTGAAACACAAATATCAGAAATACTCAGTGTTCAGGAGATTCTTAAAACTGAATAACATAAAAATGTTTTATTGCTAAAATTAGTGGTGCAGTGTTGTTGACAAAGTAAAGTTAAATTATAACTTGGCTTTAGATGCATCCAGACACATACTAAACACAATTTACTCAGAAAGCACTTTTGAAACCTCCCTTCCTACTTCTGTTCATTTCCAGGTAAGAGAAGTTGTGCTCAGTGGAGAAGAGACAGTTATTACTACAGTGTGTTTGATAAATGGAAGGAAAATATTTATTTAGATGTGGACAGTTGGAACAAAGCCTGTCAGATATTGACAGACACTGACAGCTCATAAGCATTTGAAAACAGTGTGCTCAAATAAGGGTGGGAATATGTGGATTGGCAATAGAATAGAGGAAGATTAAGGGAAATTTAAACTGAATCTAAGAGCTCAGTATTAGTTTTTGTTAATAGTAAATTAAATGAAGATGTTGGGGACAGGAGGGAGAATGCTAGAGTAAAGTCTGTAACTTACTTTCACTTTTGCCCTTTTTTCATTCATTCATTCATAACATTTCAAAAAACTTTTCTTTGTGTACTGAAGTGACAAGTATCCCAGTATCCCAGGCTTGGTCTCTGCTAGCAGTTTGACTGAAATCAACTCAACCTTTGAGTTATGAGTCAGAAAATTAGTGTTCCTATTGCAGAGTGAGTCATGTGTCCTCTTTGATCAAGTTTTTTGATTTGGGCAACTCAGACTTTGACTGGTAGTATATTCACATAGCCCACTGAAGACCAAAATGGGGAGATGGAAAATCTGTTATGGCCATTCAGAAAATTGCTTCAGAACATGTTCGATCAGCCCCTGCTAGCGGTTCTACTACTATTTAAGAACATCTTGTCCAACCAGGCCTCTGAATATGTTGTAATATATGTATTTTTTTCACCTACACTTTCTGACCAGAACTGTCACTAGAGTCAGATTACATCTGCTTGTTTCAGTGTTCCAAAATGTTTTCTGTGATTTTATCATCAGCAACAGAATAAGAAGGTCATGCTTAAAAAGAGGAGGGGATGTGAAAAGATCATGTGGCAAGATCCATTTTGTTATTATAACATCATACAATACGTACATTTGCCAAGAATATATTTTATTTTTATTTTGTATTTTCAGTCTATGTCACTGTATGTGTTGCTAAAAGGATAAATAAGATTGCTGCTCCTGTTAAGAAGTGACTTGTTTAAACTGTTTCACCAGAAGAAAATGCAAAAAAGATTGGTGTTGCCGGTAGAGCAGTTCTCAAAACCTTTGCTTAGCTTCTGTCTTGTCTTTGGGTACCACACCTCCTCCCCATAACATGACTGATTTGTAGTTACTTTGTAAAAGTGATGCCTGTACTTCACTTTCATGGCATGGGAGGAATATAGGGATATTCAAGGAAAGATGAAGGTCAGTCTAGAACTCACCCCTAGCAACATAATTCATCTGCATTCTTACGGCACTGGGTCCTTGCATGTATGCTGTTGAGTTTGCCTCTTGGGCAAAGCTGATGTTCAGAAGAGGCCCTGGAGCCTCATGAGTTGTCCTTGCAGGCTGAGTGTGGCCTGCAAACAGTATGGACTGTCTGGGTCATCAGTCCCCACTGAGATGTCAGTTTGCTGCAGTCAGAAGGAATTAATTTGGCTCTTCTGTAGCATCATTTCCATGTTATTCCTCAGACCTCCGAATGCTGTTATGTATGGCATCCGTAATGACCTACTGATAGCATTGCTGTCTCTCATTTTGGGAACCCATCCCTACCTAGCTTATGTTCAGTTCTTGGAGAAAGTTTTATGGGGAGCTAATTGGTCAAGCAGATAAGTGGGAAACTGATCCATGGGTGTGAGGTCTGAGTATGCCAAATAGATATCAATAGGAGAAATGATTGCTGAGGTGAGAGCCTTAGGGGCTGGCCAGAGCTTGGCTGATCCCCCAAGTTGTGAAATAAAGTAGAAAACTAGAGAGGAGCAAATCATGTGCCAAGGGCACAGGTGCGAGCACACAGCAGCACTTCTCTGGAGAGATTTGCATCATTTCCTTCCCACACATAGGAAGAACCGTCCAGAGGGGCAGCATAAAGCTTTTCTGTGGAAGCATTTTGCAGTGTAGCATGTATTAAATTTGTATGTCAGCTTTTAAGTTATTTTGATAAAAGCTTTATCATCATGTGAAAATAAGCCTGTGCATAATGGTCCAAAACTCATTCCCAGCAAATGAAGGCAAAAGGTACTCCTTAATCTTGAAAGAACCAGCGTTAATAGCAAGGATTATTTGGTTGTTAACGACGATACAGTCAGATTTTAAATTTTATCAGTTACTCCATAGAACATGTTCTATATGACATTAGTTTGAAAGGAATTGTATCACTGCCAGCACTCTGAGAGACCAACAAGAAGCAGCTCCTGCAACAAGGCTTTTGTGTATTCATCAGCTGCCGTATGTTACATACTCTAAATTGCATGAAAAAGTGGGGATCTCTGATAACACACATTTTGAAGAGGGATTTACATTTAATAAATGTTTACAAGTATTTTCATAAACTCAGCTCATGACAGTGTTGGCTTCACGTGATTGATTACGCAAATGTTGCCTTTCCTCAAATATAGATTGTGCAGTTGTCTCTAGGAGTTATTTATATTTCCTAGTATTTATGATCTGCAAGGCAGCTTAGTTATTAACGTTAGTTATAGCTATTTCTGTAGATATTTATCTGAACCACAAGTTTTTGACACATTTCTTTTTCTTTAACAAGCAAAGCATATCTACAGCTATAAAAATGTTCTCAGATACAGAAAAATATATGTATGATACAGCTATTACCTAGAAATACTCTAGTGAAGATGTAGTTTTGATTTTCAGTAAAGTATAGGCATGCAAACAAAATGCCACTGTAGTAACATCAAAGAAAAATTAATTTCTTGGGATTTTTTCCCCTCTGAATAGAGAATTTTTTATTACAGTAGCCTTCACCCATCTCCATACCTCACTATCTTCTTTGGGGTGGCAGCCTATTGGCAAGCATTTTACTGAAAGTAATTAGTCTTAAACAATATTTTAAATTTATTATTGAGCTTACTTGTTGTGAATTAAGTCACTTAGATGCACAATAGGTGTGTGCATGAGGTGACAGTTCAGATTTAAAAAATATAATGATGATATTGTGAGTTTCCATCTAAAAGACAAGTCTCACCTGAATGTGACACAAGGGCAATACTCAGTGGTCAGGGTTGGGTGTACAGCAGTTGGACCCAGTGACCAAGATTAATGAAACTCACATGGGTTTTAATTAGTGCAGCTGCAGTCATCAATTATCTAGAGAACACAAATATTGTTATATTTTGGGAAATTCTTGATTTATTTTATTCCATTGGCCAGAAGATTTAGATGAATGAGTTCTCATCATAAACATTCTGAGAAAAACTGCCTGAGGCCATGGTTTATTATTTAGGACACAATCAGGAAGAGTGAGCGCTACCGAAAAAAACATTGTAAACTGGTCTCAGTATTAATTTGGAAAATTTGCTGAAATGTGTGGCCTTGTATGGGTCGTCAAAAACATTAGAGCATCTCAAACAAAATACAGAACAATCTGTCAGGCAGGGAATGTGCAAGTATTATTGTCCGGCAGCTGATCCATAACAGAATGTCAGTGCATGTACACTTAAAGCAAGTATCAACAACATTTAATTTGACACATAATGTGGTCTTCTTTTATTATCCTTTAAGTGCATGTCTTAGAACACTGAGGACTGGACAAGTAAGTAGGGGGGGAAAAAGCTGAAACGTGACAAGCCTTTGCAAGTCTGTGAAAAATCACCTTCTAGAGCTTTTCAGAGTTATATGTATTTTCAAGGCAACTATTTGAAATAGATGCAAGGAAAAAGAACATGAGGATGAAGGAAACTTGGTTAAAAATTCCTTACTATGATTTCAGTTTAAAATGTTTTTTCTCTTAATGTTGTCCGAAAGCTGTGCACAAACTTGAAAAAATGAATTGATGAGTGCTAACTACTAAGAACAATATCTGCATCTGACATTTAAATTAAGAGAATTAAATTAAGGACACAACTAGAGACATAAGGATTTTTCAAAAAGTTAAATGTTAGTTTGCCTGCATGTACTTTTTTTCTGAATCTTGTACTACAATTTGTATTTCCCTACTCTAATCCATGGAAAGCAAGTTAGGTACAGAATGCTGTTCAAATCCCTGTTCTTACTTTTCACCTGACCAAACTGCTAAACAAGGCAGTATTTAAATATGAACAAGAACTAGAAAGAACATTAAAATTCATTTACTTAGAAAAATGGTTCAAACACCTGTACTTTAATGACCTAATTCAAAGACTTTTTTTCCCCCCGTTTTCATCCTTTCCTCCCTCTTCCTATTTCCTCCTATTGAAATGATTAGTTAAATTCCAGGTCAACATAATTCTAGAAAAGATTATTACTTTTGTTGGGGCATCGCCTCATCGTCCCTAGAAAGGAAACATGTTTACATACTGCCGGTGTACTGGAGTGCAGACTGTCTTGTTACCCAGCCTGCACAGTGGGGCACATGTATCTGATGTCCTTATTTCTCACTGGAAGCTGTCATGCTGACAATTGGAAAATGCTGTAATTTCCTTAGTTTGCATTATTTTTATATCCCCTATTGTTTTTACACATGACCTTTACCTCTCCGTTCTCCAATTAGCAGAGTGAAAGCCATTGTTCATTGAGCGGAGGTATTTGTGCCCAAGGGAGCAAAATTTATTTTCTATATATGCTGTTGTGGTTGGTGAGGATTCTTTATTACTAAAGAAATAAACCTTTATCTTAACCTTTGTTTGATTAAGCTAACCCCAGACATCACTGAATTTGGGCAGGAACTTCCATCGGCTTGTGAATAATCGTGATACTAGCTTTAACTAGCAATCAGTGAGTGTTTATATGCATGGTTATGAACTTTGTGGGTCCATTATAAAAGGCATGACAGTTAACTAATTTAACTAAAAATTTCTAGTTTTTTCAGTTTTCTTTGACTCTACATTTCTTAGCTAATTACAGAGACTGGGCAAATATTATAATTACATCATCAATTGTCTTAGCTAAAGAAGTTAAGAAATTATACAAAATGCATTAATGTAAGAAAATAGTTCAGGCAGTATCAGAAATGTGAATCAACACATGGCATTGCAGTCATCAAGGACTAACAAATCTGGCTTGTGTGAGGTTTTAATCTGTTAGGAAGGCAGGTCTTTTATCTTTGTGGTCAAAGCAGGTTTATTTCAATGTTGATACAAACTATTCTTCCTTACCTGGCTCTTCATTTCCTTTCTCTCAGTGATGTATATCAGCGGTATCATGGGTCTGATCATATAAGCAAGTGATGGTACAATGATTTTGAAAAAAATATTATTTAGTTTTTCAATTTTCAAATGGTGGTAGTTCAACAGTTCAAAACCAATTTATTAGGATGTAACTTACTACTAGAGAATTATCTCTCATACATGCCTCTTTCACATACAAATTGAAACCGTAATATGAAAATCAAAATTTTGAAGATATCTAATTTCTCGACTGTTTGGCCAGCAATAAGTCTTTATGCCATTGTAACTGGAGCTTCTAATAGTCATAATGTTCTTAAAAATTCAGAGCTTTGGTTTGTTTTTGTTCAAGATTGTATAAATTCTTTTGATCATTATTGGAATTTTTCATATCGAGCTTTTGGAAACATTGTTTTGTACCTTTGTTGCTAATACAGTAATAATTTAGTAAAGTCTAGTCCTTAGATGTTAATAAGAAGTTCCAGCCTCCTGGTACTAGTTTAACAAAGTAGGAATACTGGTTTAATCAGTTACTTATTTCCATTACTTCTTGATTTGATCTGGCTTGCAGATTCCTGTGGCTGAACTTCTTAATAAGACTTCCGAGCAGATGAGAATTTGAGGAAGTTTTAGCTGAGGTCTGTTGCTCCTGGAAAATAATTAATTCAGCTTACCATCTTGTTCCCTGCACACATACTCCTGGCCCAAGGGACACTTTCCTGCTCGTTTGTGAGAGCCAACTTGAGGGTGGGTTCTCCAACTCAGCTTCACAGTTGCAATAACCAATTTCTTGAAACAAAGAGTTTGTTCTCATGATTCACTCACAGTGTTATGACAGCTGTATTCCTAAGATCTTTTTGGATTTTGTATCAGTGTCCCTAGGTAGATTTTAAAAGACAGCATTAATAGGGTGATTGTCAGTGACAAGACTGGAGCTATTATCAGTCAGAGGCTGCTCATGCTAGCCAGGTGACAACACCACTTCTCAGACTTTCTCTCATGGATGACTTTCAGGAACATGTTGAACAAAACCTAGTTGTTTTATCGGTTGTTCTGCTGAGCTTTGCTCTGTGCTCTGAGCAAAAACTGTGTGGAGAACATAGAATGTGTCCATGATACTGGGCATTGTCCTCTTCCTGTTCTTAACTTTTGGCATAGATCAATGTTTGAGTAGGACATAACAAGCGTCCTCCTTCTGGCTGTGTTTGCTTCAGATTCACTGGAGCTACTGGTTTTCTGTTTTCATGCTATTTTAGTGGCTGCTTTCTCTGTTGATCTTCTCTGCTCTCCTTTGACAAGATTTTTGAAATTCCATGCTGACTTCTAGCTGTTAACAGAAATGGCCTTAGCTCCAGATAGACATGAACACAGTCCTTTTTCGCTTGTTCCCAAAAGATATCATGTCCTAATTTTTTTTTGGGGGGGTCAGATATCTTTAACAACCCTTAGTGATCATAGAAAACAACAGTATTGTGTCCATACCAATATTTTGTTTCAAACTGGAGTCATAAAATTGTGAGAATTGTTAGATATGTGAAAGTAGTTTGTACATGTGTAAGTCATTCAACTTCATAGGCTTCAGAGCCTTGTGATCCTACAATCTTCCAAAATTTTAACTGATACTTGGCTTTTGTTCTATTTTTTCTTCTATAGGCTTCTCAGTATAATGCCTTATCTTATAAAGTCCTTGTATGATTATTTTTGATGATGCATTATGATACTGCATTATATGTTTTCTGTTTTTTCTTATTGTTAGTTTGTAAGTAAAATTTTATCTTAATTGTCATGGTGGGTCATTGATACGAAAGTTGAAAGGGAATAATGTATTGATGCCTTCTGAATATCAAGGCAAGGACTTGAACTTTATTAGTAAAAGAATGGAAACCACTGTACAGTTGCTGTGTCTTATGCAGTATAGTGCCTGGGATTATGTGTTGTATACAGCTGAAAACTTATCCTAGTTTTGGCATTTTTATTTTCTTACCTGAGCTGTGATGCCACAGAAACTTGTCTTTGTTGTAGTTCATCAAAGAAGCACAATAAAACCTTTATTTAAACTGTAGCCACTTTAGCTTCAGAAGTCAACAGTAGAGATGTTATGAGTTCTGCAGGGCCTGATGTAGTCAATACTTTGGGGAAAAAATTCCTAAAAAAATGAAAGCATCTTATGTAAATAGTAGTGCTGTTGTAGGTTAGCTTATTTCTTAACTTACTGGGTGCAATCAGTACTCTGACGCTGTCTTCAAGCAACTGGGCATCTTGTTTCCAGGTCAGATGCTAAGTGTAACAGTGCTCTTTGATGCAGTTATGTGACAGAAATACAAGGGCTGTTTTTTGTAAGCTTCTCTTCCAGAATCCAATAGGGCAAAATATGAAACTGCCACCTCTTAGCAGAAGAATTAGATGGACAGTGGTTGTTAGAGGCGCAGCATATCAGATGCTCTAATCTTTGAAACAGACTTTATGGTGGAGCTGGAAGTGATGCTGCAACAAACAGATTTGTCTTTATGGTGGTTACTTTTCATGATTTTGTGATTTAAAGCAGTGCTTCATGCTTAGTTTTTACTACAAGAGTAGCACAAAAAGATTGAAATAGGGCTGGAAGATGAACACAGCTGAGTTCTTAACTCTGTATTCAGCTGACACTTGGAAGTGTCAGGTCACCGTGGTAGAAGGGAAGTGTAAGACATCAATGTGCATGCAGTTGTAAAGTCACTTATTCTAAAAGAGATTACCTTTTTTCATGATAAAGAGCATTCAAACACAGCCACTCCTCTTGGCTGGCAAGAAGGATGTTTGGTTAGTACCCATGGAGGGTTCAGAATTGCTTAATTTCCCAGAGAATGGGAATTTGTTTTGTCAGAAATTTGATATCAAGAGTCTTTAATATGCAGCTCAAAGTGTATCTACTGCTCCAGTGCTACCTAGCACATTGTTCAGTCACCTTCCAAAGCTTATGAATTTTCTCGTATTGCCACAGGAAAGCTCATGAAGAAAAGCTACATTGTGTCTTGTAGCTAAGCCCTACTATCCTTGAAAATCAGCACATGGCAGTCATCAGATTTAATATTACCGGTTGTTTTTTTCTTTTTTCAACTGCAAAAAGATAAATTAGTGTCCAAATGGAGGCCAAACACATGTGCTTGCATTTATGTTCATCACTTCAGACAAATAATGTTGTTAATAAAATCAGCTTGGTTTGTAATTAGAGATAAGTACCTGTCTATAAAACTGAGCTCAAGTAGAAAACAGTTCTTGATATTCGGAGTATCAAAATCACAATCATATAACTGGTTGAGGTGGTAATAATCCTACTGTTTTGTTTGAAGTATTAAGTCAGCACTTTAAAATGAAGGTAGTGTACTTGCAGCAATACTACCATTGAGGATGCAGAGGTAATTGAGAGGGAAAGTCTCTTATCACAGCAAACGTAGATGGCTTGTGCTCTTATAATGCCTGATACCCAAGAAAGACAACTGGAGCTAGTGCTAGCACTCCAGCTGATTTATTTGAAATAACATATAAAGGCAGCAAGTTATTCAAAGGGAAGCAACTTCTTGGAATTTGAGCCTGCAGTATTAGTGGTGGTCTAGTGGTTAGGATTCAGCGCTCTCACCACTGGGGCTCTCATTTGATTCCCAGTCAGGGGAGAATCCTGCTCTGGAAGGCGGGGTTGGACTAAATGATCTTTTGAGGTCCCTTCTTGTGGTGGCCTGCAGTGACATACCACACCTTCCAACCCCTCACATTCTGTGATTCTGTGAATAAGCCTTTTCTGTTCATCATTTCTGTTGTGTAAGAGTGTTCCACAAGTCTCTGTGGCTCAGTTTACAGCTTTTACTCTGAAGTGGTAGGCATCCTTCATGAATAAGATTACTATTTTCTTCTTTCTTACTTTCTAGGGAGATTTTTCTACTGGTTTTGGGTTTTTTATGTAGGGGAAAAAAAGGGGACTTTTTTTTTGAACCCTTGCCACTTTTAATATTTGGTTTTGCAATATATGGATGCGAGATGCAATGTTACATTATAATCTTCTCTTGGATTTTATTTGGCTTAATAAGATCTCAAGATGAACAGAAAGACAGTAGCAGCCTTTTTCCCCCTGAAGTGATATCTGATGATACGGTAATATTCTTCCATTTCATAAACTTGAACATGGCCTGAATTAAATGTATTGCTGTATATTTGCTACTGACATGATAAAGTGTTACGAGAAGAAACAAGAAGAAATTTTGAGTTTTAATTAATCTTAAAATGCCTTTTAATTCAGTTTGATATGGCCTTCTTAATGTAAGAAAACTGGAGAAATGCTGCATTATCACTTTGTCAGAGGGTCTGACAAGATCCCAAACAATAAATTATTCTCCTCCATTTATAACACCTAAATGTCGACTTGATTAGAACTTTTTTTCTCCAACACATGAATACAGTTGTTTCTGTACTGCTTGTTTTATTCTGTTGAAGAAAGAGAAATAAAGGCAATCCTGTTTCCTCTTCCAAATTATCATAAATATTGGAGATGCAGATTTTTCTTAGATCATTAGCATATCATGCTGCGACCCACACCAGAATGTACCATTAACAAAGCAGCCTTCATGTAATTAATGTAAATAATATGGAACTACAGCATGAGTAACCCAGTCAGCCTTGGCAAAAAGCATTTGTCATAACGCATCATCTAAGGAGCTCGGCCTCAATTCAAATTAAACTTCATGGGTTTGCCCCTTTATTTTTTCCTCTAAAGCTATAAATTTCTGTGAAACATGCACCTATATAGGAGAAAAAAGCAATCCAGAAAACTGAAATTAAAATTTCATTATTTACTGTGCTTCTGCTGCAGAGGACAATTAGTATCTTCATAAGGCTGGAAATGTAGATACTAAAGAGTGCAGCTGAGGGTTGGGTTTTTTTAGTACACTTAAAAGTGTTTTCTGTCCTTTGCTGCTGCCAGCAAATCTAAAGTATGGTGTTATGTCTGCCATTTGCTTCTATTGCCCTCTGACTCCAAAACACAGAGGAGCATTGTAAATTTTTCATGAAGAGGTTTCAGTCTGTAAAACAGCAAACAGGAATAATGTTTTAAATGCAATCATTGTCAAGCCTGAACAATGTAATTTATCAAGAGAGCAGTTTGTACTATATAATAAGTTTCATATATTAATACAATTTTTCATCTGATGTCAGGCTTCTGATTTATGAATAGCCCATGATCTAAGGTGATCATTGAATTATAATTCAAGTAATAAGAAGCCAGGAACAAGACACTGCAACTGCTACCCTGCATTAGCTTACATGCCACCAAGCCAATTTACTAAACAACCGTGGGCTAAATGATACAGTTTTTCTAATTCAAAGAAGGCACTCGTTAATTAGATAAAGGCTAAAGCTCTCATTATTTTTAAATGATTTAAGAACGGGTAAAGATCTTACAGCTTATACTGCAGCTCTAATAGTTCTCTGCTTACTGCCTTGTAATAAGAGTATTAAAGACAGATGGCCCATGCTGATTTAAACCAATTACAACATTTAATGTATACTAGTAGGAATGACTATTCATAGGCACATCAGATGTTAATATTCTACATGCTACAGATAGTTAGAACCCCACTTATTAATGTGATTTATGAGCAATTTGTTTCATTTTGCTGATTTTTTTTTTCTTTTTGGTAATCAGTTTCAGATATACATGATTAGGCTACTTTTTAGCTGTTAAAACTTCTTGGAAACTAAACTCTCCACAAAAAATAACAAAAAACCTTCTAATTGTGTATGTTTCCACATCATTTTAAATGGCAGATAGATATTTGAAGTCAGGAAAAAAAACAAAACCTCACAAAGTACCAGATTCTGCATCACTTATGCTCCCGAAAAGTAACAGCAGCAATCAAGATGTACATCTTGGCTGCTGGAAAATAATTCTGAAGCTTTTTTTTTCAGTTCCACAGACTTCAAGCTTTTCTTTTCTTTTTCTTTGCAATTAAACTTTCAAATAATACAGCACTGAGTCTTTACTCCATAAATTAACAAGACTAAAATAATGAGGTCATCAAGGTCTTCACTTTCTTTCAGTTAAATCAGTTTGACCGAGTGTAACATCATTTCTGCTATACATACTTCATGTTTTAAATTCTGTTAGTATTGATGGGTCTCTTTTGTGGCACCATTATGTATGTTTATCTATTTTTTCTTCTGCAAGAGTCTTTTATATTTTATGTAAGACAGAATGGGTCCCTTTGAGCAAGAACAGCATCTTCAAGCATAGCTCCATCTTTTCTCTCCCTTCATCCAGACCTTCCATTTGTCTCAACTGCCCATAACCTTAACATCTTTCCCTGACCATGAACTCTCCTCCCACTTCTCAACCATCTGTAAATCTGCCTATCGCTATTTCTTCAGCACTGTCTAGATCTGTCTTTGCTTCTCTGAATTCCACAATAAAATCTGGATTACTGCCTTGTATCCACACATCTTAACTGCGGCAGCTCTCTTGCCTGTTCCCTGGCTGACTTCAGCTCTCCAGATGTCGACATGCACCTGACACGTGCCAGGAGTACATCAGTCTTCCCCCATGAGGGCTTCCCAAACCGCTTTGTGTTCTGCTTCCCAATCCTTTCTTTCCTTCACTTCAATCCCTTCCATGTTTCTGTGTAGCTCAGGGATCTTGTTGCCCTCCAGCCTCCTCTGATTCCTTTGGTTCCTCTGGCCGCCATCTCCTCCTGCCCCTCTGTGGAGTCTGCCCCAGTTCTCTCATATCTTTGTGTGCTTTCAGGGTCTGCTGGATTTCTGCTTTCCAGTCTTCTGCTTAGACTGAGGAATTACTATTTTAAGAATGTTACTGTGAGGGGGAAAATGTTTTGTGTGGGTGAATCACAATCCTAGATCTCATGGCTTCTCATAGGAGGAAAATACTAAGCTTTGTGGCATTTCTTACCTTACATGTAGGATCAAAACACTTTCCTGCCCTTTCCCTTCCCCCAGACCCATGTGTAGCACAATTTTCTATCTTTTGCCAATTCCTATATGTTAGAAAAGCAATTAACTGAGTAATGCTGTAACTAATAATACCACGCTCTTTAAGTGCAAACTGTTAGGCAGTAGCGCCAAATAACACAGGCTTCTCCGCTGTTGTTTTTTTTTTTTCCCCCATGTTTGTTTTGGAGTCCCAACAAGATGTGTTATTAATGGACTCTGAGTAGAGCAAGTTATTTGTTATGGTAACTTTTTGACCTATTTAATAAGTACTTAAAGGAGTGCAGTGCAGTTTTTATTGTACTCTGTTGTGTACAGTTATGAAGTGTGGTACATAATAAAATAAAAGCAATAATGTGGATATTTCAGAGGGATCCATCAGAGCAGACCTGCAGCAACATATTTCATCTGGTTTGCCTGGCTATGAAGCCTTGCAAGTTATAGCTGAAATAACTAGGAACAATATTGTGGTTATGACTTGCAATTGTTTGCTGTTGTAAACAGCAGAGTTATTATGTGTTTACCCTTTTTGGTGCTCAGAACCATTTTTTAAATAAGTTCATTAACACCTGCATACACTTAGCTGTGAAAAATTGCATGTCTTTTACATCCTCATACCTGAAAAATATTTGAGTCAACTAGCAACAGTAAAATGCATCTAATTTAAGATATAGTTTTATTGAGGTATGATTTGGTAAAACGGAATTTTTAAAAAAGACTAACAGTTGCACGTCTAGTACAAAAAAACCCCACAAGGTTATGAAGAACCTTGATATGACAGTTTTCAAGTATAGTTTGGGAGGGCAACTGCAGACTTGTATAATGGAGCTGTTACATGAATTCCTGAGACCCACTCATCAAAAAGGTGTCTTTTTTTCAGTGGGGAGGGCAGTAGTTGGCTGTTACCTATGGGTGGATATGTATTCTTTTTATTATTTTTTCCATGTGCTTTGTTTTTTTTCTTTGTCTTTTGTAAGATATCTCCCCCTCCTGCTTAAGTGATCATTGTGTTCCTTGAAAATAATGACCATCTGAAATCGTTATCTAAATGCTCAAAATCAGTGAGAGTATTCACTGCAACGTGGGATGTAAGTTTTGGGTCACTGCTGGTACATTTTTACTAAAGAATTTTTCATTTTCTGAATATTCTTTTGGCTACAAGTTTTGTAACATCCTGAGTTCAGGAGAAAAACCAACTGATTGGACCTCCAGGAAGTGCCCTGATGATAATCAGGCTCGTGTGCAAGACAGAAAGGCTGATAGTCAGAAATTGCTCTTTAAACTAAGACAGACTGTCAGTCTTTAGGAATGGTGGGGAATGGCCTATTTATGTAATCAGATACTAAAGCTGGGAAGAAGCTGTCAGGCACATTCTTGTTGTGTAAGCAGCAGGCAAACTGTGCTTTATCTGACAGACAGTGTGTAAATCTGTCCATGCAAAAATCCAAATGTTTAGGTTGCTTCTATTCACTGTAATAATCTGCTTATTTTCTTTTGCTAGACCAATGACATCACTTAGCAGAATGTACCACAGACAGGAGTCCTAGATAAGGCTCTGTTACTGTCAGTCATTCACTTCTTGATTGGCAAGGAGATAAATAGGAATTTACTGGAGGTTTGCTTCCAGCTAAAAGAGCAGACAGCACCATGGGTGAAGAGCAAGTGTGTTTAGCACCCTCAGCCTTGCAGCTCAGAAAAATGTCTAGAAATAAGAGTCCTTCAAAATTCAATGTTAAAGTATGGTATTTTATTAGCCATAGCTGAGCAGTCTTCCTGAAGAGAGATCACAGAATGTACTCAAATTAGTTAATAAAGTAAGCAGTTGCCATAGAATATCGGGAAAACTTGTGCATATGTTCTGGTTATCTGTATTGGTTTCACTGCCACCACTTTTCAGAATGAGATTTGTTTCTTTCTGAAATTTTAAGGCTGGTAATGATTTATGACTGATGGCACTGTCATTTACCTGATCAGAAATGTCAGGTCTGGTTCATCAGACCAGACCTGACATGGAAAACTAGCCTCCTTCTCAGATCAACTGCAGTTGTCTCTTTAGTATTTACGTCATGGAAATTATTACTCAAGAGTGTTTTTAGAGTTTTTCTGTAGCCAATAATAGGGAGTCCATGATCTAAATTTGCCACTTTTTTGCTGCCGTCAGGTGCGTATTTTGGTATGAACAGCCTGAAAAGAAAACTTAGAAATAAAACTATGCTACAATAGGAAAGGTAGTCTGATTTTTTAGTGGCATTTAATTTCCTATATCTTATGATTTCATTTAATTTTAAAGGGTAATAAAATATGATCGAAATACATCTGAAATGTAGTTTAATAAAAGTAATCTCCTGTACTGAAAATCGACTGTTTTGTCAATCTGAAGATTAAGGATTAAACCATGCAAAATGGAAATACTTATTTGGATCTTAGACTTCAGAGTTCTTGTAATTTCTGTTCCACATATCTATATTTTTTTTAAGAAGGTAGTGTCAATAATGTTAAAAAATAATAAGGAAACTTCTTTAGAATTCACTGGAAGGATCTTCAGAAAATTAATCTCCAGGTCATAAGAAGGTAAGACTTAACATAAACATGACCGATTAGGGGAACAGACCTGGCAGAAGAATACATTTCTGTGTATCAAGTCAATTGTTTGTGTTCCTATTGTTTCCAGAATGATAGAGACCACAAATGAACAGCTGTTAAAAGCATAATGATTTGTACAACAATGCTCTGATCCTCTTGTGTTTATATTTAGAAAGAGAACTGCATTTTGAAAGAGTAAATTGGCTTTAGGAATCAAAACCTCGAATGATACTATCTTAATTAAAAATACATGCATATCTTGGTAGTGCTATGCACCACCTCCATTTAAAAATAGGAAGAGAACAACAATTAAGCACTTTCCATGTGCTAATTTTTGTTTAATTTCAGACAGTTAACCTTCTGAGAAGAAAGCTTCTGCTGGCACATTAGTGATAAACATTACATTAAAATAGTGATAAATACTGTATAATACTCCCAAATAGACATTTTTCCTGTTGAATCCTGGGATGCTTTCTACAGAGATCTCAGTATATTTTTAATGAGATTGTACATCAGTTTGTATGTTGTAGTTTAGACATATTGGCTTTAATTATTTTTGAATGTGCCGTTTTTACAGTAGACAGTATATATATGATTTAAGACTCACCATAGCACTCTGAATATCACTTGGCATTTTAGCAAAATGTGTGATATTAAAAAGACCATGAATTTCAGCTGGATTTTCATTATTTTCTCAGACATACAATATTCTTCTTCGCTCTCAATTCTTCTGTTCCACATGTGCAACATTTTGTGTGTTATATTAAAACAATTATATCAGTCTTATCATCTCTTACTGTACTGGGGTTCCACTATAATCACAAATAATATGAAGTCAACCTAATTCAGCGTTTTCTGGCAACTGAATGCTACAGTATTTTGCCAAACTCACAAAGAAAGAATAAGAAATTCTTACAAAACCAAATTTCAAAGAGGTCTTGATAGGTTGACCAATGCTTAAACTGGATATTTTGTATAAATACTGTAAAATTCTTTGTCAGTATCAGTCTTCCTTTTGCTCTAACATAAGCAAAATTATAAGGCATATATTTTTCTTGAATTTAAACTTCTTCCAGTAATGTTGGTGAACTGTTCGGAATATTATGCCAGAGGACAGAACCATGAAAATGAAAGTGATTGAAATAGCTCATGTAAAATGAAAATGAACAATTATTTTGATTATACTAGCTAAGATACTGTAAGCAGATGAAAAGTAAATGAGACTTTGGAAACCCAGTTTTAATAAACTAATAATTTGTTAATAATATAAGCTTGATGTACTTTATCGTAGTCCTTTTGACAAGACTCATTTTGTTATAGCTGTGGCATTGTCGTAGAGCCTGATCTAATACTTTATAGAACTCAGTATAATCTGATTGACTTCAATACAAGTTGCATTGGACTAATAATAAAAAATCGCATTATAATAATATTAGGTTTAGAAAAAAATAGTGCTTATAGCTGATTTAAGTCAAACTGAGTTTGTCTGATATTTTACTGATGTCAGTAAAATCATACTGTAAGTTGGTATTACCCTGCTGTGACAACTGTGGACTTACATTCGAGAATCTATTAAAATCACAAACCAGCGGTCATTCTCCTGTATGTCTCTGCAGATATTTGTCTATATACAATACCAAAAATAAGTAACTTTGTAAAACACAATTTGTAGTAAGTTATCAGCTACAGAGATGAAATAAACAGTGTATTACAATTTTTTCTTGCTTTAAATCTTTACAAAGTCTGTGATATGTTATTTTCAGCATATAGACTTACTTTTCCTTTAGGGGATTTTTGAGGTTTTTTTTGAATTTTGTTATAAATGACAGGTTTATTTTGTTCAGTATGATTTCATGTGAAAGTAAATTAAAAACAGCAACCATTTAAATTAAAACCCCCACCACGAATTGAATAAAAAATTATCTTAAAAATGTAAATTTTAGTCATCTTTCCTGTGAAATATATACTTGACTGAGCAGTTTGGTCTAAAAACCTCCAAAAAACCAAACCAAAATGAAAGAAGAAACAAACAAACAAACAAACCTCCACAAAAATACAGGGATTCTCTACCCCTCTGTATTTAAAATATCCTCTATTTTAGCTCTGAGGAAATGCGCTCTCATTGCTTCTGAATTTAAAGAAAACACTAACCATGCATCCATAGTAAATTATTTTTTATTAGTTGTGATAGTGGTGGAACTATCTGTTTTAATAGAAAATACCTTTAAAGTGCTGTTGTCAAAATCAAAGTCTTTATTTGTCTGTTTATCAGGATTGCAGCACAGAGTCACACTGTAGATGACACTTCTAGAATTGGACCATGCTGGGGAAGTTTGTGAACAAACAGGGAAATTTAGGCTTCTCAGAAACAGGTGAAGTTTTCACACTGGTAGCTGAACTCAGGTTAAATTAACCAACAGATACATGCTGTCGCTGCTGTGTGGATTTGAATAAGTTTGGTATTTTCAGAAGTCTGTAGCATATGTTAAATGTAATTAACATTAGCTGAACTACAAATGCATATACTTCCCAGTATGCATTTGGTTAAAATTTAAGAGGAACTTTCTTCTCAGGCAAACATAACAGTTGTTAAGGCCTCACTCTCAGTTACATTCTCAGCAGCCACATGTCCATTCTATCACTGAAGTTCTGCAGGCTCTCTGAATCTATCCTCAGTGGCTTAGCATTTCCCAAGGTGCTCCCAAAGACTTAGAGTTGCAGGGGGTTAACCAAACGTGGCTGGATTTGAAGGGGGTCTTGGTACCCAAAGCCCGCAGTGGACTTAGCCACTGCACTCCTTTGTTTCCTGTAATACCTGCTGAAACCCTGCCTTGAACAATCAAAATAATCCTTGTCCTATACATGCTGAAATCCTCCAATCTTCCCACCTTTCTGTCCTACTGAGAGGTATCTGTCTGATGCTGGATGAGCTCTGTGATTCATGGAAGCAAACCTTGATTCTCACCCTTTTCCTTTGTAAAACTTAAGGTCTGCCCTGATTTTCAGCTTCATAAAACCATTGTAGTCTCATCATCTCTGGCTACATAAAAACAGCTGTCTCTCAGTTTGTGAAGTCTTTATAGGAATTTTCAAAGGCTGTTTTCAGCTGTAAATGTAAACTGAAAGCCCAAAAACCCACCCCCCCCCCCCCCAATCTCTTCTCTTTCTTCTTCCTGATATTGCTGAGTATAATGTGCTTGACATTTTTAGAAATGTATGGCATGGTGTAGTTTCTCTGATACCATACCTTTGCTGTTTTACAAGCTACAGCATGTCACAGATTAAAGCTTTGTTGCATCCAACAAAGCTGGCAATAAATAAACCTCTCTGATGTCACTGTGACCTAAATTAAACTCACTCTGTTTTCTTTGTTTTTTTAGCAAAATAGTAGTTTTCATCACTTTTGAAAGACTCTTAGAGTTTTAAAAAATATATTTTTAATAAAGATTTTAATTAAATTGGAAATTAATCATGGGTCAGAGTCTGTATCTGCTAGTTTCTAGTCCTTATCTGCTGTGGGGTTTTTTGGATAGGACAGAATACAAAGGATAGAAGACTTTAGCATGGTGGAAAAACGAGAAATGTGAGAACTGCCAAAGCAGCTGATTGCAAAAATGCAAGGAAATGTTACACATGATGAATATGCAGAGATGATTTGTGTTTG
Source organism: Galbula dea (assembly GCA_013399015.1). Taxonomy (NCBI): domain Eukaryota; kingdom Metazoa; phylum Chordata; class Aves; order Piciformes; family Galbulidae; genus Galbula; species Galbula dea. The sequence continues at coordinate 1,035,221 of VWZX01000869.1, read as the reverse complement.
TAAATTGCATACTCTTGAACATAGATGTAGTCAGAACCCTGAAAGAAAGAGAATTATTTTTCTGCTGAAGTCTGGTAGAGTCTTTGAGAAATCCTGAGGATGTAAATGACATCTTGATGAAACCATTGGAACATACATGGTATCTCAAGGTAGTTGTATCTCTCTTTCCTTAAAAATGTGTAGACATTTGATAGCAGAACCTATGAAGTCATGAAGATTCTGGTGGTTTGAAGCTGGTCTTCTAAACTCCAGTACAGTGTATATTACTCTTAAAAATTAAATACCTGTCTTTACAAACATGTGGGTGAGTTTCATTCAGTTTAATTTATAGATTAATTTACAGATTAAATTACAGTTCTATATTTTTCTTCTGTTGTGCTTCTGCCTGAATGCCACGAGCTACTTGTGCTTATGTAAAATACACTGTAGAGCATTCAGTCAGCCAATTTGTTTGAAAGTTTCTTCTATAGAATTCATATGTTCCATATTCCCCCCCACCCCAGAATCTAGTATAAATCTGTGATATTTTCCAGAATGGGGATGAATTTGTCCAGAATATTTTTTGGACAGACCAAACTTTTATTAAGTACAAGCATTGTAACATGCACTGTAGTCACAACTGAGACATTTTTGATGGAGAACAACTGGTAAAGGTAATAGAATAGGAAAAAAAACCTTATGGATTTTATGGCACCGCTCCATTAGATAGCGTTAATCCAGGGTTTCTGTCCCAGCATGTCGAGGGTCGAGGCTGAGCCAACCACCAACCCAATAACAGACGCTCCTTGATACCTCCTCTTCCCCCACCCCCCAGGAAAAGAAAGGGGAGAAGAGAGACAGAGAGACTTGTGGATTGGAAAATAAAACTAAAACTACTTTAATAATAATAATAATAATGATAAATGAAGTATATACAAATATGTACAAAACCGAATACCGAACCCAAGCCCTCCTTGATGGTAACTATGTCACCACTCATACTGCGGCAGTAGGCCTCAGCAGCAGATGAGAGTCAGGCTCAGGGGCTGAATCCTGGTACTGGATGGAGGAAATTGGGGATCACCGAAGCACAGGAGAAAAGGAGCCAAGAGAATAATCATAGAATCATAGAATCGTCAGAGTTGGAAGGGAAATGTCGCAAGGTAGAATAATCTAGCAAGGGGGAGCTGACCCCCAGTTTATATATCAAATATGATGTATATGGGTTAGAATACTTTAGTTGGTCAGTTTAGAGTCACCTGTCCTGTCTGCTCCTCCCTGAAGGTACAGCCTTTACCCTGCACTCCCAAACATGAGACACAAGATTTAGCAGTGACCTTGTTTGCATACCAATCCCTGGTAGTAAATCTAAACATGAGGCCTTATCACTGCTAGAAGCTGGCAGTGTCTGAAAAAACATGCTGTTAGTTTTAGAAAGTGCAGTTACTTGGAGGAGCTTTATCTAAAAAGTAAAATCATTGAACAGAATTAGTTCTGTTCTAACCTAAACCAGGACACAGCACTATGGTCTAGAATCCTCTGAGCAAAGGAAAAAAGTGTTCAAATAAAACTGGTAAGTTTTATTGGTATAAAAGCTTTTGAATCACTACTATTATATACAGATGTTCAGGTTTTTTGCTACACTATATATTTGTCCTAATAAAAACTCATAGAGTAGTGTTAATGAAACATACCTCTATGTGCATGAAACAGTAGGCTGTGACACTATTTTAAGTGATTCTATGTTATAAAAAGCTCTGCAGCAAGATTAATGTTACAAAATTGACAGAATATTATAACACTGTGGAAGATGATAAATTTAAAACTTTCCATTATGCCTTAATGAATACAATGGGAACCATGAGGCTCTGTCTGGTGGTTGCATCATGTCTTTCAGATGGCTCATAAGGCTGTTTTCCTCACATAAAGCAACCTTTAGGCCTACTTACTTTATACTTGAGTATGTTTTAAAATGTTTTTAATTTGGAAGATAAAAAGTAAAAGTATGCTTCTATTCTGAAAAGCAATGATGTAAAAACAGTAGCTGCTACCTCAACAGAGTAACTGATTATTGCAGAGGTTTAAATGCTTGGGAAAGCAGCAAGACTAAATTTTGTCTACATTTCTCCTCAAAATGTACTGCAGAATCAGAAGAAAGACTGAAGAGTAAGGTTTATGCTCTCCTAGCTTGGGCATCACCAGTGGGATTGTTAACCAACCTGTAGCTTTAGGCCTACGTTTTTCCTCTGCTGTGTGGCTGGATTGAAGTCAATGGGCTGGTTTTGTTGCTTTTGTGACACAAGTCCCTCTGCCCAGTGTGTCACTTTTAAATTTTTAAAACACCTTCCCTGCCTGTCCTCCCCCACTTAATTTTGAATTATTCAGGTCCTGAAAATGCTGGTTTGCATCACATTTCAGGGCCCAAACCCTATGTGGCTTCCAACCCAGAAATTGTGTAATTAATAAACGTCAATTGTACGCAGTTCCTATGTAACCATATACATTGGCTCGTGAAGAGGAAAGGACACATAGACTTCATGTGTGCTATTTTTATGCATACAGTTTATTTTTGAGGAAAATTTTTTTTCTTGCACTTTGATATACCCTTCGTGGTTGACTGTAGATTTGTCTGTATGAACATTTTTGGTTATGAGTAGAGCTGCATTTGTGTGTAGAAGGTTTATAAGTGGCAGCAAGTAAGAAGGCAAAAATGGGCACTAAGATGGAGGACTTTGAGAAAAAGGTGACTGAACATAGCATCAGGAAAAGGTAAGTAGAGAGAGAGAGAGGACATGTAATGTAGGAACAGAAGAGCTGATGCATTGTGGCGCATGACTTCAGCCAAAGATGTGAATTCAGTGTGGCATATATTAGGTTTCTTGTACCGTCAGCAAATTTTACTGTGCTCTAACACAGTCCCCAATTCCTTTGTTGGTTCATGCAAAGGATAGCTGTTGTCTGTTCACTAATGGTATCAGAAATTTAGGCAGCCTCGTTGATGGCTTGTATAAAAGTGTATTTTTAAAAAATTTAGAATTAGTTTATTTTGTCATTGTTGATTGTTCTATAGGGAAACTTGAGATTTAACAGTTAAAACACATCTCAGGCATATGGGTTACTCTCCCAGAGGGGAGAAAAGTTGATGTAAGAACTTTGTATGAGAAGTATTCTGAAAGACAGAAGTCTTGTCCATGAAATGATGCTTGTAAATTAGGCCCATCCTGTGTGTTGAGTGAAGCAGGAGCCTGTCTTAAAAAAACCCCAACAACATTCCTTGTTATACTCTGGTTGGATACAGTTCTCTAAATTCCTTGTAAACCACACTCTGCGGCTGCTGCCACCAACAAGT
>VWZX01000869.1:799393-1026893 GCA_013399015.1 Galbula dea | reverse complement strand
GGGTTTCAACCCACATCAAGCTTCAGGGCTAAGAATTGCTATGCAGTTGATCTTAAAGTCAGAGATGATTAGGTTTTCTCTGTGTGTTTGTGTAGATATATATATTTGTGCATATACCAAAATGCATAGACAAGTAAGATATTTGATTCATTAATATGTCTGAAAGTGAATGTTGCAGAAAGTCAATTGCATTGCCACCTTTCCTGAGTTCAAAAAGCAGGGTCCAGACCTCCTCCAGTCTAACATTTTCAGATCCAAAGCCTCACCAGTTCCCTCAAGAGCCCTACCTGTGTGAGAGCTCCCAGATCTTACCTAGAGGAGCCTGGAATATTTAACGGGCAAAATCATCTTATAGGATAGATTGATTTACCCATTTTAAAACTGTTGGTTGGTTTTGAATCATTTCTCTATTGCTCAAAATAATGTTTGAAAGGCCCAAATATCAAATACCCAGTAAATCTGTGAGTTTGCAAAGATGTGTGGGTGCTCTGTGTCCTCATTAGTGCATGAAGCTGCAGGCCATATTGAAGTCTGCTCCTAGATGTTAAACACAACATGAGCTAATTTATGACAATATATAGATGATGAGGAATTTCTTGGTAGGCATGGAACAGCATTTAACTTTAAAGTGTAATTTTTATGCTGGTGTGTTAGGCATTGCAGCTAGTTAGAAAGATTTATATTTATAATTGATTAATTAATTAAATTAATATTTAGTTATAATTAAGCATTATGTGCAGTCTTTCTATTCCTTTTCTTTGATGTTTTGATGAAGTGCCACAGGCTGAAGATCCTGATTAAAAAAACAAACCAAAACAAACAACAAAAGGAGAGGTTATGCAAAAATCTCTGTAACAATTATGTATAACCTCAGCAATAGTATTACTGACAAGCATCATTTAGCACATGCACATTCTTCATGTGATAGTTAGGATGGGTTTCCATTTTGCTCTTTCCATTTTGTTTTGGTTTGGTTTTTAATTCAGTTCAAATTACAGATGGCTAGAACTGATTCCTTTAAAGGTGGCACTGAAACTCTTTTGCACTTTCTGTCTTGTGGTATTCTTATCAATGGACCAAATTTTCAAAGAAGCTCAAAATCCTGTAAATTTCAGTCTGGTTTTCATGACCAGATTTGGGTGCAGAAAATAATATGCTGTTTACTTTATTCTGAAATGGAGATTAATATGTGCCAATCACATTTCATAGCCTAGCTACCTGGAGGGTGTTAATCAGTGTTTCTAAGATCCCATTTTAGAACTGTCTTGGAAATTTGAAGGAATTGCTTTCCTCCTGGTAGCACAAGGCCCAGGGATTCCTGCACTGCAGCGACTGATGTTGGGAGCTGGGGTTCCCTTGCGGACCCTTCAAGGCAGTGGTAGGAGAAGACAGGGAGAAGACAGCTCTCCAGGGAGCTCCCACTCACAAGATAGTCCCTTGTTTATGGTAATGGCACCCAAAGTTAACTGAGGCACCGTGCTTTTCCAGAAAATCTGTGTATTAGTGTGCCTGCCTATGTGGGAATAAAAAAAACAACATGGAGGTTTCCATCCCTCTGTCTTCACAGGAAGACTTAGTAATTTGACACTTGTCCTCTTAACCCAGGGGTCTTTTGTAGAAACTAAATTTCCTTCCTCACAGGGAAGAATTTGAAGGAGACTGTTAGTTTCAATGAATTCAGCATCATTGCCCCACAAGCCCCCTGTCGGCTGTGTTACTGTGAAAGGAGGCAGTATGGCTCCAAATAACTAACGCCCTTCTTTTTTAAAACAAACAATTTAAATTTCAGTCTTATCTGAGACTATTGGGTCTATATCTGAGGTTAGCATTATTAATTCATAATGACCTGCTGTTTGGCCTTTGTGGGCTGAGATTGTGCATGTTAGTACATTCTGAGTGAAAATTTTGCTGTGGAACAATAGGCTGTATTTATAGACAACAGGGCAAAATTCTAGCTTCTAAAAGCAAAAAAAAATACCCAAAACACCCTAAAAAGAGAACATTTACGCACTTTTAATGAGTACTGAGCTTGCCAAAATCTCTCAAATTGGTCCAGAGGTTTGGAATGAAGAATTATCATTTGAAGACAAACAATACGAGTTCTACTGCAATTTCAGCAGCAATCCCCAGACCTGTTTTCTTTATCTCATGAAAACTTTAGAAACATAAACAGTGCTGAATTGCCACTGGTACTGCATAATGGGGCTTTTATTGTTGCTTGGGCTCTTTTGTATATTCAAGGAAATAATTTAATACTTATTAATAAATAGAAGGTAACTGAAGTTGACTGTGATCTAGTCTGTTGAAAATTTCTCAGTATCCGTAATTTGTTAGTAAATTCAATATATTTTTTTTAAGCAGAATCATATATACTGTATATTAACTTTTTTTCCAGGCGGTCTTTACTCAGCACAGAAAGGCCAGATGTATGGGAATTGTAAAAAATCAGGATATGCATAAAAACTGTTCAAGTGCATAAAGCAGCCCCATCTGGAAGACATCTAACAGAAATGAAGTTGTACAAAACCATTCCATTGATAATAAAGCTAATTTTTATGGGTCTGACAAGTATGTAATTATGTTCAGTGGTGCTTTTCAGATTTTATCACAGTCAATAAACCGCAGTGGTAATTTCATTCCCATTTGACATATTTACATGGAAACATTTGATTGGAGGAATTAGTAACCCTGAAAGCCTTGATAGATATGTTTTAATGATCTGTGACCTCCGCAGTCCCTCATCTGTTTATTGTTGCAACAGGCGAGAAGTCGTTCCTCTGTGACCTTTGTGGCTTTGCCGGCGGGACACGTCATGCCCTCACCAAGCATCGGCGGCAGCACACAGGTCAGTAAAGCTGTCTTTACTCTTTGCTATGTTTTCTCCAGCAAGGGAGTCCCTCTGCACTGGGGAGTAACGCGAGTCGAATAGCACGTTACAGCACAAATAATACATTGACTCATTCTTTACTTTGCTTTTTCTCAGTTTTCTAAAACCAGTTTGCCCAAGGTCTGCGTCAAATCTGTTAGCTGGGAGTTTGAATAATTGCTGGGGGGGGAGTGGGGGGTATTTTTGGTGTTTTTCCTAAAGGAAGTAGAATTGTAAAGACTGGCTTTCTTCTTTAAATGAATGCTAAGTCTACTAATTTTTTTTTGCCAAGGCCCAAATAGATTACCTACTGTGAAGATTTTGCAAGAGTCTGCTAGAATGTCCCTGGGTGAAAATTAGAGACTACATATAGATTAATCAATTATTTTGGTCTGAGACATAGTTGAAAGCTAGTATTGTTTCAGTTGCCCTTTTGTAATTTTAAGATAGTTTGTAATTAATAGGTGCAACTTTAAGAGTTACCACATGGTTGGCATGTAAAGCAGGATTTCTCTCCCAGAATTTGTAAAGCTTTCCTACCACCTGGTTATAAAAAATTGATATCAAATAAGATTAAATAGGTTCTTAGTTTCAGAAGACCAGAAAAAGTTGAAGTATTAAACAATTATAAATACATTTTACCTTAATTATGCTTTTTAGTAGTTCCTTATAAGTGTTTGATTATTTGAATTAATTTTGTTCAAACAGACACAGAAGTGTTGTTGCTTTAGCCACTATTTTTGGGATTTTTTTACTGACTACCATGAGGATAGTGTAATATTATCAGGACAATTCCTGATGTGTAAGTTAACTGACTATTATCTGATGTACAGTGGAAAGAAATGGCTAACAAATGAGAAGATGTACTTGTTACATCATGAATTTTCCATGGATTTTGCAAAGGAATCTCAGTGGGATATTTTATTATGCTCCTGAATAAACTAATCTTGATCTAGGATGTACACCTTCTAAATGTGTAATTTCCTGCATATCAGCTACTCTCTTTCTTGAGAGCCTGAAGCCATTCTTCCCACCCTAGTTTCAGTTTATTAAAACTGAATTATAGGTGAGGTTTTCCACGCTGGTCAGGCAATTAAAAAGAAAATACACAGGACCAAATTTTGCTTGTAAGTCTTAACTAGTAGTCATACTTCAGAATCTCTCTTCTGATACAAGGAACAACATATATTTGTATGAGAGCACTGCCACAGTCAGTTCCCATTCACTGCAGGAAGTTTGTATTTTTAGAGAGTCAAAGAAAAGGCATTTAGTAACTATAACAAGTTCTCTTAGTATTATACTCTCTGAATGATAACAGGAGCAGTTGCAGCTACTGGAATGAAAGTTGTATGCTTTACCTGTAACTAACAGTTTCCATTTTAATGGAATGTTGAAGAATTTTCCCATTTTGGCTGAAGTTCTAAATGTGGGATAAGAATGAAAATTATTTTTTTTTAATAGCAGAAATAAGTTATTCTTATCAGTAGGATGGGAATGACATTTTATTTTTTTATTGGTCTGCCATGTGGCACACTGGAATCCTGCATATGTCTAGAACTTGTAGTCAGTGCAGCCACACAAATGGTAAATAAGCATTTCAAATTGAAAAGTGGAAAAAATGCATATTCTTGTCTTTACTTGTTCTGTGAGCGCAGATCTGATTTTTTAGAAAGGTAAACCACTATTACTGGTTATATATCTGTATTTTTTGTATCATGAAGCCACAAGCCAACAGAAAAAAATATTTTGTTTCCTGGTTCTTGTGCAAAATTAGGCTGAAATTATGGTATGTCTCTGGTGAAAAGCTGTCCAGATTTCTGATGGCATTTTACTCTTCTTTTGCCAGTATGGTGGAGACTTTTGTGCTATAATCAGAATTCACAGGTTATAGATTATGAAGGTTGAATCTAGCAGGCATAACTTTATATTTTATGTCAGGACTGGAGGCTCGTTATTATTTCACTGTTAACTTTATACTATACAGGAAAATGTCTCAGAGGCAGAGGGATCTATCTTTTTGGCGTTTATCTGCCTCAGTGGCACAAACAATCAGAAATGATTCTTTAGCAGAAAAATTATCTGTAGCTTCTGTTTGTTTCAAGGAGAATGACACACTCCACCTTTGCCTGCATCGGTGCACTTACATGAGTTCTCTTGTATTTTCAGCCAGCGCACAACTTTATCTCGGTCCTTAGCTGCATGTACTCCTCTTTGTACCTGCATTTTTTCATCTGTGTCCCCAGTTGGCACAATTTTCCCAGAGCAGAATGCCAAAGCAAATTACAATCAGTTTTGAAAGGGATAGGTATCAAAAATAGTCTAAATGGCTTAAGTAATTCCCTACTGTAATACAAGCTGTCTAGGGTGCTGACACAGAACATCTTCCAATCCAAGATTTACTTCTATCACCTGTCAGAGACCCTTGATTCAAGGGCAAATGAGCAAATCCTCACATGTAGTTGAGGAGTCTTAACCGGCTTAACAAGCCTCCTCTCATCCCAGTCTCAAGGCCTGAGGTGTCCTGACACCCCAGAGAAATGTTCAGCTGCTGATAGATATTTGACACAAGAGAAGACTGGCTGTAGGACCAGTCAGTTAGATTTCTGATGCTCTTGATTCTGGTATTTCTTATTCTGTTCCTCTCTTTTTAGATGGGACTATTGTTATGAACCTGGAGAAGTACCTTTACCTTGTGAAAGATGCATTTTATTTTGAAATATTACAAGGAACATAAAGAATCTCTCATTGTGAGTGAGACTGTCAGAATCTGGGCCTCAGTCACACGTGGAGCAAAATCTAGAGACTAGTTTGGTAAATAAGATATTATTCCTGGAAGATATCTTTTTGGTTTTTAAATGAAAAGAAGTACAGGAATTGAAAACTGAAAGAAAAACCCATTAGTTTTAAGACTTGCAAAATATTTGTACTTCATTTATTAGCAAACATGATGCATCTCCATACAGATTTCCTTGATACAGGCTTTCTCAACTGTAAAGTAGAACTGTGAAGGAGAGAAAAATAATTTAACCTATCAAGAGATCCTTGGTGTTTCAGCGGTTGACATTTTTTATTCTATGTTAAATGTTATGTCCTCAATGACTGGCCTGGTCCTGTGAGAAGCATGCACTTTGAACTCAGAATAAGCTAAGTCTTTGACTGATTTTGTTCTGGTAAAATGTTCTAACATTATTTTATTATCTGAATTCATCTTCTTCTCATCCTGTTCTGCAAGAATCAGCCTATGAAATTCTGCAAGTCTTTCACTGGCTATGTCAGTATCAATGGCCTGATCTTCTATTTTGTGAATTGAAGCAGTGGCAACTTCAGGAGTGATCCAGAGTTAGACTAGAATTTTATCACACTGTAAAGAATACTTACATCTCTGTCTTTGTTGAATGCTTTACAATAGGCTCTTGTGTCTGCCTAGGCTGTGAGGAGAAACTGTATTAAACTTAAGACCACTTGCAATAACAGCTGGTGCTGTGTGGTAAATAATGGACAGCTTGTGGTGCTGTAAGAATGTATATGTCGTAATTTGGTGCCTTAGCATCACTGGGAGGAAAAATGTTCATGTTTTGAGTCATCCTGAAACAATTTTTTTTGATTCGTGTTCTGTCCAAGTAAGAAAATCTGCCTGAAGATAGGAAGATAAACAATGTGGCAAGTTTTATTCTTGGCTGAATTTAGGATTAGTTGAATTCTGTGGCATATTTAAGCAATTAACAGAACTTTGTAATAAAAAAGAGTAAATAAGCTCTGCATTAACCATCAAAAACACACACCAAAGAAACATATAACATTGCATCGTTTAAATGTTTTGCCTTAGTCATGATGAACTAGGAGATTGCATAAGAGAGAAATAACAGACAAGTAATTTCTTCTGGATTGAAATGAAAACACTTAATTCTAAAATGGCTTTTTTTATGTTCTCATAGTCATTTTTCTGCTCTTATCCTTTGTTCATCTGCCTTTTGGTATCACTCTAGTTTTCCTTTCTTCTATGTGTTTCCGAGTAAACTTCCATTTTGTGCTGTAGTGGCTGTCTCAATCCAACAGTGCTGATCAATCACAGGCAGTGTTCTCTTGCATTAAATTCTTTTTTTAATATTGGTTAGTACTTCTGAAAAGTGCAAAAACCTAATCCTCACCTTCTACACAATGGCACCTACATTTGCATCTTGCGTGTTGGTTGTGCTGGAATCTTCCTGGGGAACACAGAAGTACATTAGAGTAGCAGAGTGTTAGAGGATAAGTACACTTACTGTGCACAGCAGTTCTATGACAGTCACTCTGAACCTATGGAGCTGCTTAAGAAGTGTCTTTGTTCAAAAATTTTCATGAATTTTTGAAGAAGGTAGTTAATATCATACAGATCACTGTTTGTATGATTGTTTCTGCTCACTCATTTCAATCTTGCACTTCTCAAGACATTTGTAGGTCAACGTAATAAAAGAAAGAAAATTTAATAATATATGTGTTTTTATCCAGATGAGTGACTCACTTTGTGTTTCTATTTCTCATGTGAACTGCTCTTTGACTTTAATGTGTAGTTACATTACTCGGCATTAAACTTAATGTATAATGTAGCCTCTTCTCTTCAACTTCCCTACCACAGCTTAAAAAAAATATAACATTGAATACAACAGAAAATGTAGCACTGTAAGAAGACCTACTGCTCTTTTCAGCAAGAGAAGAGGTAAAATTTGAAGAGTATCTGTGTTGGTTTTCCTTCTCCATTTATGCCAACATTTGCAGCAGAGTGTGGAACTTGGTTATAGCAAACCTTTGCCCAAAAGTGTCACCAAAAGCCTGAATATCTTAAACTTTCTACCTAAGAGAAATTGTCTAGTGGAATAGTTTTTCTAGTGTACAAATGTGAATCATTTTTTTGCTATGGAAAAGCAACCCTAAGGCATCTACAGGATTTCTCCTAAGAAAGCAAGAGATCAAGGATGTGCTTATTTTTCTATGTCTCATATGCAAAAAAGTTGTCCAGACTTAAAGCAAACTGTTTAATATACTTCAGGCTTTGTTAGCAAGCCTGTAAGTGCCTCTCCAGAGAACAGCCTTAACAAACACTCAAAATAGTTGGAAATAAGATGAAAAAATCCTGTAATATGTAAGCAGATGGCTGTGTTTTGTGGTCTACTCATTCCTTAGATCAACTGAAACTTATAGCATTCTTTCTGTGCTGCTCAGCACATCACGTGAGAGAGAAATAGGGCTGAAAGCAAGTTTTCTGTTGAGATAACTGGATTTCTTCCATCTTTCTAAGATTCTGATTAGTTGCTCAAGACTTACAAATTGAAGGCACCATGTGATTCTTTTTTTCTTTCATTTATGTGAAAGTTGGAACCTCGGTAGCACTTTCATATGAATGCTGAGTGTAATCTATAGATAAAAATTGTCAGGACAGTTACAATTGTAAATAAAAAAAATATTTTGCCATTCACAAATCAACATCTATCACCAAGATCTATAGTCTTTGTGTTTATTTCATTTTTCCTTTAAAAAATACATGCTAACTACATAACTGCACAGAAAAATTTATAATTGCAGTAAGGTATGTTCTATATCTTAAAAAGCTCATCATCAAATGCAGAGAACTCAAAAGAGGTAAAATCAGAAAAAAAGGGAAGAAGGAAAGAAAAAGAAAGCTGTCATTTGTGGGGAAAAAAAACAAAAAGAGAAAAGAAAAAAATGTAAGACAGATGCTGTAAGGAGTTGGTGTAGAATTTGGAGAAGCAAGAAAAAAGAAAAGCCTGAGTTATGATGGTTTAATAAGAGCTGCCAAAACTAACTGGTTAGCAACAGGCTTAATAAACTGCTTTTGTACTTATTAACTAGTGCTCCTCATGATCTGAGCCTTTTATCAGTTGCTTTCCCAAACTTTGATTGTTGGAGATAAATTTTTCCAGGTCAGATGGCTTAAACAACTCATGAACTTCAGAAGTTGTTTGCAGTAGTGTCAAAAAGCAGGACTATTTCTTTTTATGTCATTCTGTGGTTAGGAAACATAGCTTTTTGAAAGTACTTATGTTAAAAACAAAAAATCCCCCAAATAGTGGGCCCTTAATCTTGGAACCTGTGCCCTTCGTTTTCGCAGAATTACAGAATCACAGAACGTTAGGAGTTGGAAGGGATCTCAAAAGATCATCTAGTCCAACCCCCCCAGCAGGATTCCCTAGACCAGGTCACACAGAAGCACATCCAGACAGGTTTTGAATATCTCCAGAGAAAGAGACTCCACAACCTCTCTGGGCAGTCTGTGCCAGTGCTCTGGCACCTGAACTGGGAAAAAAATTCTACATGTATTCACATGGAACCTCGTATGCTTCAGCTTACAGCCATTGCCCCTTGTCTTGTCACTGGGCTTCACTGAGAAGAGCCTGACCCCGTCCCCCTGACACCCACCCTTCACATATTTAAAAGCATAGATGAGGTCACCCCTTAGTCTCCTCTTCTCCAAGCTAAAGAGACACAGCTCCCTCAGCATTTCTCATAAGGAAGATGTTCCACCCCCTTCATCGTCTTTATCCATCTCAGAGCTTTTTGACCATTGGGGTATTTTGTGGCACCTATCCTTATTTTTTAAGGGTTTGTTATTGATAGAAGTAGAGATGGTGAGGCATAGACAAGTCTTCTATAATAGCAAGGTGCAGCTGATTTGTGTTTTTTTCCTTTATTAATCTTTAAATACGTTGGATTTTTCCTTGCACATTTTTGGATACACTATTTTATAGTTATTAAATAGTACTATTCAAAAAAACCCCTGTCAATGTTGCTTTTTTTGGCATGTTATTTTGATTTTGTATGAATTAGTTCCTTGACTGTGTGTGAGGGAGAATTCTCCTGGAATATTTAACGGCAGTCTGTATAAAATAAAATTAAGTTTATTGTCTGAAATGACTGAGGTCAGGAACAGAATAACTGGCACACAAAGGCTGATAAAGAGTATTCTGGCCCAAACATAAGGAAGACAAAAAAATGAGTAGGTCTGTGGAAAACTTAAAATAAACAAAAAAGAAAAGTGCAGCTGCTGCAGCTGATACATTCTTCAACACCCCCCAACTCACAGAAATAAGTTTTATTTTAGATTTTTTTCAACTGTACTTAGCTGGTTAATTTTCCATAAAAATAAATATTTTTTTCCCATGTTAGTTCTTAGTTCAGCAGCTAAGAATTACAGGCCATGCTAGGCTGTCTATTTTCCTTCCAGTTTAGTTGTGTGGTGCTGCTGTGATGTATTTTCTGTCAGGTGAGATTTACCATAGTCCACTTGACAGGAGCAGTTAGCCGCGAGGATTTCCTAAGGAGAAACTTCCTGGAGCAGTGGGCAAGGATTATCGTTTTTCTTTTGGTCACAATGGAATTTGCAGGCCCTCCTGTCTTCCACAGGCCCTCACTTATCTGTTGGCCCCACTGGCCATGCCCCTAGCACAGCAACAGACCTGATTCATCCTCCCCTGAATGGTAAAGTAAAAATCTCCTTTCGATTCTGATCTTTTTTTTATCACAGGAGGGCAAGTTGGCATGGTTCTAATGGATTTTATATAAGGGCAGTTAAAATAAATATGTATATTGTCTAAAATACCTGTGGCTTTACTACTTAGGATTGAAAGTGTTGCTGTCTTCTTTAATACTAGAAGATAAAATATATCAGGCAAAGGAAATCTTCAGTTCAAGAACAGGTTACGTTGCTAGGGAGTCGATGGCTTCCCAGAGAGTTTAATTGAAGCAGCAGCCAGTACCATTCAAGCTGCTGGGAGAATAAGCTTCTCCAGAGCAGAGAGCCAGTGTCTGACAAGAAAACCCCATTTGGGGCAGGAAAGACATACTTTCTAGCAGTCTCAATTTGTCCAGCAGAGAGGCTTCCACATTGTGTCCTGCCCCTTCACCTTCCCTTGTCCCATGAAACAATAAATGAAAAATAGTGGCTGGTATTTTTTCTAGCAGCTGCTAAAAGCAATTATTCCAACTCTTATGGAGCTTTCAGAAGCTGCTTCATTGTCCTATACAGCATTACAGGCTTTTCAGGCCTAAGGACCTTGCATTTCTTTTTCCCTTGGGAGGAAAAAACCCCAAAAGTCTCCAAGAAAGAAAAATGCAGATTTCTCTCTCTTCTCAGAATTCTGGCAAAGACTTTTTGGAAGTCTTGAGTGTCTCGTGCTTTAAGCTGTCTTGAAAAATCTGTCTCGGAGTCATGGCTCCTTGAGAGTGGCCTATTGCTAGCGATGTGTATTCTGCTGGTGGTGTGTCAGTCTGAAAAACTGCCAATAGTAACTGCTAAGAGTCTTAGAGTTCAATTTTAAAACTGCCTATTCTAGACCTTTGAACAGTCTACAAGGTAGGTGGCTATCCCTAGCAGTTTTATTCAGACTGCTTGTGTCAGGTATGTTGATTCTTTATGTAGTCTTTAGGATAAATACTTCTTAAGGCTTGCACAATGCAGTCAAGACCATGGTAATTACACAGGCCTGTAAGCCACAGAATATTTTTGGAGGAACCAGTTCGAAAAATGAGATGCAAGTCTCTTAGCTACCCATCACAGTGCATGTATCTGTTATGAGATTTTGACTTACTGTCTTCTAAGGGGGAGACCCCACCACTGGAAGGATAAGTAGCCTTTTCACATAATAACTTATAAACTAGAGATTTTTATCATTCTTCAGTTAGTAGTCTTCTAGAAATTTTCAGTGCACTTGCACATTCAGCAGATATTCAGTTTTAGTCTTCTGAGAATATATTATTGTCGTAGTCTTCGTTTGGTGGTTTTCTTTTTTTGATAACTTTTTGAGTCCAGCTGAAATTGGCCCACTGTTCAGAACAGATTCACAAAGACAAAGATAGCAGGCAAGAGAGGGGGAATGGAGCACTGAGCTCTGTTTCATATCCTCAGTCCTGGTTTATATGTCTTACTCAATAGGTAAGATGAAAAATCCAGGATCAGAGACAAAAACAAAGACACTTTTCTCCTGGAGATGTTGCTTTCTGAGCAGTCATGGAATACAAGCTTCAGACTGATTTCACACGTTGTGTCTCCAGCAGTGTTGCTTTCAAGGTTCTTCATGGGCCCAGTTTCAACAGAAAGTGTAGGGTGAGAGGAATGCCTGTCACCTGATGATTATATTTTCATGAAATAAGGCTCAATAACATGGTTACTCTGTTTCTCCTCCTTTTTGCTACTGTGTAACACCACATGGGAAGTCAGCTGGCTGCTATGGTGAGAGTAATACTCTGCAATAATTAATTTAATTTATAAATGTATTTTGTATTTGCAGTTGTTATATATATATATGCACACGAACTGAAATCTATCACAAGGGGTATGCCACAATTTTAGACTTGTCTTCCTTTTCTGTTGATGAAAACTGGTAATGTATATCTTTTCTTGTCACCTTCTAGGAGAGAAACCTTTCAAATGTGATGAGTGTAACTTCGCTTCCACAACACAGTCGCATCTGACACGACATAAGCGTGTCCATACTGGAGAAAAGCCTTACAGATGTCCCTGGTGTGACTACAGGTAATGAGTCATTAACTAAAGCATGATGAAAAAAGGGTTAAGGTGATCAGATGAGGTTCATTTGAAGTTACCAATAAAAATATATTGCCATTAAAACACCATCAGTGCAGCAGTAATTGCATATTAAATTAGGAGCTAAATTTAAAAACTTAGCCTTCAGTATTTAGGTATTACTTTATAAAGAAAAACAAATGATGGGAAACCTTTTAGTGGTAACACTGCAGTGCTAATGTTGAGTGTTCGTTTCACAGCTGCTCTAATGTCTGTTGGAATTCTCCATGGTGAGGCCACTTACCTGCATTGCCTTTTCAAATCAGTTGCAGTTTTGAATTTTTTCTCGGTTGAGTTGCAGCCATTTCACCAAGAAGGGAAAAGTCCCCTAAAAAGCTTAGCAGCCTAAACACTCACCAGACACTTATTAGAATGGGAAGCAACTGGAGCTAGTTACTGTGCTGCAGTCTTTTTTTTCTGCTCCAGTCTTCCTTCTCTTTGCCAGCGAGGATATTTGGTTGAGAGTTAGACATAGGGTTGGTTGCATGGTAGAATCCCCCGTGTTGCACCACTAAAACCCATCCTCTTAGGGCAGTAGATTAAATGATCAAAAATCACATGAATGGACAACACTTAAGATTACTTTTGGTGCTCATCCCATATGTCTTTTGTTCATTATAGGCTACTTATTAAATCAAATGATCTTATACTGCTTCTTAAATGATTCTTTACTCTTCTTACACAACCTTCTATAATCATGAATACTTTTAATACCTTGCAGTGAGGTAGCTGGTCTGTGTGTCCTATAAAGGAATCCATAGAAGTTATTCATAACCAATATGTAAGAGCTGATGTTCAAAAAGTTTTTAAAACATCAGTATTATATTTGATGAATGGCATATCATTATGTAATTAGGTGTATGTGCTGTGATGCATGCATGCAAGAGGGGAAAGTTAAACATCTGATGTATCACTACAGCATTTTTCATTTTGTTTTCATGCTGAACATACAACTGTAATGTTTTTAGTGTATGTTTTACTGTAGTTTCATAAAACAAGATTATATAACAAAGCCTAGCCACTCTCATAACACCTGGTTTCATGCTACATATGAGCTACTTTACAGAAAGATCCTGTACAGAAAAGTTCTGCAGTAATCCTGCAGTTTCTGTATGATTTTTTTTTGTTGCATTGGTTTGTGCATGTGAAGCAAATGTTCTGTGACCTCTTCTTTCTTGAGCACCCATTACATTACTGCCTAGAACTACTGAGTAGTGAATTTGGTAACCTTGGTGGGGGCTTCCCTTTCTCTGCTGCTACCTTAAGGGTCCTCCTGCCTGTTTTTTTTTATTTTTGATGGAAGGATTTCTGTCAGCTTCAGTAAGTCATCTAAGAAAGAGGTGGGTTTGTGTTTGTCAGAGTGGTTGTGTTACAAGATCCCTGTTGAGTGAAGTGAGAGCATGTAAGCAGTGGTGTGACATGATGCACTGCAGTTATGGTAAAAGGAAGGCTTTCTTTGATGCTGCATGTTTGAGGAGGCTTAATCTTGCAGTAATCTACTTTAATGAACCATCCCTATTGGAAGGAATAGTCTTATTACACAACTAGGTACTGAGAGGTGGTTTACAGTAGGTTTGAGCTCCTGTCTTGAAGACCCTAGAGACTGGGAGCACTGTAGGTGTGAATCAGTTTACAGCTGGGATTTGTTACACATGATGAGGGAATGCAATTCACTCAGTATGACAAAATGCAGAACTTTAATGCTCTGTTTAGTGAAAGACAGGAGATCATTCTTCTTCGGATGGGCATAGTTCTGTAGAGAAATGACAGGGGGTTTTGCTACTATTTTATTGTATTAGGGATTGTTAGAGAAGAAGCAAGCACAACTTATTTTATCAGGATTAACAAGAAATCTCTGAGCATCCCCTGCCTCTATATTATTGAAAAATAAATGTTTCATGGTAATAGGACGTTAGTTGCTATCCCTTGCAGGCCAATTTTGACCTAATCTTTGGAGGCTGATCTGTACAGATACCAGCTGATGAAGCTTTGATTCTGCAGGAAATTTGTTCTGAGCTCAGCTGAAAAACATCTGGTAGGGATGCAAGAATCAGAGCTGTGCTGCTGCTGCATGTTCACAGAGGCAGTGAGGCACTCTATAGCAGTGAAGAAGCCTGTCGAGGGGCTGCTGTATTTATTAGTGCAGCAGTCCTGCTTGTGCCTGCCAGTTTCCACAGTCCTGGGGTATTAGCCAGCCTTGTTGGCAAGTATTTTTTGCTCTCTAGCCACTTTTCTCATTTTGTTTTTCTCTCTTGTTTTTTTGATTTAAAATATAATTTTAAGGGAATCACATATTGCCTCCTTGTCAACTCCCTCACTACTATCTCTTTTCATAGAAAGGCAATAGCAACTCTCTAAGTAACATCCTTTACAGGAGTTAAGCAGATGGTTATGTTCTTTGTGACTGTCACCTACAGAAACATAAAATCAAGATTTTAAAATCTGCTGACCTAGTGATAAAATTTGCACCCGTGTCTACTGGTCGAGTTCTCATTGTGGAGCTTTCAGATCAGCCTTTGTGCTATAAGTTTATCCAGACTGTTTCAGATGTTGCTGTTTAGTGTTGCTTGGCAACTGGAGACTCTTTAATGACCCTTGTGGTTTCAGCAAGGTGAATATTTCTCATTTTGTGTACAGATACAGAGTATCATTAGTGCTACCATAAACTCTTACTGATAGTGATCTGTCTATTCAATAAAGTAGTTTCAGACACTTGAATTAAAAGTGTGTCTAAATACAAGGTATTTTAATTATTGCTGTTTAGCTCATCAGTGCTCAGGGGGTTCTTAGAGATTCCTCATTTTGAGCTTTTCAGTTCCTCAGGAAGGCATTGTGAACAATCATCCTGCAAAAACTCTTGCCAGTCTAGGAAGTGAAAGGCTAGCTAACCTGGCTTGAAGTATAGAAAGAAAGGCTGTGAAAAGAAACTAATCTGAATTTAGGAACACCTGTGAAAGTCTGGATCACCTGTGACTGGACAGGCAGAGCAAAACCTGAAGTGAAATAGGCTGTAAGATACTGTGGGAAAAAGATTGATTTTGCCTGCATGGAACAGAAAAGGGAATTTGTTCCCTATATAAACCACAGCATGAGAAGCTCTTTTTTTAACTAGGAAAAAAGATGAATGAATGTGGTTTTCTGACGTGAATAATAAACTAACCTAGCATTGTTAGCTCACGAGTTATATATTCTCGATATTACACAGATGCCCAAAAAGAAGATGGGAGATTTTGCTCATTTTATTTTAGCAAGTTGCTTTTATAATCCATACTTACAGGTGCACTTAAATAAATATTCTTGCAGAAATGTTACCTTCCATATCTGCTTTTTGTACACTGACAATTTGATATTTATTTTTGTCTAAATCGTTTCTATGTTGATAACAAAGAAATGAGCATCTGCTTTTCTCTACAGCAGTATGCAACTTCTAGTTACAATGATAATTTGAAATTACATATCCAGTCTAGTTTTTCAAATGTAATTCTTTTTGAATGAAGAAAAATTATACATTCCTAAATATAAGAAATGCTTGTTAAATGTTCTGGTTATATTTTTTCACATTTGTGTTTTCAGTTTAAGTTTGCCCTATTTAGCTAAAAATATTAACAATTTTCCTTTGCATTTACTTTTTCTAATCACACAGCATGTCTCTCCATTCTTATGTCAGTGTACTTTGTCATACAAAAATATTCATTCACTCCTAATTAATGTTCAACTTAATTTTATAATACAGAATTGGTCTCATGGGGCCCTACACCACCATTACATATGCAATGCTTATTTTATATTTCTTAGTCATTTAAAAAAGATGTGTTCTGTGGCTGAACTTTTCAGATTACAGGATCCTAGAGTTACACTGACAGCAATACTGTTTGCATTTGGTAATGGGCACAGTAAGTAGTGAAGAGCCATATAGCCTGCAGAAGCTGAACAACACCTGTGAACTTCAACAGATTTTTAAATCTGTCAGTTGTGCAATCTGTGGACAGGCTTTGTAAAGCTGCAACTTATTTAGGCACCTGAACTTCAGAAGTGCTAAACTCCTCTAAGTCTGATGATGTCAATGAAAGATGCAGATATACAGCATTTTCAAAAACTGGACTGGTTTTCTGCATGTGTCTAAAGAAAAGAATTAGGAGTCTCATTTTTGTCATGTATTGGGCTTTAAATTCAACTCTCATCAGTACTGACTTTCCATGTAACTATCACAGCTTCTCAGGCAAGTAATAATTTATGTTCATAGTGTGTGTGAGGGAGATGTTTCAGTACAAAGTGGATCTGGATTGCATTGTTATGCATTGTGGAAGGGCAAAAGGCAGAGCCCTGCTGTTCTCACAAAGTCAAATCTGTTGCGAATTCAGAGCTCAGGAGGAGCACTAGCAAAGTTTTGTGGTACAGAAACAGTATTGCTACAACTTTGTGGGCGTATGGGACTGGTATAATGTGAGTGTACTTTGTGCCATCCCTGTACTGTAATTAAACAAAATGACTCTTATTTCTCTGGAATTCCACTGCATGGTTCATTTTGCCTAGAATACCCATGGTGGCGAGGGGAAGAAGGGAATGGAGGTGCTGGTGATGTTCCACAGCCATAGATAAGGAGGTTTAGAAGCTGTATAAAATAAAGAGCCAGGCCAGCAAAACAGCATTAATTCCATAAATGCACCTTTCTGTGAAGTATATGACTTGTGAAGGATGTCTTACAAAACTGAGAATAAATAGCATACATTTTTAATATAATTATGTAAACTAAAATAAATATTTTACATTTATTATGCATAATAAAATAATTAGGCAACGTTCTGTAAGGGATTATGGCATCTGAAATTCCAACTGCAGAAGGATTCATTGCATATTTTCAGCAGCAGCGGCAGCGTGACTTTGGGGGAGTGACTCCACAGGGGCTACTTTTCTTTTTTTGGACAGCATCCCAAGGGACTTCCTATTTCCCTTTCACTTACAGTATCTGTTCATAGGTTTCAAAGACCAGTTTATAATACACTCCAGGATTTGCACCTAAGTCATAAGATTGTGCAGAGTAAGTGTTTTCCCTCTGGTTTTTTTGGTGAATTTAATAACCTTGCCATGTCTTGGTGTGATTGAGTTAGCTGGTACTATTGCCTAGCTGTATCAAGGGTAACTAGGGACTACTTTAAACACTGAAGTAACAATATGGACATACAGCAAAACTAAAAGGCTCATAAGGCAACATCTACATAAAATGAGGAGACAGTGTATTTGTCATTAAAATGTTAACATTAGTATGCTCTTTGGAACCAGTGAAATTTAATATGCGTGTATAGGAAATAACTACGTTATACAACTGTATGGAACATCCAGCTAATGAAGGTTCCAAGGTTCCAAGTGGCAACCACCACTGCACTATGGAAAAACACTTTTATATGTATCACAAAGGCAGAATAAGGAAAAAAAAAAAAAGAGTGCATATACTTTCAGCAGAATAGTAGGAGTTGGAAGGGACCTCTGGAGCTCAGCCCCCCTGACGAATCAGATTCAGCTAGAGCAGATTGCACAGGACCATGTCCGGGTGGGTTTTGAAAGTCTCCAGAGGAGACTCCGCAACCTCTCTAGGCATTCTGTTCCAGTGCGCATTAGTACTTTGTACTAATAAGGAATTGCTAAGGACAATAATGCCTGCATGTAATAGAGCAAACGGGGCCTTCAGGAAGCACTTAAGCTTCTGTTGTGATCAGCAGCAGGAATTGGGATATCCAGTGCTTTGTGCTAGCAGACTTATAAACAAATGAAGATAGAGGTTCAGAGAAGAATTCTGTCAGTGCATGGGCATAGTTCCCAGATGTAAACTCCTCAGAATATTAGTCAGCCCTTAATTTTAATAAACACTCGGATATAATATTTGGCAGTATTTCTACTAATCCAGGATAAAATATGCTGTAGCATTTAAGTCTTATGAAAGAAAAATAATCTGAAATAAAATTTAGATATAGCTGCAAACCCACTGTGATTATTCTAGTGAATACATATAAACCAGTATTATTCCCTTTATGGTGCTTCTGTTGCTTAATACAATTTTTGGTATTCACCTAAGTTACAGCAAATAGTTGATGTAGTAAACTTAGAGTGAAAATATGCAATGCGACAGCACAAAATGCAGGTCAGCTATTGTGTTAACCGAGAGACTTGACTTGGTCCCTAACATTCAGGAACTTGTAGAACCAGCGAGCACACAAACAAAGATACAGCCCTTGCTGGGAGATGTGTATGCTGCCTGAGGTATCCTGTCTCCAGTTTTGGAGACTTCTGTTAGCAGTAGCATACAAAAGAATTTAAACTCCCCTCCTGCAGCTCTCCCTGTCCTCCCTGCCCGGATACCAGTGTCACTGCATGGAGTGCTTAACAGTGTACGGTTATTAGAAAACATGATTGTTTCTTAAAAAAATACATATAAGTAAATGCACGAACAAATACATTGGTGGTATGTAGGCATGAGGATTATGGTCCACAATGAAATTGCCCTGGTCAGAGTCTTTTGCACAGCATGCGGTACTGTAGCCACTTTGTGAAGTCCTTTGCTTTCCATACTTCTAATTAATTGCACAGTAAATGCACTCTTGGTACAGATAAATAAATAATATTAAATATAAATACATGTAAAATGTATATATAAATCTATAGGTATGTATAAATACATATTGCATTGGGCACCCTGAGAATGCCCGATCTTGTCTGATCTCGGAAGCTAAGCAGGGTCGGGCCCAGTTAGTACTTGGATGGGAGACTACCTGGGAATACAGGTTTCTGTAGGCTTTCCTGCTCTGGCAAGGGGGTTGGATCTTTCCAGGTCCCTTCCAACTCCTAACATTCTGTGATTCTGTGATTTTGTGATATATAAATATATACTTGGTAGAAGGGTAGTATGATTTCTTTTGTTTATTCTCACTAATAATTACTTGTTCCAATATGAAAATCCATCAGTAATTCTGTAAGTAGTGGTAACTCATCTTTTTGTTTTGTTTTGGTTGGTTTTTTTTTTTTGTTTCTTTGTTTTGGTTTTTTTCTTATTTTTATTTCTTTTTTTTTTTGTTATTTGTTTATATTGGGTTTTGTCCTGTGTCCACTCAAAGTAAGAGGAATTTAAAATTACCTTTTTAATTCAATGAATCTATGATTTTCATGCTAACCTTGAACCACAAGACTTGGGACTTCAAGGATCCACCCAAGTATCTTTAAACCAGTGATGCAATTACAAGCATTGATAATACTATTCTAGCCCCATTTGGGATCAAGGCTCTTGAAGAACAGCTTTTAAGTGATGTATTGAAGTGTAAATGCCACACTAAACTACTCAGAGGTGACCACTGAGTTTAATGTTACTGAGAGATGCAGCCATTTTGATATCAATGTAAAAAATCCTATAGATTTGTACTTCTGACAGCTTTTCTCTGTTGTAGCCTGTCATGATCATAGCTTGGTGCTCTATCAGTTTGTTCATACTTTGAATACATTCTGCAAAAATAACCTCAGGTTCCTGGTTTCTCTCCACACTAACTGTTTCCTGTTCTTATGCAGCCTCCCCTCTGCTCTTTTTTCTTTTTTTTTCTTTATTTTGAGTCAGAGTCCAACACAGTCAACCCTAACCCTGAAACATTTGCTGTTCAGGACATATTAATATAACCACTTCATGCAGTTGATGATTAATGTAACTAATGTCTTCTATTATCACATTTTATCTTTTCCCTGTCCTCACACTTCTTTTTCCATATCACATGCAATCATCACTGCCTGTTTCTTAAGGAGCATAAATATGTTATAATAAATATGCCTATATTTACATTTAATATCTAAATAATTAATGTTTGTAAATCTGGAACATCAGCATATATTTCAAACTAAAATAATCTGAAGTAGGTTGTATTTTGATAGTAAATAAAATTTTAGTGGTAACCTCAAGATGAATTAGCAAGGCTATGGTCTTAATATAGCTTTTAGTAACAAAAGAGACTTGTAATTTCCTGTTCTTACAGTGTTTCTGATAAAAATGTACAGTGAAGATCTTCTTTTATGTCTACAAATAAACTTCCATTTCTTGGTATAATTTGATCTAAAAATAATCATTGGCATCATAGCTTAATTAATATGACTCTTTTAGGTAAAAAGTAGTTCAAAAAAAAAAGCTTAAGTGACTCTATATGTTTTCTTTGCTCTTGCCTGGTAATACAATAAATAGAAACATGTTTACTTCTTTTGCCATTCCTTCATCCCCAGCTCAGTCATTCTAAAAGAGTAAAAGATATCTTTGGGGTGGTCAAATCAACAAGGAATTATTATTGTTATTGCTAACTGCCAGCTAACTACCTGGCTGGTAGTTAGCAATTTGAGAATATTTTGGTAGTGTTACCACCTTCAAGGTGGAAATTAATAGACACTACCCTGGTGTGTTACACGTGGTTTATTCTCCAGGCAGTTTTGCTACTGCCATGCAAAAAAAGTTTCTGAATTAATGCTGTGTTTGTGGCAACCTTCCTTCCTCATACCTGACATACAAAGCAGGTTAAAAATGTTAGGAAGTGACTGAAAACATTCAGTTTAGAAGCGGTTCCAGTAGCATAGGGCAAGGGGGAGAAAGGGAAAAGTCACTTTAAAGGCTGATGAAAATGGGAGAAAGAAAAGGAAGGAAGGAAGGAAGAAGGGAGGGAAGGAGGGAGGGAGGAAGGAAGGGAGTGAGGAAGGGAAAGAAAGAAGGAGGGAGGGAAAGGAGGAAAGAGGGGAGGAAGGAAAGGAAGGAAGGAGGGAGAGAAGGGAAGCAGGGAGGAAGGAAATGAAAGAAGGAAAGAAGGACTTTGTTAGAAACTCCTGATTTACTGAAGCTAAATAAAAGTGCTTGAGCATTCCATTAGAGTTACCTTTGCCTCTGTGACAGCTTCTGCCCAAATTCCCCTGGAGCAGTATGTTGGTGCACTTTGGGAACATAAGTACTAAAGCCTCTGCCTCCACCACAAGGCTCTGTGCTTCAAAAGTAGTTGTGGGCTGAATGTGCCAGGCTGGCACCTTTGCAGTGTGGCTAGGGGGTGTTTTTTGGGGGCTGCAATGCAGTATGGTGGGATTGAGTCTCCAAGGCAGAATTTGCGCCTGGGGTTTGAGAGGCTGGTGCTCCTGGCAGCCCTCTCCCCAGTGTGGTGGGGAACTCCTACAGACTGAAAGCTGATCTCCAGATCTTCAGCTGTCTTAAACAATCTGCTTTGGAGACAGAGGCATCAGAGATTTGGGAGCTTGGATGTCGTAGGATGTTGCTCCACAACTCACAGGTTCAAAGCTGCTGGTTAGGTTTGGACAGTAAAAACCTTGGCAGGAGCAAGGAGAGCTTGTTTCAAGGTTTCCTTGTGCCTTGTGGCTCTCCATAACAACAAGTACCTTTTCCTTCTTCTGAGCTGCTGGGAGAAGACAGTGTGCTCCCTGCAGGAAAATGTGGCTTTGGGAGGACAGGCCATTCAGTATGCAGTAGCTCTTCTCTAAACCATTTTGCAGACTCTGTTGTATGATATTCTATTCTATTATATATTATATATATAATCCATATTCTATTATATATAAGTCATGGATCAGGGATGTGTTTTAACTTGAGGCTTTATTTACACAGACAGTCTGAGGAGGAGCCAGCCTATTGTCCAAGTAACTTACTAAAAGTTGCTTATTAGAACTATTTTGTCCTTGATGGTCTTTGTGGTTTTTCTATGCCTGTTCAGGTCTGCATAGCAGGTGTAGATATTGCTGAGACTTCTTAGGGTCTTGCTTTATAAAAGCCAGCACGTAAAGCCCTTAATTTTGTTACAAGTGATGAGGTACTTCTCTGGTGTTATCATTGGTTTTTTGTTTTGTTGTTGGTTTGGTTTGTTTTGGTTTTTATTTGATTGGATTTGTTTGGGGTTTTGGTTTTTTGTTTGTTTAAAAAAAACCCCAATTTTTAAAAGGTCACAAAGATATTTGCACCTGCTAGGTGGTGCTCTGTTAGCATTTTTGTTTCTAGTTTCCTTTCTGTCTATTAAAAAAAGTTAAAAATGGTGGTACTAGCATTCATTGAATTTGCTGTTTGTATTTGTTTAGTTTTTGTCTTTAACCTCTTGCATACTACATGTGCCTGAATTTGGGGCTATTTTTCTTTTTAAATATGTTCCTTTAAAAGGTAAAAAAAACCTTGAACCCTTTATATACTAAAAAGGTTGTTCTACATTGTTGGATGCCACGGGTCAAAGCTGTTACTCCTCATTTTACATTCCCAGAGGAATGCAGCCTGTATGGCACTCCTCATCTTCCTCTCATAGGTTATACATGCTGAGGCTTAGTGTGCCTGGTGGTAGTGCAATGTTGTTCTCTTTTCTGCCACCTGCATAGGCCAGGGGATTGGAGTGAAGACATTCCTCAATATTTCCCCACCTCCTTCAGTGAATGAACTGAAACAGGGAAGCAATGGGAACCAAGAGGGATAGGAAATACCTGCTGCTGTTCATAGCCTGAGAGCAAACTGGTTATTCTTCATGAAGGAAGAGGGAGGTTGCAAAGTGACTTTTGAGTCTTGAAGACTGGCCACATATCCCTGGTGCTCCCAGGGTTGGTAGGAATGATGCAGTTTGCTCTGTACCTCAAGCCAGCTGGAAAAATTTTTTCCAGTGAGGGTGATGGAGCACTGGAACAGACTGCCCAGGGAGTTTGCAGAGTCTCCTTCTCTGGAGATATTCAAAACCTGTCTGGAGACATTTCTGTGTGACCTGGTCTAGGGAATCCTGCTGTGACAGGAGGATTGGACTAGATGATCTTTTGAGGTCCCTTCCAGCTCCTAACATTCTGTGATTCCAGACCAATTATGGTTTGTTTTTCCTTTCACTTAGGCAAAGTGTCCAAGCCTCCATGATTCCTAGAATGTAGGTCCATACACATGTATTCATACTTTAAATAATTCTTTAAAGTAACACTTCTTCTGATGTTCCTCAGCGTTGTTGCCTTCTTAGATTTTCAGTCATGTTATCATTTAAAAACCACAGAACTAGAAACTTTGCAGTTTTTTAACTAATGCTGATTTTTCATTAGAAAAATGTGGTATTTCATACATTTGTTAGCAAGTTCTTGCTAAAATACAGAGAACCATTTCCATTAGCAAATTTTGGAGATCACAGAATCATAGAATATCCTGAGTTGGTAGGGACCCACAAGGGTCATCAAGTCCAACCCCTGTGTATGCACAGGATGACCTCAAAGTCACATCATGTGTCTAAGATATCTACTATGAGTATTTTAGCATATAAAAAGCTATTAGTAATTTGTTTTCTTATTGGGAAAGAGATGTGCCTGTAGTTCAAGAAGGTAATTTTTTATAGATCAGTTGATAAGGATTGACTTTCAGCCTGATGTCCCTAACATATTCTGAGACTTGCACCAGCCCATCAATCCATCTTCTGTCAGTTTCTCTGATGACTTTTTAAGCTGTTGGCCAATTTCAGTCAAAACTGATACCCTGTAGTAGTTGTTGACATAATTTAGATTCCTACATGTTTCCTGAAAGAGGTGGATGAAGAGCGGAGAGAATAAAATAAGTGAGGAACAGGCAGGCAAAATTCAGCTTTCATGCATTCCTCTCTCTTACAACCAGCCAATGTATTGTTCCAGCCTCACCACATAGCACAGCTGTTTTTTCTTGCCTGATGGGAGTATCTTGAAGGACATGCTGGGGAGATGTATTAGTGACTTGTGAGATTTAGTGAAGAAGGCAAGAATCTATAGGAATCCATGCTTCCGTTGGTACAGAGTGTTAATTGGTTTTGGTCTCAAATTAACTGTTCATTTTTGTTAGAACAGGTCATTTAAAAAGTTAAAACTTGAAAGATATTTTTAAGGATAAAGAGAACACACTCAGCTATCTCTATTTTCTTTAGAAAAGACATTATTTGGAAGAGATTTGTACACCTGAGATTGAGAGCACTGACGTTTCTTATTCAGTAAGTGAATAGGAAGAAGCTTCCCATTATGGAGGAATTATTCCACAAGTGCTTTTTTGGCATTTCTTCTGTTTTCATTAGGTCATTTACTGATGAACTGTGACATATAATGCTTAGGTCTAGATAGATGTACTTACATGAGGAAAAGAAGCAAAATTAGAAAAAATTCTAAGTTCTTTTTACATGGCTTTAGTGATACTGAGTATCCACAAATCCTCATCTCACATGGGGCCCAGTGGCTTTGTACCTATTTGGAATTCAGTCTCTTCACTTAGGTGACTAAATGTGACTTTCATAACATTTTAATTTGAATTTTAATTACTCAGCCTTTAAGATTTTGATCAGCACTAATAAATTATAGCACAGTCGTCTTATATGGTATTTAGCTGATTGATTTTTGTGTGCTAAAATGTAGTCATTTTGAGGAGCAATAAAAATACTCTCAAGTACAAGAAAGGTTTCAAAGATAAGGAAATTTGTACCAGATTTGTTCAAGTCTCTGTCAGACCAGAAGAGGAACACCTAAATCTGAGCCCTTGTAAGGACAAAGCATGGTTACTTTACTAGCCATTCTATCTAAATAAATACAGCCACATCAGGTGAGGCAATCAGCCCAATCCAGGGTGGTTAGTTCAGCTTTTGGGAACTGCTTGCGGTGCATGAGGTGTGAGATGAGTGTTGGGTGATGCCATCTCTGCTAGTGCTCTAGGTTGCAGATGTGTATTCTGAACAGAACCTACAGCATTTTTTGTTCTAGCTGAGTTCTTGTCCGCTTGCATCTGTTCCTGGCTTCCCTCTTTGTGCTTGGATCTCTTCCCTCAGAACAGTGCAACATAATATCAGGACAATCTTTTCTTTTCTTTTCCTGCTCTGAAGTGCCCATTTTTAGTTTCAGTTCACCAGTAGTCCAGCAGGCGTACTGTCACAGAAAGGATTATAATTAAGCCCCTCTCCATCTCAGCATCTCTGCTCTGTAGCTCAGCTGGGAGTCAGCTCTTCCTGGCTGGATAGTGTCTACTGTAATGGGGTCAATACTATAAAACAAAAATAAAGACAGTGGATAAAGTCCTGGCCCAGCTGATGTTAATCCCGTCACATCCATGTCCTCAGTGAAGCACCAGTTCTCTGCCTGTCATGAAGTACTTGCTTCTTAAGAGAGAAGTGGAAGGCCAGGGAGTTGGCAACCCCTTTTGCGAGACTTTGTAAAGTCAAAATACATTCAACAGTAAAAGAGTTAAACTAGGCAAGTAGATTGTGGTATCAGATACTTCTAGCTTTCCATTCAGCTTTTGGAGAGAGGATCCAGATCCCCTAAATCATGCCAAAAGTTATCTAAATCCAAAAGCAGCTACTCCTGTAGGAGTCTGTGGTTTTCAGTTCCCTCTGTACTGTATTTGCAAGTTCTTGCACAACTAAGTGAAATCACTGCTCAGAAGTCCTGGGAAAAAAGGTGTCTGTGCCTCAAGACTTTTGGTACAACTTTTGGGTGAATAGGCTCCTATTCCTGTATTCTTGGGCTTGTGTTAGAGGCCTAAATTTTAGACAAGTCAGGATTCATTTGATAAAAGCAGTGTTGTCCACAGTTTGATTCTACTTCTTGAGTAAAAATTTTAGCTGAGAGAGTACAGAACAAGGGTTTGGGAGCCTGTTGTTTGGGTATTGTAGGAAAGTTACATTGGGAACAGAACTGAAAACAGAAGAACAATTCTGAAAACAGGGATTAGATCTTCTTTTGGCTCCTGGCAGTTCCTCACTGTCCTTCGGCAGAGTTTCAAGAAAAAAGGGCATGAGCAGGATGCCTTGTGCCAGCTACTACACTTTCCTGAGACAGAGGAGAACATGATTTGGCTCTCCTCAAGATAAGAACTGTCCAAAACTCAGATCTACTTCCTAGAGTGATGCTTTAATTTCTAGAGAGTTAGGGACACCATAGTTTCCTATTGCTGAGCAGATGAGAGCTCCTGATATGAGCTCTAGAAAAAGCAGACAATTTAAGCAAATCTTGACATCTATGTTATTTCTTTCTTATCTCCACTGATTTTATTGGAAATTTGGATGGTTATGAAGGACATCCTAGATTGTCTTCTAGTACTGCTATGCCCAAGAGTGCACCTAAATGAGAAAGAAGCTTATTTTTACCCTGTTTTGTTGATACACTGCCTCTTAAACCTATCACAACTTTTTGCCTATTTTCTGATTATCATATCCTTTTCAGTGCTTGCACTGTCATTTTCCCGAGGCCAAGACTGTTTTTTCTGTTGTTCCTCAATTCAGTGAGTGATGTAACATCATTCTGTCATGTTGTGGGAACATACCAGCTTTCTTGGAGCCAGTTTTTGCATTGTAAACATAGGATTGCATTTCACTCAAGGAGCACAGGAAAGCCTGTACTCTTACTGTAAAACCTTACTGGTGCCAAGACTGGGATATTGTTTAACAGCTATAAACTCATAGAAGCCTGAACAGCTGGGAGCCTGTTTTCAGTTGAAGTGCAGTGTCAGTGCCTAATTCCCACAGTCTCTTTAGAAAACCTCTTTTCTCATTTCCAGAAGTAGTAATTGAATACCTTTCATGAGAACTAAATGCATATCAATAGAATTTTTCAAATACATGTGCAGTCTGAAGTCCTGTCAGGATCAGCCTCAGCTGTTTTAGTCTGGTTTTGTTTTTAAACTTGACCTTCAGGTATGTGTCTCTAAATGCATTTCTGGGTGCATTTTTTTCATTTTGTTTTTTGAGATCATGTCATTGTTATATAGCTGAAGAAAGGGTGGTACTGAAAAGAATGCATCTTGGAATGCAAGTGGAACTATTTAGACTCTTCTCTTCAAAGCACAGCTTTTTGTTTTATAACCATCCAGTATTTAGAAAGAAGGGATATCAGGATATTACGAACTACGTCCTTCTGCTGCTATTCATTTCATGTTAGTAAGCTGCTGTTCTGTAAATTTTTGGAAATAGCCCTGGAACATGCAAGCTGATTTCATTCCAGTAGGAAAAACCCCCACAAAATAACAACAAAACCAAACAAAAACATAAAAAAACCCAAACAGAAACCCCAAACCTAGCAACCAAAAAAAAAAAAATCAACAACAAAACCCAAACAAAAAAAATCCCCCAAACCAAAAATATCTGTGTACATCTAATAACAAAATGGAAAGAGAGCTCTGTGTGTGTGTGTGTGTGTGTGTGTGTGAGTGTGTGTGTATTCACACACAGTTTTCTTCCTATATTTCTATTGTTTACTTAATTTATGTTTTCTTTTTGGAAAATACTTGGATTATTTGTAATAGTTATACAGTAAACTCTTGTGTCCTTTAAGGAGGTATGTGGATTAATGACTTCTCAAAGAACTGTTTTACCAGAGTACTGTGGTATTTTTAGAATGAGTGCTTAGTTAAAATAGTCACTAAGGGCATGTTATTCACATAGACATCTTTTGTACAAAACCTATGAGGTTTTTATTATCAATGCACTCTGACTTTATTTCGGTAATATACCTTTGTATATGTACTTATAAACATTGAGTGTATGAATAGGTCCAGTTGTTGTAAAGTTACTTATATTCACTAGAATAGCATACTGAATTAGCCCTTTAAGGACTGTATTACTGTGATACAAAATAGATTCAAAGGAATTGTTTGTTTTTATATAAAAGGTGAGGAGTGCAGGGTTTTTTTCATGGGTGTTTTTTTTAGTTTAAGAGTGGAATATATGTTTTCTTTAGCTGTAAAAGCACAATCAAGGCAACATGATAAGTGAGTCAGTGTTGTAAAAGTAAAACTAATTTTGCCTTCACTCACATGAGCTATAGAAGGAGGAAGCTTTATTGTCCCTGGGAAGGTGATAAGGCAGAGTAATTGTATATTATACTGTCCTGGAACATCTGCCTGAAGACTGTTGGAGCAATTCATCTATCATGGACGATACAGCATGTTTTGTCTTTCTGCTTTAACCCATCCCCACTGCTGGCCTGCACGAAGGTTTTGATAGGGACTGTGCCTGGGCTGGGGCTCACATTAATCAGTCCCCTTGTTCAACACTCCAGCTGACATAATTACAACCTGCGCACAGCAGTTATTCAAGTCGAGTCCTTGTCACTCGTGGTGCGAAACTACACAGCTCAGATCCCGAAGGAGATTGCCTTATCACACAGAACAAGGGCTCACAGGAGTTGAAGAGAATAGAAATGGGAAAATGTCTTCCGGGAGTACTATATATTCCTTTAAAATAAGACATTTGAGAGACTTACAAGGGACAAAGAGAAGCATTGTGCAAGGTCTGAAATGAACAGGTTATTATTTTTAAAAGGATTACACAGGCCATTTTTGTGAAATGGACATGGATTATTAAATAAATTCAGTGGTCTCTCTCTCTTATCATTCAGTGACTCTGCCCTATTAGTTTTCTTCAGAAGTGATAAAATAGTTTTTGACTGGGAGAAGCTTTAAGTATCTCTCAGTAGAAATCATCAGAACACAACTAATAAAAGTGCACATGTCATACCAGTAAAAATGGCACGCACATAAGGGAAGATCTGCAAGGATCAGAGTTAAGGGTGAAGGAAGAAGCATGCAAAAGGGCTTTCAAAGATGAGCAAGTTCATTAGTTTCTGCTGTAGTACGGTTCAGGAATGTGAAAGATGAAGCCAAAGAACAAGTTTCATATTTTACCGTTTTCCGCTCTTCACATTAACCCTCTGTAGGAAGAAAGGCAAGTCGAGAACACCATCTATACTCAATGAAAAGTTTTATGTTTTTGTAATATAATGGGGTTTATTTTTATGTGGGTTTTCCTCTTTAAGGGAGAACCTTTACATACCCCTGATCATAGGATAATTTATTTGGCATTGGTCCATAAAACTGCTTGGTATTCAGAAGGCCTTTCCTTAGGTTTTATTTCTTTTTCTTTGTGAGTACTAGTTCAGATTTTGAAGCAATACCATTCAGGCAGTTCCTATTCTTCTCCATCAATAGATTTACAGTGTTGTCCTGATTTCTCATCTAGTTAAAATACTGTGTCTAAAATTTAGACACAGTTATATATAGTTGAAGGAACAGTAATAATTTATCTGTTCTGTATGGTCCAATTTTAATCTAATACTTTTACAAGACAGCTTATCTGGAACTTTGGGTAGTCTGAAGCAGAAGTGCTAGAAACATACAGTATTTTACTCTGCATATATGCACTAGGTGTGCTAGGTAAGCCAGTTACATAGTTCAGTGCTTTCATTCAACAGTATTCCATTTCAGTATCTCGTGGAGGAGTACCTAGCACATAGAACTGGATGTGTACGTCTGCTGTGAAAATCTAGCTACATGAAAACTACAGTTTCTTACTGAGCAGCAAGTCCTGCTGCGGCAGGGGGGTTGGACTAGATGATCTTTCGAGGTCCCTTCCAACTCCTACTATTGTGATTCTGTGAAGGTGTTCTTTTAGGCAATTGTACTCTTATAAGAACAAAAATAAGTTTTACTTGCTCCCAGCTCTTAAAACCTTTCTTCTGGGGTGAATGATGACTGTGAAGTAAGCTCAAAGTACAGAGCCAAATGCTGCATTTACTTATATTTGTGCAGACAATGGCATTATGAGGACATAATCTGAAGAGAATGATGTTTCTCCAATATATATTTTCAAGACAGATTTTAGATCAGATAATCAATCATACCTCCAACTAAATACCCAAATTTGACTTTGGGAACCTAAGATAGTTTTGCAGTATTGACAGCCAGGAAGAATATATTTTAGTTTGCAGACTGACATAATGAAAACATGACATCATGGAAACACAACAAATGTCTGGCCTCACAATGACATTTTCAGACTTAAACTGTACTTCTTGTAGACTTTGAGCCCGGAAGAAGCCTTAAGCTCGGATAGTCTGACCTTCTACATAAAACAGACTGCATAGGCTTTTTGTTTTGTTTTTCCAGTTTGCTCTGTGTTTATTCTCTTGTATTTGACTAAATTTTATCTAGGAAGACATTCAGGTTTGATCTGAAAACATCCAAAGCTGGAGTACGCACTTCCCTTGTATGAAAGGGTAATCACTGTAAGTGCTTTCTTTCTGGTTTGAATTTGACTATAACTTGTAGTCATTGTTTTGGGCTTTATTGCAGATTTACTCTAAGTTAAGGTGTCCCTTAATCACACATTTATTCCCTGTTAAGTTACTTCTGCCCCAAGCTCAACGTGCAATAAGCAAAATTGAGGGGTTTTTTTTAATTTAAGTGTTTTGGTCTTTTTTCCCTTTGACTTGTATTCTATTTATAATCATCTTGTGGCTGTTTGTTTCCTTCTTAAAATGTAGACAGTTATACAGGAACTATATATTCTAGAATTAGTTTCTCCAGTGTCATAAAAAGAACATTACATCCTTACATTTGCTTGCTACTTCCTTGCTTATACATCTAAAGATGACATGGGACCTTTCTGCTTGTAGCATAACACTGGAAGCTCACATTAAACCACCGATCCACTAATCCCTAAATCATTTTCAGTGTCACAGTTTTCACAGCATCCTCCCATTCTCTAAGTTACTTGCAGGTGTTGTGCAAAGGTGGGAGACCCAACACGTAGTGATCTGTGTTCATATTTTGACTGAGCAGGCCTAGCTTGTGAAACTGCTCTGTATGACTGCAGTGTCATCGTTATTAATCATGCTACCAATTACAGTGTCATCTGCAAATTTCATTAGCAGGGATTTTATGTATACTTTGGCATGCATAACAAAAGTGAATCTTTCAGACAATTAATGCTTATTCCATTGATAAATTGGAACATTTGAAATGAGAAAGACAGCTACTATCTTTTTTGCATGGGGGGTTGGGGCTGGGATAGGGCAAGAAGAAGCAATGTATTAGCATTAAAAAAACCTACTTTGAGCAGAGATTGTACAGACCACAGTGCCCTGGGTATGAATCCAGGCTGCAAAGCAACAGGATCTGTCCTCTAGGGAGACGTGTTGTCACTAAAATAGCTGAAGGAACTGACACAAAGGCCAGTTGGAAGAAGTGCCTTCTGCATCTGAGATTGACAGGCAGCCTTTAGGGTCTATTGCTATCATCTCTTGACTCCAGCAACGTTAGGAGTCCTGTTTCATGTTGTGCAGCCTATGGACTCCGCATTCTTTCTTGGGCTCTATCTGCAGTTTTATATTTGTGAAAATACTTCATTGGTTCCTGAGGACATACAAACAGGTTCTATGGAATTGTTCAGTTTCTTTATGTGGTCATTGAAAGAAGTACAATAAGGGGAAAAAATGGATGTTGAAAGGAAATATGTGTATTCAATTAAATTCATCCTTGCTTTTTTAAAAAATGGATGCTTTCCATGGCCTCATTTCAGCAAGGTATTTGATCATGTACATAAATTTAAGCTTGTGAGTCACTCTTTTGAAGTCAATGAGGCTGTTTGTACTTAAGCTGCACAAGTGTATAAGTACCTTACTAAATCAGGGCCTATGATACTCAAAGCCCAGTCCATCCTTACACCACTGCAGAGATGCTGTTTCTCCAACCAACTTCTCTTTTATGCCATCTGCTCCAACAAGAAAGGAAAGCAAGAGGGAGGAAACCTATGAACAATGGGGTGATTATTCTCAGTTGCTTTGAAATAGATGAACTCCACCTGCTATTTCTGCTACTTAAACCTTGGCTGACACAGTGCAGCAGTGCACAGTGCACAGCAGACCTCTGCATCCCTTACACTGTGGGCAGGCAAGCCCGGAGGGCCCTTGAGCCAGACCTTTACAGAGCCCACTCTGCCTGCAGCGAGAAGGAAGCCCTGTGTTCTAGCAAAGTTATGGAGAGTTTTCAGCAGGTCAGTCCTGTGAAAAAATGCTGTTATTTGTTTTTACTTTTTTTTTTCTTTAGACAGTAGAAGGAGGCAGTGAGGCTCTCTCCAAAGAGGTCCTTGGGCAGACACAGAAGCTGAGTAGCCCAGTTGGCATGGTAACCTTGTGGGCACTGGGGACCACAACGCAGGTCAAGAGCTGAGACATGTCTCCCTGCCTTTCTGCACCCTTGCCCCTGTTCCTCCCAGGTCTAGTAGTCTGGACATAATTTGCAGGTTTCTGTCTAAGAAGTTCTTCTATTTTTCTTTCTCTTCTTGTAGAAAGCAGAATGAATGGAAGCACTTAATGCAGGAAGCCATTATTTCCTTGGAATCAGACTTTTTTTTTTTTTCTGGAAAAATCAGGTGTTCTTTATGTTGTGAAGTGTGTTGTGAACTACAGTTGTTTGGGTTTTTTTGAGAAAAATGTTCTGTCTGAAAATTCGTTAGTGGTTCTGGATGCCAGCACTGGTTGTTGTTCACTGTGCAGGGTTGTAACCTGGCTTTACAGATTCCTTGGAGGTAGAGAAGACTAGAGTACATTACTTCTTATTTCCCTTCAAAGTCTCCAGTTACCCTGAATTTGCCTTAGAAACATGCATTTTGGTTATTGGAATCAAACCTTTGTATCACACATAATGATCAATAATTTGAAATTAGGAATTTCTGTTCCAATACATTGTAAATATAATGGTCAGACTGTGGCCAGATTACAATTTGGACATGCTGAATGAAGCTGAGACACAAGCAGTAATTATCAGTCTTCCATCATTTTCAGTGCTGACTCACAAGTTTTTGCTGCTTCCCTACAGAGCTCTGTTACTTTTTAGCAGCCAGCATTGGACATCTGTCATGCATACTGTATGTCATAACAAATAGATCATTACAGGAAAAAAAAACAGTGCTATAAATGTAGAAAAGTAGAAAACATTACGATTATTGTCCCAGGGTGTTACTATAATACTGTCAGAATAAATCCCAAATACATTT
Source organism: Galbula dea (assembly GCA_013399015.1). Taxonomy (NCBI): domain Eukaryota; kingdom Metazoa; phylum Chordata; class Aves; order Piciformes; family Galbulidae; genus Galbula; species Galbula dea. Next base: position 993,658 of record VWZX01000869.1, on the reverse strand, counting down.
TTATTATTTTTTTTGTGAAACTGACTGTATCATAAAATCTCATTAAAACATGTAAATGTAGTGTACTCTCTTTTATGGGCAGCTTTGTATTTTCTGAGTGCCAATACATGCAGTACATGGAGGTACATGTAAAACGTGGCACTACATGTGGCCACCAGATTGTTGGACATGTATTTTTATGACACTGTGGGTATGTATTTCAGTCAGCTTAGCTTGATGTGGTTGAGAAGCATCAGCTGTGGGCAAATATTCACTGCAGAAACAGCTGTAGCAGTAAAGATGTTGCTGTCCCCCAGCAGCTCACTGCCACTATCCGCCAGAGGTTTTTATGGACAGCACAGAGAGATGTTTGCCATCCGTGACATAGGCAGAACAGAGCTAGCACAGGGTACATTGTAGCTGACCTCCTGAGTTGCCATGGATCTGTATGCTGCTAACTCTGGCAATAATGTTATAAGTCACTTGATAATTGAGGTAGGTTGCAGAGCGCTAGCAGTTGTATCCATGTGATTGTTCCCCATCGTTTAAAACCTAAATAAAAGGTAGGTTTTTTGCTTTTAAAAGAAAAGAGCAAGAAAAAAGTATCCCAGATTGCATGCTAGTAATAAGAAGACTGAGAAAATACATGACCAGAATAATGATCAGAGGGCTGGAACACCGCTCTTATGAAAAAGCATTGAGAGAGTTGAGGTGGTTGTTCTCAGCGTGGAGAAGAGAAGGGTCTGAGTGGCCTATCAGTACTTAAAGGGGCCTATAAGAAATACAGGGACAATATTTTTAGCAGGGCCTCCTGCAACAGGACAAGGGGGTTATGATTTTAAACTGAAAGAGGGTAGATTCAGACTAAATAAAAAGAAGACATTTTTACAGTGAGAGTGGTGAAACATTGGCACAGGTTGCCCAGAGAGGTGGTAGATGCCCTATCCCTGGAAACATTCCAGGTCAGGTTTTGGACAGTGCTCTGAGCCACCTAATATAGTTAAAGATTTCCCTGCTCATGGCAGGGGTGTTGGACTAGATGATCTTTAAAGTTCCCTTCCAATGCAAACTAGTCTATGATTCTATTCCACGATTCTGCGAAAATGTACCACATTTCTGTGATTCTGTGTGATTTTTAATATGTAACACATATATGTACATATATTATATATGTGTGTTAATGTATCATAATAGTTATAAGTTTTATAATGTTAGTTTCAACTCATTTCAGCAAAATATCAAGCCAAAAATAGATTCTATTTTTTATTGTTGTGCAATACTCTGTTGACCTGTAGTACTGAGGAGGTAAGCCAATACTTAAATTTTTCAACTTGTGGTCTGAACTGAGTGCCAGTGGTATATGCAGATTGTGTGTTCTGTTGTAGCTAGTTTGTATTAACTTGCATCAGTATATTTTATTTTAAAACCAGAAATGTGGATAAATCTTGAGTATACTGGGCAAAATATTTGGTGGATTTTTGTTTGGGTTTTTACTTAGTAGAAGTTGGACAGAGTGACTGTTATTGTGAGGGTTTTGATTGAATGAGCCTGTTTGTATAGTGTAATTACCACAGACTGAGGTATTTGTTTCTTTCCTGTCAAGAAACTATTGCCCATTTGGTTGGTTACCATCACTCTATTGAATGCTAGTTTTCATACAGTTTAATGCAACTATGAAATAAAGGTAGGCTAGAAGAGTTGTATTTTGGGAAGTAGTAGTGCTGAAAATAACCTGAAAGGTCCTTGCATTAACATGAGTAAACAGGAACTTTTGGTGCTTTGAGGAGTATTCAGGAGATCCAGAACTCCTGACTGGAACTGGAGAATGCTGAGCAGGGGGAAAGTTGTGGCATCCATGTATACAGCAGTGGTATGAAATGCACTCAAGTATTCAAAGTTTAAAGCAGTGTTTACGATTGAGAAGAGTTAGGAAGAATCTGATGATTTCCCAAAGTGAGATGAAAGGAACTGGATCTCTGTAGCTCATCCACTAGAGGTCTTAGGCAGCAGAGGGTTTGTCAGCTGAGTAAGAGGTGCTGGAAATGTAACGCTGTCTGTTAGCTGGATGCAGGAGTGTAAGAAATATGACAGTTTGTAAAAGAGAGTAATCAGCTATAGAGTAATTTGCCTGTTATTTCAATGGATTCCCTGTTGCTTTCCATCCAGTTTCCGTGTGTCTCCAAAGTACTCAGTAAAGCTTTAGTACCAAAAAGAGTTGAAGAATCACTGGGCAAACTTTTTATGAACAGAGCTATCCATGAGGTCAAGCTAAATGTTCTGTATGACTTTGCATTTCTAAAAGTCTATGGCTCTTTTTCTCAAGTGTAATTACATTATTGCAGTTTTGATTTAAAGACAGTTTTCCAAGTTAGATGGCATTTTCTGTGAAACGCCTGCAAATTTTTGGTGAGTAACTGAGGTTAAGAATCTATGTATGATCTATCATCGTATATATTGCTTTCATGAGAAGTTTGCCTTCATCTAACTGCGTTTATTTCTGAAATAAAGTATCTGGGGACTTGGCTATTTTTCAATCAAAATACTGCAATTTCTGTGTACTTCTTGCAGGTTACATAGTGGGGTATAAACAGCACAGAATACCTTCAGAGTGCTCTCCTTATGAGAGCGAACTTGATTCATGGTGATGAAGAGAGGAAAAATAGAAATCTTTTCAATCGGTTGGCTGTATCGCTGTGGTTTTATGTTGTAAATAGTGACATCCATGGAGGTGCCATAAGTCCTTTGGGTTATATGCATTTCTCTGCTCTATGAGGATGTTTGTACCTAATGTCCTCTAGAAAACCTTTTGAAAAAGGTTTATTTTGTGCAAATAAGAGCCCTACAAAGTGCTAATTTTTTTAAAAACTTAGTGGGTTAGATAATTAACATTTTGCCTCATTCACAGCTCTGAAGCTTTCCATTTTCATGTCTTGCAGTAAGCATCTTTCTGAAAATGTCAGGCACTACATAATGGAAGTGTGTTCTAATTTCAGTTCCCTATTAGTAAAACATCTTAATAAAAATAGGTTGCTTCCTGCTATATTTCATTTAGCTGTTGAATACAGGGGTAATGTACTCTCATGTACAGAACCCTCAGAACATATAAATATAGAAGCATTCCTATTCTGCACGGGCAAGTTTAGAATTAACAGAAGATGCTTTGTGAATTTCTCTTACTTCCTGATTTTTAGCCAAAATGCCACATAAGTTATGAGGGCAGCAAATAGCTCTGGTATTGGGCAGCCACAGCTCTGAATTCAGCTGTTTACGTGTTATGGTTTGGGTTAGAACAGAATTAATTCTGTTCAGTAACTGTGTCTTCTAAAAAGTATTCCATGACCATGTACATAATACCATATCAGCTTTCCCCACACACACACACCTTGCCTGGACTGTCCCTTTAAGAAACCTGAGATCCCCAGGTGTTCCACCCCACCAGGGGGAAGCCAGGGGAACCTTGGGAGCTTGTTGTGGGACTTTCGTTGACTGAACCACAAGGAAGCCCTTCTCCTTTCTCTCTCTGCTGTAACCGGGGTGCTGCTGTTTCCTCGCTGCCTCTGCTATCTGAGACACACGTGGAGCTTTCGGGACGGGGAGAGCCGGCCTGGGACACTGCCGTAATTATCAGTGTATAGGGGAAGTGGGTTTCGGTATCTGGGTCCTGTATATGTTTATATTTCTTTCATTTATGTTTGCTGTTGTTATTAAAGCAGTTTTTAGTTTTTAACTTCCAATCCAGTCTCTCCTTTAACTGCTGTGTGTGGGGGCTGGGAAGAGCCTTTAAACCCACCACATTACGTGGGCTGCTGAAACCAGTGCTGCTGCCTGGAGAGAGGGCAGGGCATTACCCCGTTCATCTAGCCACAAGGCCAGGAGAAGACAAAGTAAACAAAGGCAACAGCTTCTCACACTGACAAAATGTCTAGGCATTTCATGCTACTCTTAACCTTCCACTTTTTTCCACTCTCCCAACAAAGTGGAAGAGTGGTGCTAAGAAGCAGATAAGGATGGAGAGAGTTGTGACATTGGGCTTCTGCATCATTCTGTCAGTGATACCTGTGCAAGCACAGTCACCATTGGAAACTTGAATAAACTGGTTTCTTCTCATCCTTGGAATAAGGAAGTTTGCTTTAGGCCCCATCGTGGAGAAGATTAGAGCCCCATTGTGGTAGGGTGCCACTGGAGGTGCCCATTGGAAACTAAGTATTGTTCACAGCTTTTTTTGCTGTGCTGTCCTATTCCTGTCTAAGTAATTATCAGTATCTGAGATTTGCTTACAAAGTGATAATGACATCAAAAATAACTTAAATCTTCTTTTGCTACATTGTTTGTGTTGAATAGCTGGGTCCAGAGAGCAGTGATCAGTGACATAAAGTCTAGTTGGAGGCCAGTAAGTAGTTGCATACCCCAGGGGTCAACAAGTCCTTTTCAACATCCTAAATAAGGAAGTGCAAGAGAGACACGGACATGCTTAAGAGTCCAGCAAAGGGGCATTAAGATGATGAAGACACTGGAGCATGTCTCTCAAATAAGAAGAGGATGAGAGAGCTGAGACTGTTCAGTCTGGAGAAAAGACTTGGGGAGGATGTCATTAATGTGCTTGAGTACCTGAAAGGAGGATGTAAAGAAGATGGAGACAGGCTCTTCTCAATGGTGTCCAGTGACAGGACAAGAAGCAATGGTCACAAATAGAAGCACAGGAGGTTCTGTCTGAACATCAGGAAACACACTTTCACTGGAAGGCTGACTGAACACTGGCATAGATTGCCAAGGGAGGCTAGGGGGTGTCCATCCTTAGAGCTATTCAGAAGCTGCCTGAAAGTGGTCCTGAGCAACAGGCCCTGGGTGGCCCTGCTTGACTAGATAACCTCCACAGGTCCCTTCCAACCTCAACAATTCTGTGACTAAAGTACAATTTGACAACTGCCAAGACTTTTCTAGTTTATGATATTTGAATATGCAGCAACCTTTATTGAGAGCAGCAATAGAAGGACAGATTGGTAGGAATGGACTTCTAATGGTAACATGAAATACGCAGTTAGAACAGCAATGTGAACATGTTGCTGTGGCATGAACATTAGAGATAAAAGCCCTTTTTTTCTTCAGCCAAAAGAAGTTTTCCTTTTGTCTTAAGCCGTAGCTGCATTTCTCAGGAGAAACTTGCCATCCATCTTACTTCACAGCATTGTCCTTTACAGTACTGTGGGAGATCTTCTGGATGTAGACCTATGCCCTTCTGAGTATATCAGTCTTCCATGGAGAAGATGGTACAGCCTTGTTGCATGAGAAGTATGGACTGAACTTTTCAGCACCTCATGTTTCCTGTTCATCTGCAAAGTGCCTTCATAACACATCCCATCTCCTCTTTCAAAAAGTATAGGACTGACAGGACACTGATAACTCTCTACAGGCCTTCCACTTCCCTTCAGTATAGTTGTTGTGGGGTTTGCATTGAGAGTCAAACCTTTCTTCATGTCTGATAAGAAGACTCACTGCAGGATGAGAAATAAAGACAAAATTTCTGTTGTGTTTCCCTGCATCAGCAGTGAATATAATCCCATAGACTACATCTATGTAGACTAATTATGTCTCTCTACTGAGTTCCCTTCCTGTTATTGCAGAGCATGGAAAAAATGCCAGAAATATATACATTTGATTTTCAAAAAGGAAAATGGATCACAAGGTCAAAAGCATTACATTAGGGAATTATAATAGCAATTTAACTTAGAAACCTCTGGTTTAGCCTCACTGGAACACAGGCTAACCTCTTAAAGGCTGCATTTATTTGTTTGTGGCTGTAACTTGAAGAGGAACTCAAAAACTAGAGAAGACTTCACTCAAGCAATTTATTTTGGACTGGACTCTCTAAGTTGTCAGATTAGTTGACAAAGGGAGTCTTTATCTCTAAGTTTATAAACTGCTAGAAGTGAATTTTGTAACACAAAGCCTGTCAAATGCTTAACTATCATCACTATTGCAACACTGTAATATTTTAGTTAGATGTTTATCATGACAAAGCTTTAATGAAAATACTGTTTAAAATCACAGACCTCTGTGTTTGCTCAGATGAAGTGAGGTAAGTGCACACATACACAGAATTTTGGTGGTGGGTTTTTGTGTCAGACATACAACAACATACTTGTACAGTACTCAGGAGAAGACTCCTAATAAAACAGACATTCAAAGCACACTGAATAATTAAAAAAACATTTTATATGCAGTACATTTTTGTCATGTCATCTTTAAAGGTATTACTTGGCTTCAAAAGTGCTTGGATTTGCTAGTTGTTACCTTCCAGGCTTACTTTATGATTGCAATTGCCGCATTGCAACCTAATACAAGAGGCCATTTGTAATGCCTCTGATCTCATGTTCCTCATTTCTGCTTCAGCCTTTCTGGCCTTGCCACATGGAAAAAAATATGTTAAAAAAATTTTATTTCCCCCAATGAATATATCAGTATGTTGGTGTGTTTAGTCACAGATATTTACTGATGACTGAATAAATGGGACTTCAGGATTGCTCTGTTTAAAGTGGTTGGAGCAAATTCACAAATCAAAGGAGATAGAACTGGTCTTTTATGATTTGAACAGGCTGTTTTCTTCACAACTCTCACATAGGTTTCCACAGATCCTTTATATATTTCACAGAAATATTTCAAAGTAAAAAGTTTTACACCTTTCTTTAACATAGTATGAGAGCTGAGCTAAAAGGACACAGATATTTTATTTCAGATTTGTATGCTCTGCTTTAATCTACTGCCCTTTAAAGTATAACCTGTGATAGAAGGTTAGTAGATTTTCTCCTGCTTTCATTGCAGTGTACTCTTTTTTTTTCCTTTTTTTTAATAAAATACATGTTTCATTTTAACAACATTTATAAGCATTGCAATTTTTTTAGGGCTGAATCCTGAAAGATGCTGAGGACCAATATTTCCCATATTTTTCAGAACATAAGTGTCTTCTCTGACATTCTCAGGAGTCTGATCATTATACTGGTATATAGCAGATGGACATGACAGAGGGTGAGCTTTGGCAGCACTGTAAAGCAGATATCAGCTTTACTATGACCATCTCCAAGGGAGAGACAAGCACTCCAACAGAATTTCAAGCTGCTACTTCCAGTTTATTTTCAGGGTCCTTTTTTTAGGTGCCTGTTCCTGTGGTATTTCTAACAGTGACAGGTAAACAATCAGTTGCTCAAAATACTACTGTTGTCTTATTTGATTTTTTGTGATGTGTTATATATTTATATAGTTCACCTGAGTGTTTGTACTTTTTTCAGTTAACCTGAATTGCTGTTCTTAGGTTGACAGTATTAATAGTGTACAGTACTAAGAAAGTCTAAAAAAAATCTGTACATAGGCTGTTATTTTGATTCAAGGATAAATAGAATTGGTTATTTCTGATTGAAATAAATGAAGAAGCAGTATATTATATATGGGTTTCATCACAGACTTGGAATAAGTAGGAAATTGTAATGCAAAATAATTTTGGAATGAGACTGCAAGATTTTAAAGACTAGAAATTAAAAATTACTGTCATAGCATGGATGTCTGTGGATAAAAGAGATGCAAAATATTTTTATATTAACTTTTTTATTCAGAAATGTCATTAGAAACATTTCTTTGAAATGCATAAATCTAATTGTATGTGTATTCTGACTTCTCTGTATCAAAACTGCACTGTGTTGACGAAAGCTGTGTTTAAAGTATAAATCAGAATCTGTGTGTATTTTTAAAATTTGAACAACTCAAGTCTCTTTCCTAGTAAGAGTTCATAAGGTGATATGAGAGTCGGTGGAACATCCTTAAAAAAATCATTCATAGCAGCTTCTATGGAATCTAGGAACTGCATAGGAAAGGTTCATGTGCGCTCCGATGGGAATGTTACAGACATCTGTGCATTTCAGTTTTCCTAAGTTAAGACTTTTGCTTAGTTTCTGTGCATCACTGACTACCATCAGAAAAATAAAAATTATAAGGCTTTAGCAAATGTAAAAAATTGTTCATTTTTAAATGCTTCTGGCTCAGATGTATTGCTCAGTTAACCTGAAACAGCTTTGGGAGCCTTTGTGCAAAGGACAACACTTATGCAAAACCTAAGAGGATGCGAAAATTGGGCAGATAGTGAAGAATGAGTAATGCCTACTTATTTTCTGTTATAACCCTAGGGTTTATTTGAACAACTACTAGGGAGTTAATTGCTATAAAGCTTATTTCTCTCTTTCATTGCTTTTTAGGTCTAACTGTGCTGAAAATATCCGTAAACACATCTTACATACAGGAAAGCATGAAGGAGTAAAAATGTATAACTGTCCTAAGTGTGACTATGGAACCAATATCCCTGTGGAGTTTCGCAACCACTTGAAAGATCTACATCCAGACATTGAAAATCCTGATCTGGCATACTTGCATGCTGGTAAGGTCATCCTTCCCTTTGCTTCTCTTTTCTATATGAGTGTGCTTAAATGATTCCAGTAAGAAAGCTAGTTGTTAAGTGGTTATCATTTATTCTGAAGAAGAACATGATTTTAAAATGAGCTTAGTCCTCTTAAAGTTTTCATGCAGGGTGAAGGCTGTGCAGTAAGCACTGAGATCCATTCATGTTTCATAAGCAGAGCTTGCAGTTCAATACATACACATCAGAAGTGTGTGCAATTTAGATGCCTCATTTTGAGATCTAGTTGAACTTTTATAGAGATTTTTTTTAACATCTGTATTAAGTTCCTCTGCCCTCCCTATTCCTCCAAGAACACAAAACCAAATTTCCTTAGGAAATAGAGTGGCAAATTAATCTGCCACTTTAAAAATTCTTAGATTTCATTAGAAAAAAGCAGTGTTCAGCAATAAAAGACAGAACAGCAGAGATCAGTCAATAACTTACATGTAAGTCACTGTAGGAATGTGAAACAAAAATACTGCTTTGGAAACAGGAATTAAAAGAAAAAGGTTGGGGTGTTTCCTGTTTAGGAGCAAGATTATTTTTGGGTTTCTTTAGAGATGCTGCAGTTCAGAATGAAGACAGATGTTTAATGGGAGTATCAATTTAGAAGAAAAATAAGAGTTCAATGGCAAGAGGTCAGGAGAAATAATGCAAAATGGGTCTGGAGCTTGAATGAAATGTGATTTTAACTGAGGAGAGGCAGATAACTTAGACATCACTGGGCGGGAAGACAAGTCAGAGCGGTGGGAAAAAAGAACAGATGGCGTGAAGAAAGAGTTGGGGAATCCAGAGGAGGAAGAAGCTATGTGGGCCAAATTCTCCCTAAGACACAAATTAATCTTCCATTGAAGTATTAATGTTAGTACTGCTTTGTCAGATTTGAATCCTCTTCTGATCTAATAATTTTTGAGACCCTCATACCTGTAAAAAGCCATGACCTAGAGAGCTTTCATTCAGCTCTGGGCGGTGTGTATGCTCAAGTTATTTTAAAACCTCTCAGTCTTCTCAAAACGACTGCTTGCTTTCCTGACTAGAGGCAGTGTATTATTTGTACCATATATTTCTATTTGCCAAGTATTCCACTTCATTTTGGAACCAATCATCATGTCATGTCAGCATATGGTGGATAATATCTGGATGTGCAAACAAAATGCCAGTTGGCAGAACACCAATTTCAAAATAGGTCAGAAAACTGATCACATTTCACCATTATTCTCACTAAACTGGCTGCATATTCAACTCGGAGCTTAAATCCAGACACTGTTGGACTTCTACTACAATAATCCCACTTAAAATAATATGTAAAATTAAAATGCTTTTGACAGATATACAGACATAACACAGATAGCTGTAAAGCTAGTAGAATCACTAACATTTTACTCAAATTACAAAATCTGTGTAAGTTTTCACGTTACTTGTTCAAGACTATATGTAGGCAAATGAATTGTTCACTGCAGCAAGCTGTGCTTAAAACTCAACTTGCCTGTCTTTGCAACATAGGAAAACTGTCATCAATGTGTGGTATACTAACTATATCTATTTTCTCTATATTCCTTTTTATGCTGTAGAAATCCTCTTGCACTAAAAAGGTTGCTGTACAAACATATTAGTACTAGCAAGGACTGATTGTCACCTAAGTTATTGCCAGGCTAGCCTAGAATTGATATACAAGAAAAGGGTTGAAATACTGTTTGCATAATCCCATTGCTGAAAGAGCAATACTGTATTTTTCTCTCAGGAAGAAACACAATTAAAGCAGGACCTAGGTGATAGTTGTGTATTCCTATCAGAATTAAAGAGGTTTTCATTTCTTCTTTTCAATCCGTTTCTGGCTGCTGGACATCTTTGAGTTAAAGGTTTTAGAGAAGATCTTTAGAGGAATGAGGGGATAACTCCTACGCCCTGGCTAACATCCCTTATCAAAATAAGATTTGTTCTGTGTCTGGTTCACGGTTACTGATGACTTATTGGTCATTGGCTGCACCTACAGAGAATCCACAACACAACGTAGAACCCTTTAGGATGATAAGAGTATGAAAGTGTCATACAAGATCAATTTTTTTAACTTAAACGTATTTGTCTGTCTTTTGTGCTCTAATACTGCTTTCTAATGGGAAAGCCAGCTCCTCAAAGTCAGCCCTTTTGCTGCTTTGAGCTGAATAGAAATAAGTCTCATCACTGGCAAAAAGACAGATGCTAACTGCAGCCACTTTGCAGGACTGGTCAGAAACTCCTGCACCACAACTCACCAAGAATGGAGCTGTGGGGTACCTTTTGGATGTGACTGGGAGTAAAAATGAAGGCTGTTTCCAATCTGTGAAATTTAGTTGGATTTCTAATTCAGAGTTAATGCTCTTTATAATGCAATATTCTAATTTCTGTTTAGCTCTCTTTGGCAAATACTGTACTGCTTTATGGGGTCAGTGGCAATAACGAGGTTGAAGAACCTGCATTTCTAAGGGAGGGGCTGTGGAAGGTGGAAGGCAGAACAAATTACCTTCTACATGAGTAAGGATGATACTGTAATTAATGGGTGATAGGTGAATACCACAAAACCAGGTCTTCAATTTCTTTCCTCTGTCATAGCGAGAGAGATTTAACCATATAATTATATACCTTATAAACCATATGAAGTACCTTTATATATTTTAAAACAATAACAATCTAGAGAATACTTTTGTTTTTAACTTTTAAAATGTACTGCATTTGAACAGTAGACCTTGTCTTGGATATGTTTTTTCTTCAATCTCATGCTGTATCTCAGTACTGAAAACTGAGCCTGAATACTTTGACAAGTGGGACAGGGGAAGGGCCCATAGCTGTGATGGAACTTGAAAGGGATCAGTACTCCAGCTGTCTTTTTCAGTGCTTTGTCTGCTTTGGAGCAGCATCACTTGGTAGTGATAATTTCAGTTTGGACTAAATTTTCATTATTTAGGAGCTCTTGTCTTATAAACATTATGATACTACTATGATGCATTATTTATATCGAAAGAGCATAATATCTATGGCTTGACATCTCCATTATTCCAATAGCTGCAGATACCATGGCATCTCACTATGTGCATAATAGTCTTCTGTGGATACTAAACTGGCCATAAAGCAAAAAGCTCTTCAGAGAGAAGAGGAGCAGTTTGCTCATAATTGTTTTTGTGATGGAGTTGGAAGTTAGGTGATGATACTGGTTTATTCTGTATTATTATTTCTGTGCTGCACTGTTAAAAGTGAACATGATTTCCAAGAATGAGGACTACTCTAGGAAATTAGAATAGCCCCTTTTTTCACTGAGCAGCTGATACAGCTGAAACTCTGTCAGTTTCTCTATGTGCAAAGTTGGTGCAATTCCTATGTAGTTTGAGTCACAAAGCTTTTGCTTGAAAATGGTTTCACAGCAGTCAACTAGGTGATTAGGGAGCTGCTTAAGACTTTGAACAGAAAATCTGGAGATGCTTTACTTAATTTAGAATTAGCAGTCATAAGAGATCTTTCCTGGAAATCTTAAAAAAAAAAAATCAGGAAAAACAGATTAATTATTGTACTCTATGGTAAGTCTGTTTTTTCTTTGAAAGTGATGCTATGCTTGCAAAGCACTCAAGTTATTCAGCGTGTTTTCAGAGAGTATGCCGCCATGGGCCCTGTGGGTAGAAGTGGAGACAGAACTAAAAGTGTGAGCTGCTTCCCCTTGTTGCACAGAAATGTTTTGGGGAATGCTTGGAAGCACAGCTCTGTGTGCCTGTGCCTCTGTGAAAATTATAGGTGCCTCTGGGGTTGGGCATCTACAGAACAAAGATCGTGATGATCGTGTTTTGGCAGTTGGCTGCCTACGTGGTGATTGAATGCTTAGTGCTCATGAAGAGTTACATAATTCATGACCAAAATGATAGATAGGTACTTGATTATAGTGTATGAGTTGCTTCAAAGGGAGAAAATATCACACATGAGCTACTCTTAATCTAGCTGAGAAAAGCCTAAGAAAAATCAGTTACTGAAATCATAGTCAGACAAATTGGAATGAGAAACAAGATGCAAACACTTAGGTGCCGGGTCGATTGAGCTCTGGCAGCAACTAGCAGAAGTTGTCCCTGTTCCATTCCTTCAAGCCTTGAGAAGATTGGATGTCTTTCTGGAAGATTTTAGGAGGACCCAAGGTTGCAGGGTTCATTGCAAAACTAATTGCTACTTAAGGGGTCAGACTATTAAATAGTCAGACTGTTATTTAAGAGTCCTTTCTGATCTTAAAACAGTGGTAATCTACAGCCAGTTGATAAGGGTTGTGTCTGTGTTTGGATGTTGTTATAGCAACGGGATATCTGAGGAGACACAGAAGTCCCCCAAAGTGTTCTTTGTCAAAAAGATGACATTCCTGTCATAGGCCCTCAATTCTTACTCTCTTTGATCCAGAAGTACCTCATCCTGAGTAAAGATACAGTTGCCTAAAGTTTCTTTATGGTATATCGTTAAATCCTTAATAAAATACATTGTGTTATATATATTTTAAGGCGTTTGAAGAATCCTTATGAAAGTCTGTTTGCCAGTTCCCTTGCAGTGTTTGTGGCTCATGAGATCTGAAATCAATTAAAAGACAGGTCAATTCAACGTGTGTTCACTAAGCCAGTCCTACATCCTGCTCTTTTCTTCTTTTTAGATTAGGGGAATACAGTTAGGAGATGGTTTTGTTCTTTCCAGAGAGCAGTGAAAATGAGAAAAGTTTACCCCAAGATCTCTTTTATGCATGTTTGAAAAATACTTTTTAAACCTTGAAGTGCACTTTTTGAAAGCTTGTGCTCTCCACACGTTTCTCTTTCAGTTTCTTTAGCTTTTGAGAAACGAGGCTGTACTAGCAACCTGCAACATGATTGCATCATCAACAAGGGACAAAATTGTGATCCTATCAGTTGTAACAGTTGCAATATTCATGAATGGAATTCTGAAACTTCAAATACTTAATCCTAAATAAAATTGTGATCTTTATCCCCCTTGACAGCTACATTTATCAAATTATTAACAGAAAAAATTGATTGCTAAAAGTTATGGTGTGATCTATTATGTGATTTTATCAAACTATAACTGTATTGCCAAGTGGAAACTCCAGGCTTATTCAGAATGTGAATGGGACACACATAACCTGATAACACAGCAATTATACAAGTATCCAAGTGCTCTTCTTCTTTTAGTTCTTTCTTTTTTTTTTCTTATCCTTTCTTTTGTATCTTCTGACTCTTCAGTAGAAAATATAAAGTTGAAAAAAATTAGGAAAAATGACATAATAAAAAAACCTGTTCCCTCTTACACTTTCAGAATTCACCAAACTACAAAAATACAAAATCAATGAATGCTTTTTGTCAATGAACTAATGGAAATACAATTCAGCTGAGTACCTATGCAAGCTTGTGACTCAGACTTTTAGAAAAACCTCCAAAGAATGGATGAACAATTTTTTTGCAAGCATAAACTTTTTTTGTGGAGTTCTTAGTCTTTATCACTGTTTAAATAGAATATTTTAAATGCTGCAATTTGAAACAGTATTAAAAATCTGTCATTGCTAGATATAGCAGAATATTGCTTGGGTTTCTAGTCAGATAAAACATTATTTTTGATGTCTGGTATACTTAAAATTTTAAAAGGCAGCAATAGCTCTGCTTCAAACAGGTTTGCTCTTGTCATAGCTATTAGTGCCAGTCTTTCAATAGCATGTCATGTTGATTGGCAGACACTCCCTTTCCTCTTTTGTGAAGAATAATAATTTTAGAGTGTGCTTGAAATAAAAACCTAGTATAAATGATTTTCTGTTTGTAAAGGAGAAAGCTTGGTTCCTTATAACCTATGTAGATTACATATTGTGTTTCAAGAAAAATTAATCTACATTTTAAAAAAAACATAAAACCTAAGTAATTTGATTATTTTTATAACTGTCTTCTATTAGAAGGCTTTGTTTGCCTAGCAGAGCATCCATAGCCAGTATCTTTATCTAGGTGGTCATGATAGTAGAGTTGGCTCTTTCCAGGTAGCAAGTTAAGTAGTAAAAAAAGACAATTGAGATAATGAAAGTCTTTTTGTCTTTTTTTCTAGTGTCTAGCTTTGACGCTGCATTTGAGGAGCTTAGGGACTCTTTTCTTAGTTCACTAGTTGTTTTTCCTGAACGATTAACGTATGAGTGATGTGGAAGGTGTTGAAATATTTTGAGACAAATATTACATAATCTAGTACACAACCCCCTCCACTATTAGTATTAGTTGTATTCTTTAAGTGGATGGTGTCTTTAGATAAGGCCATGAATTTCACTAAAGAAAAAATGTTCACAATATACTTTAAAAGGAAAAGGAAAATTTTGCCTAAACCAAAGTCTGAAACACCTCTCAGTACCTGTGATTAGTAGAGGTGTAATATCTGTAATGTTGTACATGATTTTACCATCAAGTACTTTGTAATACGCTGCAAGGATATCACACAAGTAGTTTTCATATAACGTGTAGCACCAAAGGCATCAGTGCCTTTCTGCCTGAGTCCTGCTGCTCTGGGGATTTTGTAGGCATCAGTGTTCCTTTCTGAAGAACTATCCCACCTTGTCACAGGGTGACTAATTTCTTGTGGGGTGAGCTTTTAATCCTGAGCAGCTTGAATCTCTTTGCCCATGTCTAAACATTTATTCTGCGTATTGTCATTCCTCCCTGTGGCATCCTGGTTTCCAAGGCGGAGAACCATTCAACTGACCTGGAAGAGGGCTGTGCCACACTAGTTGACAGAGAAACCCTTATCAGTTTGGAAACTTTCTATTGATCCCTAATGCCAACCTTGTGTCTGCCCTCAAAGCACCCTCAAATGGGCATCTGCTTTGCAAATTCCTTGTATTGCGATGCTAGCTGTATCCCAGAGCCCTGCTGGTGTTCACAAAGGCAGTTGCCTCTGCAAGGATGTCAGGTTCACCAGCAAAAAGAAGGGAATCTTACTCCAAGCTATTATTTCATTACACTAGTAGGTAAAATATCCTTCATGAAGAATGAGATATATTATTGCCTATTTGGTGCTAAAAATAGGATATCCTAACATAAAACTTTTAAAGCAACTCTGAAATATTAGAAGTAGAAGAAAGCCCTTAAGATATGAAATCTGTCTAGAAAGATACCAATATTTAATCCTGCTAGAAAATATATATGCATAATAGTATGTGATAAATATAAAAAATAAATAAAAATACTAGTATTCAAATAGCAGGTGAAAAGTCTGAGAAAAACACACCAAAAAAAAGGAATACTGGGGTCAGGAGAACTTTTCAAACAAACAGAATAAATCAACCTTCCAGAAGGAATAAAAAATAAAGGTAAATAGTGCAGAGGAGTTATTCAGGATATTTTTGTGTGGAGGTTGTTCTACAAGCTGAACATTTAAATTGGTTTCCTATTAGGAGAAGCTCTTTTGAGAGTACATCTCTTAATGTATCTATCATCTGAGAAAGTTATACTGGAGTGCTGAGAAGTACAAAACTCCTATTTCAGTATAACCAAAAAGTGGATTGTGTTTTGCCTACATAATGCCAGCACCTCTTGAACTCTTTCACTGTGACTGTCCATTATTTAGAAGACATTTTAAATTTTCTTGTCCTGTGAGATGCTACCAACACCTCAACAACCTGCACTGAAAGAATGTTCTCTTGATAAATAAATAAGCGATGAACATTTGTAAATCTGCTTTCATTTGCTTGCAAGTTGTTTTCTGAATTTTCAATTTTTTAAAAATGACACAAAAGAATTATTGGCTTGTTACACCAAATATGGTTACTGTGTAAAATGGCACAATAATAATATCAAATAATTCCAGAATCAAACAAGCGTTGAAACAAGTGTGGGTAATGTTAGGCATGGAGGGATTGAAGCGAATGTTAGTTGTGTGCTCACTGCTTTCCTTCTTTCAGTAAGAAAAAGGAGAAAAGCCCTCAGCAATAATTGCTCCAATGAATCACAAATCATTGGCATTCCGTGCTGATTTTTGAAATTTCTTTTGGGCTTTCTTTTTGTTTGCCTTCATTGATCCAATGTATGCTGCACCGACTTTCCATTAATTTCTTGATGTGGCATCTTGGATCTTGACCTTTTGTAAGTAGGATGCCTTGTGTGTCTGATACACGTGTTCTTTTGTACTTCTAATTTCTATTTTACTTCCTATAGTTCTTCATAAATTTCCCCATCTTTTCACTTACCAGATCTTTGGTACCTTTCAAATGCTAAATGCTCTCTCATATATCCTTAGTAACCATGCTGGATTTTTCTGTCCTTTTTAATATTTAGGTTTTATTGGATGAATGTAGATTGCACCTTCTCTAACTGTGCCTTAAATAATTGCCACTTAAGGGAATTAAGAAGTACAAGGGAAGGAAAATGCTGACCCATAGACTAAGCAGAAGGAAAAAACGTTCCCACTGGGTCCAATTTCCTAAGAAGGACCATCAGGATAGTGACTAGGACCTGAAATTATGGGCTGAATGACCTCTAAAAAATTATCAGTTCAAAGAGGAGCTTGTCTATAACTGTTTGCACTAAAGGAAATGAAGATAGGTAGAAGTCTCACAGAAGAAAGATTACTTCACTTTCTTGGTGAACATAAAAAGTGTAATATGAAACTATATCATATAAATACGTTGCATGCTGACTGTCTATAATTCTTGTGTCATGTCAAAAACATGGAGGCAGATATCATATCTCTTAACTCCCAGTGGGCCAGTTAGGGGGAACCCCTTTTTCTAAATGGGAAGATAAAAAAGTACATCTTCTGAATTTAAGATATTTTATGCAGATCTTGTATTTATTGGAAAGAGTACATGCTCATCTATATCTAATGTCAAAGAAATGGCTTGTACTAAAGAAACCGCTTCAGATTTAATACAGATGTTTTCATTCTCTGAGTCATTACATGATTTTCATATCATATTCTCTGATAGTAAAAAGAGATCTTAAATTAAGTGCAGTTTTTGTATAAATTAAATAGGAACTTGAGCATTAATTGAAACTTTGGGCTTCAGATAATACAAATTGCTGGTTCAACCTCCATGTGACTAGATGAAAGGCACTGCTGGTTTAAAAGGGTGCACCACTAGTAGCTTGGGTGATGGAAGTTCAGGAGGTGTCTGACAACCAGACACAAAACTACTGGACAGGCTTCTGCTGTGTAGTTAAGAGGATTTCTTAGCTATTTGAAGGAGAAGATCAGTTACCATGTGGTAAATGTAAATAACATTTCAGAAACTTAGATTATTGTTGCTGGAAGAGTTTTTCATTAGTGGTCCTTGTACTGTAGCTAAAGAAAAGAGTTGGTATAGTGTTTGGGAATATAATGTACTTCCAAAAAGGGCATTAAGATAACAACCATTATCTGCACACTAAGCTATATCCCTGCCTCTTCTATATCTTGCCAAAAGGGTACCTCTTATTCAAAGTCTAGGAAGTAATAGCAGATGACAGTTCTCAGAACACAGTTTAGAAGAAGGCTTAAAAGAATTGATCTACTTTGAAGTAATAGTATCTAGTGGAAACACAAAATGGAAACATCTTTTGATTATCTGATTACCTCAAGAGACATAAGAAGTTTTTAGGCAAACATTTTCAATTTAACATTGATTTTAGATTTGGTATATATGTCTGAAATTAAGAACTGGTTTTGAAGGATTTGAAGTTAGGGGTTATTAAATAATCCATTGTAAACTTAGAAAAATAGTTTCAGTAGTTTATATAAGGTATGAGTAAAGTAAAATTAAAAAGGAGGAGCTATTGTGAATTGTCTGGAAGCCTCATGTATTAACGCTTGCCACCACCACAAAATGCCTGTGGGATAGAGCTGCTTCGAGTCAATTCAATTTAGCCTCTTCTACTAAAGATTTATGTATAAATCCACACTGTTCCAATAGTATGCAGTATTATATTATTTGTTGTTGACCCTTTCTTTTGTGATCCACCACCCTTCTGAGCAAATTCAACCACTGTCAAAATTGTCAGTAAACGTTTAAAAACAAAGCTGTAGAAGCCTAGAATTATAGAATTAACCCAGAATGGAGTAATTTTGCTAAATAAAGCTATTTTTATGGCTGGTGTGCAGCAAAACTAAATTTAAAAGAAGAATGGAACAGAGACACCAGTTGCAGAAAGATTTATTCAGGTTGAGAATACTAGCCTAGTCCTCAGCTACACAAAGAGTAAAGGGTTCGAAGTCGTATAACCAGTATAAGGTTCATGAGGATCTTGGGAAAGCAGTGAAAACTAATGGTACTTTGATGGAGAGAATAGGTCTCCTTATTCTGAAAGTACTTTAATTTGCCTTGTCACCAAAAATGGAAAAAGTTATTGAATTTTGGGAGATGCTTTTGTATAAGGTAACTCAGATTTAAGCACGAGCAGGTTTCAGTAGGTGGCCTTGCAGATGTGCAAGTGACTCACAACCTATAATGCTTTGATCTGATGTCCCAGTTGTGACACGGGGCACTTTTAGGCATGTTCCAATTTTTTACAGTTGTTTGGGGTTTTTTTTAAAGTTTTATTAGTTTGTAGGCTTTCCCTTTGCTTAAAACTCACAGCCTTTTTTTACATTTGCCTAACTAGGATTTTCAAAATAAATGCAGATCCCTTCGTATTAGCATGAGTAGGTAAACTGAGCTGATTAAAGTTATTTTTTTGCCAATATTTGTAAAATAAAATCGTTGTAGTATTTGCAATCTGATTACTCCTGATGCTGATTGACAGAAATGGGTCTTTTTTGTGACTAATGTAGAAGTACACACTGGAGAAAGAAATGGCAAATGTAAAATTGTACTTCAGTTTAGCATTTAAAGTTTATATTGTAAAGCCTTTAGTGCTTTTGAATTTAGCTTTCATTAGCATAACGTAGCATTACATTACATTTCTCAAAGAAGATCCTTGTTTCTCCAAATATGGTTGTGTACCTGCTACTGACTTCATTCAGAGTACATGTCCAGATATTGGTGGAACATTAGTATCTGTATTTTTTGTTACATCAGTAACAAAAAGTAATTTTACACCAGTATTTCAGGTACTATCTCTTACTTGCAGGAAAACGTAATTTTTGCCCATACACCAGTGCTCTACCTGCATTGTTAGCAATAAACATTACAGGTGACATACTTTCTAAAAGATTTGCCCACACAGGATGGATGGAACCAAATTATAGTCCTCATTTTTCAATAATTTCTGAGTATAAATAGAGCCATATTAGCACTTTCCAATGTTGTTCAAGGATTTACTACTAGATTCCATATTTGAAGAATTAATAGAACATGTATCCTAAGCTTTTAAGATATTGTGGTGGTTTTTTAAGAAAGTCTGAAAGAAAGTTTTGTAATGGCCATGTTGTCAAACTCACAACTTAATTAAAACATTCACATTAATTACCTATAGATATAATTTCTAACACTCTGGTAAATAAATACAGTGTTACATAGAAGAAATTGTAGTATTCAGAACAGGGAGAAACAGAATCAATCCAAGTTACTGGTCTGGATGTTGTTGCTGTTGTGCTCTACCCTGCTACAGTATGGATTGTGCACAGAAAGCTGTTTTCCAATAATTAAAGGCCTTAGGCTTCTAAGATTCTTAGACCTAAATGGGGTTATTGTTACAGTTATACGAGGTAGCAGGTGACTTATGTGGCATATTTTTACTTTCCAGTAAACTTGTATTTTTTGCTTGCATTGTTTAGAAATGGAGTTTTAAGTGTATTGATCTGTTACGAGTGTCTCTCAGAAAAGTGAGGACTCTGAGTTTCTAAATGATATTGAGAGATAGGATTTGTCTAATTAGGCGCGTTTTTAATTTTATAAGCTAGAACAGATATGTCATAAAATATAAATGTGAATTTTATTTCATCTGTGTCATTCAAACACACTTATTTTGCTAAAGAATTACTCTATTTATATTTTACACATTGCTAAAACTATCCATGATAAATTTCTGATTCTGCAGTATCATGATTTGGTTCAGTTTTTGTCATATAGAACCAAAATTTCATTGCCAATTTTTGCATTTAAAGGCTTGTTAATCTGCATTGATTTCTTAGTTTGGTATGGATTCTGAGCTGAAAAATACGGTACATCACTGACTGTTCTATCACCTGACAGCAACTGATAAAGCATCCGTGCAGAAAGTGTCAAAAGAGGTTAATATTTATTGATTTTACGGCGCTACAACCAATGTAGTTTTGCCATCAAAGATGTATGGCCACCAGCAATGGAATCTGTAAAATTGCAGGTTGGGTGCTAGTTTTTATTATAACCTATGCCAGTATTCTGGCCTTAAAAAATGACAGATATTTAATTTAAGACAAAAGGCTTTGAATGTGGAGCTACTGTATACCTGCACCCAGAATTTAGTATTCTAAAAAAGAAATCCAAGCACAGTGCTTTAAAGCTTAAGGGGGGGAAAAAAACACAACCTTGCATTGCAAATGACAATCACATTTAGCCTTTTCATCCACTTAACTATGTGCTATTGATCTGCAGAAGGTGCCCAAGCAAGTGATAGCTGAAATTATGAGCAATAAAGGGCTTGCTTCTTCAAACAAAAAAGTATATAATTAGTAGAAGTGGAGGAGGGAGCAGAGCCTGTGTTTGGTTTTAAAGGCATTTAAACAAGATGGACTGAGTGCAACAGCAGTGTTTAAGTGTACACAAGGAGAAATCTGGTTGCCTTGAAGCATAAATCCATGGTCTGGTTGCAGCTTGTGTGTAAAAATTAGACGTGCACTCCAGCCTTTACATTTATCTCCATCAGGGTTTGCCTGACAAAGACAATCTGTTGGTTTGCCTACATCAACTAGGGAGAGGAAAATCTTGTGAAGCTTTGTTTCTTCTAAATGCATCTGTAGTTTGCATTTTTATTCTATTTTTCATTTCGCTCTTGGTATCAACTTTTTCATAACTTACAGTTCTATTGAAGATTTTCAAGAAGATGGAAGAATCCTTGCTGAAGTGCTGAAAATCAGTCTACTAAAAATACGTATAGACATGCATAGGTGTTACACAAGCAGGTTTGTGAGGAATAGTAGCAGGATCCAGCCCCAGATTTTAAAAATTCCTGTTTAAGTAATATTTCTTACAGAATGACTATTTTTATGGTACAGTTTTTCATGCAGATTTTACTCCCTTACTTTCTTTAAGGTTCAGTGTCAGGGACAGCAGTAACAATGGGTTTGTTTCTGAACAAAACCTAACAATAATTCAGCAGTAAGAAACTCTTATTCTAACCTGACCGGTAAAATAAATTGCATGGCATATAGTAAACATGCTTTAGATCGCCTCTTCTCTGCACCACATTTTTCTGTTGAGCTTTATACCACCAGTTTGTCTGGGTTCTTTTTCCCCAGACAGCTTACCCATTTTATTGTGCTCATTTAGAGGAAAGAAAAACTGTTTGTCTCCTTGAAAGGGAAGAGAACAGTGAGTGGAAAACTACTTTTATAGCTAAAATACCATTATAATATATGGCAACTAAAATTCTAAAATTGAAAGAGAAGATACAAGAGAAAATCTTAAATCATTTTTTTAAAGCCACTGACAATTTGAAATATTCCCATGAAGATTTCTATTTTTTGTCTTCCTTCCTTGAGCTTAGTAAAATGTGATTTTAAAAATGATTGTTACAATAACTTGTTTAATTTCAATAACTCAAATAAGATCCATTCCTCATATAAATCCACCTTTTTTATTTTAATGACTGTGTCATTAATCTAACATTTTCCATTTTTATTGTGCTTCATTTTTCCCCCCTTCTGATCACTTTAAATTATGGCTATGAAATGGCATGCATTCTGCAATGGCATGCTCTGGCTGCATTTTTACATCCCTTTTACTCCTTTATTCTCATGTTTCTTACTTTCAGTACAGCCAAGTGCCAACAACATCATGACTGTATGGTGTCCGTGAGAGACTTCCAGGCTAGAACTCTGGATGGCAGCTTAGTGACAGAGGTTTTTCAAACACTATATTTAATTTTTTAAAAATTAAGTACTGCTGCTATAAACTATTTGTTATACTTTGTAACACCTTTACCCAAAATTGGTTATTACCTAAGGTAATGGTTGATATGTTGTTAGCTGATTTTAACAAATTATTTTGTGGAATTATTACTTAATTCATAATGTAATTAATCTTTAGTACCCAGCAATACACAACTGAAGCCAAATATTTAGTTTAGATTGCTTAACCATGAGGAGACTGCTTTACTTAAATCATTATCATTCACCAAGCAAATAAAATTATTATGAGCTTTTCTCACACATATTTGATATAAAACTAAGGGATAAGGAAGAAAAGAGGTATTTTGAGACGGCAACTCACTGAATTATTACACATGCTTGTGTGCTATCCTTCTGCCTATGTGAAATGGCATAGAAAATTAGGAGGCCAGAAATTTCTTAGAATTCAGATTGTGCTCGTATGCCTCAGGCTTTTTGATGGATATTCAGATACAGGATATGAAGTGGTCTATCAGATCAAGATTAGGATTTGGACTAGGATTCATTTACAAAAATACTGCCCTAAACAGTAGTGTGCCTGCACTGTGTGTGTCACTAGTAGTGCTGCAGAATCACCATGTGTGTACAACTTCCAAAGTAAATCTCAGGACAAAAGATAGTGTCTGCTTGTATTTTGTTAAGAAAAAGTCAACATCAGCCAGAAATTAGTACCTTGTATTTCAGATCTGAGTCGGGGTATAAACTGAAACAATGATGAGATTGCAAGAGGTATTTGTGCTGCCAGAGTGGGAGATGGACACAAGTCTTTCCAACCCTGCAAATCCAGCTCACTGCTTATATGCCTGCGTACTCTGTGTCTCATTCTTTGACACTCTAAGCATTCAAACAAACGTGTAGATATGGTACTTGGGGACATTGTTTAGTGGTGAGCGTGGTAATGTTAGGTTAATGGTTGGACTGAATGATCTCTGAGGTCCAACTACTCATCCAACTATAGCAATTCTACGATTCATATGCAGGGACGTACAGAGACCCTCAAACGGGTCATGAGGATGCCTTGCTATTTGGTAAATATTGCATCTGCCCTCACAAATTTTTAAGATATGCCTTGGCATTTAATTCCTAGCAGTTCTTTTTTGTTATTTTCTTTAGTTAATCAGTTACATTTCTACTTAACCACTGTCTTCCTTGAGTGTTTCTTGCTGTAATACTTCATTAAGTAATTTATTCAGGCTTTCTTGATCCTCTTTGCTAAAGTTATAAAATTTATTGCATTGCTATAGTGACTGGAATGTTGCAGAGCAGTTAGCTTTTATTGGTTTTGTACTGTAAAATATGTGATATTATTGTTCATTTTTTTATCTCAGATTTCATCTGTTGTTAGAATTTTGAACTATATATCATCTTCAGGAGAAGATTTATCCACGGTGCTAAGTACACAGTTTAAAATGTTGATTAATTAACCTGTAATTCATCTTAGAAGCTAGATTTTGGTTTTAATACAGCCAGGAATGAAGGGTAATAAGTAAGCATAATTTCTGTTGCAGTATTTTTTCCTCAAGAGATATGCGTAAGAGTTGCAATATCCATCCCACCCCTTCTTTTTGCTTAAGAAAGGAAAGAGCAGCAATAATTGTCTAGAGTGTTATGCTGAGGCTTTACCCCATTTCTCTTTCATTGCTCTTGGGTCTGAGTGTTGCAGGCAGAACTGGAAATGTCCCACTCCTCTGTGGATGTATGTAGTCTTAAATCACAGTGTTGTAATCAATTTCTCTCTGTGGTAATCTTGTGCTATTACATGTGATTGAAGCTGAGATATTTGTATTTATGGTCCCTGATCAAATAACCTAATCTTTAAACACACTTTACACCCTCTTCTCCTCTAGGATTATTTTATTCTTGATTTTGTTGCAGAAGGAGTTTAGGCAATTATTCTGGATGAATAAACTATATATTACTTATGTAGTAAGTTTGGTTTTCTCATAAGTGCAGCTTTAAAAATATTTGTTGATCTTAGAGTAAGTGTGAAATCCCACTAAATTTTAAAACTGTAATTTATGTAAGTAGTATGTAATATGCTCAAATACAACTTTTCTTCCCAGGTGGGAGGACTTAGTGGCTTAGAATTGAAGTTTCCTATAGACATTTAAGCCCAAAGAAAGATCTGTCAGGTGATATATTTTTAAATATCAGTTTCTTTGGACAACTAACTCATGCATTATGTTTTCTCAGCAGCAGCTTTTACGTGTCAGTTCAGTTCTCTATGTGGTATTTAAGAATATTTCCTTCAAATTATATCTGATTTATTGTTAATGAGCCCTCACCATGGTCAAGATGGGGTCTGGTGAGCCAGGTGAAGTGTTCTAGTTCCCCTTATGTCATCATCTTTACTTTTTTCAACAGTGCAGTGCAATCAAGACATTCGTGTTATGGGTAACTTTTACATTACTGACTAGTTAGGCTAATATACAAACATGAAACATTTAAACATCACTGACGGTTTCGGAATTTTGACCCATACAACCAGTTTTTCTTTTTGCTGCTGGTGAACAATTGCAGTCAGTGTTCTGAACTTTAAAATTGTCATTTATGTTCATAGGGTGGAATCAAAGTTACTGATAAAAGTATGCTTTATTCCTTTTTGTGTATCATTTTGGGACAGAGAAATGATCAGTGCAGATGCTGAAGAGCTGGTTATGTTTTTCAAAGAATGCACTTATTAATTAATGCAATTGATAAACTAATCTACGGATAAACTAATTCCTTGAAATTTTGCAATGGAGTGAAAAAAACCCAATAAAACAACAAAAAAATAACATCTTGCCTTTGCAGGATGAATTTACTTTGTGTGGTTTTGTGCATGCCCACATTTGTTAACAGAATTCTAGTCAGTGACAAACCGAATAGAAATCAAGAAGTAAATTATTCTGATAGTAAATGTTTTGAGATACATGGTTCAACTTTTGATAGAGATAGTAGAACAGTGGAAGCTATGTAACTGTCATGAGTATTTTTAATTTATTAATCTTCCCATTTAATTTTTTAAGTGTATTTGAGTAGCGAAGCAATATAGAATTTTGAAACAATACAGTTAATTTCAGCTCTCAATTCGCAGCAAGAGAGAGAGGAAATGAGGTGCAGAAGAAAATTGAAGTCCAATTCTGTAAGCATGTTACTGACTTTAACTACCTTTTGAATGTCCAACTTCCCTTTGAAATTGTATTGGACCCTCAATTCAGACATGTGTGTGGATGGGACTTCTTCCATGCTTAGACAGGGAGCCTATGGAAGGCCTAGCAATCAAAGTCCCAGCCAGTCACTGCTAGGCCACTCTCAATCATCTTTGAGAGGTCATGGTAGTCAGGGCTGGTGCCTGAAGACTGGAAGGAAAGAAAATGTCACCACAGTCTTTAAAAGGACAAGAAGGAGAACCAAAGAAATTATAGTCCAGTTAGTGTCACCTCAGTCCCTGGAAAAGTGATAGAGCAGTTCATTCTGGAGACCATCTCTAAGAACACTGAAGACAAGAAGGTGATCAGGAGTAGTCAACATGGATTCATCAAAGGGAAAGCCTGCTTAACAAACCTGATTATCTTCTACAATGGAATAACTGGCTGGATAGAAAAGGGGAGAGCAGAGGATGTTGTCTACCTGGACCTCAGCAAGGCTTTTGACACCGTCTCCCATGACATCCTCATAGGCAAGCTCAGGAAGTGTGGACTGGCTGAGTGGATGGTGAGGCGGAGCAAGAACTGAGAGAATGGCTGGTCTCAGAGGGCTGTGATCAGTGACATGGAGTCTAGCTGGAGGCCTATAACTAGTGGTGTCCCTCAAACGTCAATGCTGGGGCCAGTATTTTCAACTTATTCATCAGTCATCTGGATGAAAGAATAAAGTGCCTCCTCAGCAAGTCTGCTGATGATACAAAACTGGGAGGAGTGACTGATGCCCCGTTGTATGGGGGGATCTGTGCAGCCATGCAGAAGGATTTTGGTAGGCTGAAGAGATGGGCAGAGAGGAACTTCATTAAATTTGACAAAGGCAGCTCCAGGGTCCTGCACATGACAGGGAGTAACCCCATCCACCAGTACAGTCTGGGGGCTGACCTGCTGTAGAGAAGCTCTGCAGAGATGGACCTGGGGAGTCTTTGTGAACAACAAGTTGGCCAGCAATGTGCCTCTATGGCCAAGAAAGCCAATGGCATCCTGGGCTGCATTGGCAATAGTGTTGCCAGCAGGTCAAGGGAGGTGATCCTGCCCCTCTCCTCAGCACTGGTGAGGCCCAACGTGGAGGAGTGTGTTCAGTTCTGGGCTCCTCAGTTACAAGAAAGAGATGGATCTCCTGGAACATGTCCAACAGAGAGCTACAAAGATGATTAGGGGGCTGAAGCATCTCCCTTATGAGGAAAGGCTGGGCTTGTTTAGCCTGGAGAAGAGGAGACTGAGAGGGGACCTTATCAGCATATAGAAGGATGTGAAGGAAGGGTATCAAGAGAAAGGAGCCAGGCTCTTCTTGATGGTGCCAAGCAATAGGGTGCAAAGCTGTGGGCACAAACTGGAATACAGGAAGTTCCACCTTAACATGAGGAAGATCTTCTTTAATGTGGGGGTGACAGAACGCTGGAATAGGCTACCTGGAGAGGTTGTGGAGTCTCCTTCCCTGGAGATGCTCAAAAACCATCTGGACACAATCCTCAGTAATGTTCTCTAGGGGACCCTGCTAGAACAGGGAGGTTGGACTAGCTGACCTCTGGTGGTCCCTTCCAATCTTAACCATTCTGTGATTCTGTGTGATTTTGTGAACTTGGCTGTCTTCTTATGTTGGAAGACATTTAGCTTTCATCTAGTCCAGTAAAATGGAGAAATTGGTTAGTCCTCATTCCCTATACATTCTGTGCTGAACCAGGTATGAGTTCAGCCAAGCTGACATTTGGCCTCTTCTCCCTTAATTTTAACAGTTGTCTTTGAAGGAAATTGCCAAATTATTAAATGTTTAATATCTCAGCACTTAAACCATATCATTTTAGAACAGTCATGTATAATATCCTTTTATGTGCAAATGTAGTAAAGTGCACCTGTATTTTCCTTTGTGTTTGACCATTAACAGATATATTATAATGTCAATATACAGTATGAATGATATTTTAAACAAACCTTCAACTGACATGGCTGTAAACTTGAGAAAAAACATTGGTTTCACCTTAAGGTTTTAATTTCTTTATGTTTACTATAAAATCAATACTTTAAGAGTGACTAAAATAACAACCAGACAATATTTACTGCTTTTATGCTGAACATTTGAGATCATAAGAACACAGGAGGAGTGTCCAGGTTATAATTTAAACTTTTATAACCAGAATTGTACTTCATCTGAGGCAGTGTTGCTTTATTGGGTCTAGAAGTACAGTGTATTCAATTAAAGCGTTCCTCAGATAAGTCCTCTCAGTGGTAAGAAGTATTTTCCTAAACTTTAGACATAGATATTAAGAGCTAGTATAGTACTTCAGCATTACGAGTCAGAAATAGTTCATCTATTATCAATAAGTAAAGATCAGTTTAAAGCTGCTGGAAAGGAATGCAAGAATTTTGGCTACCACATTATCTTTAAAAATAAAGTTAAAAGCATGAATGTGCTTATTGGAGCATCCGTTCATAGCCGTATGAGCTAGGAAAAGGGTGTTTTGTCATAATGTGTCAGATTAGTTTTACTTCAGGTTTTCATGAGTCATGTTGTTAAGGTGGTGCCTAGTGTGAATAATAGTTACAGAGTCTGGCTTCTGCATGTGTTGAGGGTTTTTTTTCCCTTTTCTATAATGATAATGAACATCAGAAGTAAACTTCCATCAGTGAGAAAGTGTTGCTTTTTTGTTATGTCCTTTGTCACAGTAACCAATTGGAGTCAGTTTTAAATCTCGTCTCATGATCCATAGTTCTTTTTCCTTTGTCCTTTCTTACTTTCCAAAACAGAGCATACTCAACATTCAGGAGTGATCTTGAGTGAAAAGTTAGAGCTAAAAAAACCAAAGAAATAAAATTAAAAATCAAACTAACTCAAGTTTCAGGCCAGATGGTACAATCGTTCTTTACACTGGCTATACTCTGTAGATTTCATCTAGCAGTGGCAAATTTCTTGCCCTAAATTATGAAATACCAAGTCCAGAGGTAAAAAAGAAGTGAAGGATTACAACTCTAACTGCATTTCATTTTTGTCCATTCCAGCTTGAGGAAGGCCATTCCAGACTGCTCTTGCTTAGTCCTGTCTTTTTGTCTCATAACTTTTGCTACATGTCCTTGAAAGAATTCCTTTGTCTGCATCATGAATCCTTGCCAAGTCTTTTCTGACTGCACAGGATGCACATAGCTATTGTATTGTCATTCACCCAAACAGTACGTCCTCTACAGTGATGCTATGTTTTCATTAGTATGATATGGCAAATATTATTTTTAAATACAGGCTGACATTGAATTTTATATTTCACTTTTATATATGTAATGAATCTAAACCAGAACAGAGGTAAATTGTCAGGATTTAGTCATGGAAGGAAGCATTATATCCAGGTTTTTAAAAGCCAAATGAAGCCAAGTGAAAACACTATTTACTGTTTGGCTTGATCCAGTGATGATGTTAAGAGAGTTTTATGAAGTAATCAAAGATTATTTGGTCAAAAAGAACAACACTGTAAAGTAGACAGTGTCATCTGAACCAAAAAGTTTTTTACTCTTACAGCTGCAGGCTGATACCAGAATCACCAGCAACAGCAATTTGTGCCTTTATTTGGTGATAAATTAAACAGGTCTTCCTGAGCTCACACAAGCAGAAAGTAAGAAATGATCTCAGACATTTGTGAGTCACACTGTGTCTGATTAAGTTAAAGGAATCGGAGGCATAGAAAAGTGCTGTGTGTGGCTCTCTCAGATATATTATGTTACTGACACTGCAGCAAAGACAGACGTTGTAGGTTTGGCATATAAACACAATGTTGTTTGATCTAACCAGCAATGCTGAATTGGTCAGAAAAAGCACCAGGGACAAACTTTTCAGCTGATTGTGGAGTTTACCAACATTTTTTATGTACTAGAAAGCTGATATCAGGTAATGCTTTCCAAAGTCCAAGTCTGCTGAGACTACTTCAATTGCATTTATCATTTCAATGAAGACTAAGCAGAAATTAATGTTCTGTTTTCTGTATTTTTCTTATATTTGACATACTATGATTATGGTTCTTCTCTTTGTTTAAAGCCCACTACATTTCCAAAGATACGATTTTTTAGAGCTCTGGGAAGTGATTGAGAAACCTTCTAACTGGAGTTAGATAGCAATTATAAATATCTTTTCATGATGTTCCAAAATGGAGGAACATACTGCTCCAGTATGTGGGAGCTGTACTTGCACCCAGTAGCTATTCCAGGAGAGCATTTCTCCTATCAGACTTCATGGGGTTACAATACTTTCTGCGTCTGGAGAACTCTTTGCAAGACATTGCAAGCAAGTAGCTCAGTTGTGAACTACCTTCAACAATGTATTAGGTCTAAGTAGAACAATGGAATTTGGCTTTTAGTTTCAGTTATTATGTCTTACTGTATGCACTGTCCTATAGTTTCATCATTGCTATACAGAAGTGAGATATTTATGATTATTATTATCCAAGTTTTCCAAGACTCTTTGAAAGATCAATTTTGTTAATAATCAGTATTAAATTTGCTTGTGCCCTTCAGTTGGGACATTGTGTAACATGGGCCATAAACTTCCTTTAGAGCTTTGTGGATATTTTTATGCCTTGTTGATTAATGAGTCATTGTATATCATGACTTCTTTTCCTGGTATGCATCATGTATTAGTTTGAGTTGCAACTTTTTCTTACAATACACATTATTGTTATTGTATTGAACTCGGCAAACCTTTGTGTGGAGTAATTGTATTTTTCATAGGAGTATGACTATTTTAAGTTTAAGCATACCAATATTTTAGGGGGTTGAATTTTTTTGAGCAAAGCAGAATGTTTCACAACACAATAGCATGCTGGTAGTACCTGCTGGAACAGCCAGCCATTCAACTTTACGCTGTGTGTTTTCCTGATTTTAGTTGAATGTTAGTACTGCAGTTATATATTGTGTCATTTCAGTTTGTGTTCAGCATCTCTTTAATTAAGTAGGTTAATTGTTATGTTAGCTTTTTTTGTGTTGTTTGATTGTATTATTATGTTGTTAACCAGGCAATAAAATGACCAAGTAGATTGTATTATTTTATTACAGAACTTGTTCAGATAAGATAGTTAGTGTGTGCTAAGCCAGAGTAAGAGTTTATAGTTTACCAACAATTCTGCATGAGAACTTAAAGTGAAATAGTGCTCTATCCAATTTCATCATCTGACTTACTTCGTTAATATTCTCTTGTAGTCAAGTTGTTAGGGCTGTATGCTTTTCCCCACCTCAACATCCCCTTCAAATTAAATGAAAATGGGAAAAATCTGTATTGGGCTTTATGCAGTTTTTGCTTTTCCTTTTGAAGTACTTTAATTCTACTTACAGTAGAATTACATTTTTAGTTGAATTAAGTTTGGGCTAATTTTTTCTCCACTCCAGTTATCCTCTTAATTCCGTGAAGAAAACAAGTAGAAGTGTTACAAATGTCTTTCTTGTATATATAGGGAGAAGGTTTTTGACAGACAAAGGTTTATAAGCTGGATTTTGACTTTTAAGATTCCCCTGATGGTACTTGCATGTGCTGTTGAGAATCCTGCCCTGTGGGTGACTCTGTAACAGAGCTACCATTTTTGCTGCTCTCTGAAACCTCAAAGCCCAAAATATTTCTGCAGGATTGGCACTTGTTTACCTAAACACATTCCAACTCGTTTGGAAAACACAGGAGAATGCAGAATATGTGACCAAAATCAAAGCCTGGGTACCTTAACTGTGTGGGGGGAATAGAGATTAACTGTTTTGATGTAGCCTCAAAATCAATTCTAAATGAGTTAAAATTTCTTGAGAAAGATCAGTTCCAGGAATCTGTGGCTATAGCTTTACTTCTTGCCCATACCTCATTTCCACTTAAGCTGTTTTGAGGACAAAAATCATGATATATTAATATAAAGTCTTAAGTATCCTCATCTTTCTCTAAGGATCATCGTTCTATCTAGTCTTTCTATAAGAAATTTCTATATGTGACTTTCTCTTTTGTGTACTTTTTGAGATGAAAAAAAGCTTCAGCTTATTTGCTGTTTTGGTTTTAGTGAGTATTATTAATTCAGTCTGACAATTGTTTGCAGTTTTCATTATGGTCTACTTAAGTCCTATGCTAGTTTCACCAATTCAGTTGGAGATGTGTTCTTTCTGCAGTTGTACCATGGAAACAATGCTTTATGTGTATTTACTTGAAGTGGTGTGAAGGTTATTTTTATGTAGGTGAGTTCTTTGCTTTACCAATGCAGTCTGCTGGAAATTTTTAAGACTATACTAACCAGGTCATTGTCATGAAGATTTTACCACTGTTAAAGGTATAGAAATCTGGTGTCTGTACATCAGAGTGGATTTGTTCAATTGTTGGTTTGTTTGTTTGTTTGTCATTGGTCTAGATGCATTCTTAATAGATTATAATGAGCCAAGGCTTACTCTTGCAGCAGTGGTGAAAACCTAAGTTACAGGTTGATTTGCACAAGCCTTTGCTCAGCCTTTTCTCAGTGGGGAAATACCCACATTTGTTGAATGGTAAACCCTTATTTTCTAAGCAATATATATATATATATCATCATCCTAGGCTTCACGAACAAAGATATATATATACACTCAAGTAAAAGTATCTACATGTTTGTATCCATGCGAGCCAAGTTTATACCTATTCAGAAAGGCATTTAAAATACCTTCTAGTTTGCATTCATTGATTAAGGCATATTTATGTTGTTTGATGCAGCAAAATTGAGCATAACCAGCAACATGTTTAATAAATCCAGTAATATTTACAGGGAACTTCTTGGCCAGTTGCTAAGTAGTCAGGAAATCCTGGATCCATGACTTCAGGATCAGGAGAAGCAGAAATGCTTCCAGGATGTTACATTCCACAGTGAGGGTGACAGAGCACTGGAACAGACTGCCCAGATATTCAAAACCCGTCTGGACACGCTTCTGTGTGACCTGGTCTAGGGAATCCTTCTGTGGCAGGGGGGTTGGACTAGATGATCTTTCGGGGTCGCTTCCAACTCCTAATATTCTGTGATTCTGTGATTCCTGATTTAATACTTTGCAGCATATATATAGGTTTTGAACAGGGACATTAGATGGCAAAATCAAACTGCAAAGGATGATGTGCTCTCTGGCCTTGAACAAAAGTGGGAGCAGAACAGTGTATGTTAAAGATTTCTAGTGAGAACTACTCACATACACATGGCTGCTTTTGTTGTATACCTTTGATCTTTACTATGACACCAAGAATGAGGCAGTAAGGTTAGATACTTTTGTAAGTGGCCTACACTTTTAATCCTCCTACAAACAGACATAATTTAATTTTTAATATTCATCTTTAGTTAAATGTAGTTGCTCAACCTTTGTGGCTGATTTTATGAAAGAAAGGTAACATTCTTTTGATGTAATGTTATACTTGCCTTTGCATTAGCTTATCACAATTATTTACCTGAAAGACAATTATCGTATTATATGGATAGTTTTGTTACTGAGAAGCAATGTTTCCAATAACTTTATAGAAATGCTGGAACTGGCATCAATAAAACCAGGTGTGTTCTTCATAATAGTTATACTGACATAGGTTATATTTGCTATCCATTTTGGTCTATTCCAGTGATCTCCCACAATCTGGGCTACAAGTAATGGCAACTTTCCTAGTTTTGTTAATAATGTTAAATACTAATCTATGTAGTTTCCAGACATTGAACTTTGCAGAAATGTATATGCATGTTTTCAGTAACAGATTCCTAGAAAAACCTGTGTAAAATGCATAGTCCAGTAGTTCATTAATCTTTTACTTCTAAATTTGAAACAAAATTGCATGACATGAAAATCAAGGATAAATATTTTTGTCTTACAGAATTTTTTGCTAATGCAATAAGAATTTTGCATTTCCTATATTAACTTTTTAAGTACAGGGTAAATTAACTTAGTACCTGCAAAAATCATGTAATAGCATGTTCCTCCTCTGCTAATATTTAGAACCAGTTAAGCATTTTCATTAGTTTGGTATTGTATATTGATTTTTTTTCATATTTTCTTTTTCCTGTGGAGAATAAAACACTTCTGCTTTTAAAACATTGAAGTCAGTTGAAATAGGCTTACTGATTTTTATCTCATGTGTAAAGATTGTGATCAGTTTCTGGGTTGCTGCCATTAATATACATTTAGGTTATGCAGGGTTTTGTCTTAATATGATCAGTCTTTATGTAAAGTAGAATTCTGACACCATTTTACTGATATACATTTAGCAAAGGCAGAATTCTAGATCTGTATTATTAAAATGCAAAGAGCAGCTATCATATTCAGGGCTTCTGCTGAAATATGCTTTTAATTGAAGCAGAATTATAGCTATATATTATCAATGTGAATCCAGTTAAGAGTAGTGCTTTGGCTGGAGTGCTTCATTGTTGCACTAGTAAAATGGGCTCTGTTTGTGGGCTGGAATTTAAATGCTGTCATGTCTAGTGTAGGTGCTCAGTGCAGGAAGTGATCAAATAAACAATTAATTCTGGAAGATGTGTGCTTCCAGTTGACATGACAGTGTTTGTCCTTGAGAAGAAGGACTAGAGCTGTATATTCAATGACGTGTATTTGTATTTTTGATAGGCGGTTAGTACTCTGTAAAGGAGGAGTTGCATGCCCATATCTAACTTCACAGTGCCTCAGTATAGCAACTAGTTCTGGAGAAGTCTTTTAACTTTGTTTTCTGAAAAAAAAAGAGGGAAAGAGGAGCAAAACAGTAACTTAAAAAGCATGGTTCTGATGAGAGTCAGTTGAGACCTTAAACATGTGAGCTAATATTTACATGATAGGAACCTTAGTTCAGTGCTAATGAGATTTCAGTCATCACAGCTATGAAAAGCATGTTGAAAAGCAAATGAGAAGTGAACATCTCAAAGAGAGTATTTAAAAGAAGAACTGTACAAAAATCTAAAAGCATGTTCATGTCAGCTGCTTTTCACGAGACAAGACCAGACAGATCTCCAATACCATCGAAAGGTGGTACATTTGGAATGGACATAAACCTGCATGGTTCTACACAGTGCAACCCTGGACAAGTATTTCTCACTGTCACAAGCTATTACTGTTGTGAATCAGATTTTTAAAATCCTTCACCAGCTGTTTCAGATGGCTTAGGAAAGGATGATAATCTTCTCCTGAAAATCCTGGTATACAAAAGAAGCACAGATGTTTACAGGAATATTAGTTATGGAGGAAG
This sequence comes from Galbula dea, assembly GCA_013399015.1. Classification (NCBI taxonomy): domain Eukaryota; kingdom Metazoa; phylum Chordata; class Aves; order Piciformes; family Galbulidae; genus Galbula; species Galbula dea. The sequence goes on along the minus strand of VWZX01000869.1, from coordinate 958,869 downwards.
GATATGTCAGGCAAGTGGCATTTCTGTTAATGGAGAGTCATTAGAAGTTAACTGACTTTCTGTCCTGACCAAAACTTTTTTAATATTATTGAAGTTTATTGGCAGTTTGTCTGAAATACCTTTTGGAGCCTAGGTCTTGAATCAGATGGAGAGTACTGTTAAGAAATGCTCTAATGCTTCGATATTTCCTGGTCAGTTGTCATCATCTTTTCCTCTGTGCCATAGGTTTAGTTGAAGTTTGTTTTCTAATCAGGCAAGGTTGCATTTAATATATTGCATATTTGCAAAAACTAACCTTCCACTCCAAGTAGGTGAATGATTTTGATTATTAGAGACATATTAGTGCATTAATACTGAAAGATAAGCAAACAGAAATAATAGTCAATTTTATAACATAAGTTTTAAGGACATAAAGTAAATTTTGGATGCCAAAGTAGAGAACTGCACCTCTAGAGGGAATAAAATTAAGCAATATAAGTCCAGTTGCTTTAACACAGCTTGAATTCCAGTAGTGCAAGTAGTCTAAAATTATCATCATTAGTGAGTACACTACTGAAAACTTGTTTTTCTTGTCATTTTAAACTGCAAAACCAAGTATTTGTGGCATAGTAAGATGACAGCATAGGGTATCTGTTTTAATGATCTAGTTCAGATTGGAGATACTGTCTGATGTCCGTGTACTTTGTAATCTTTGTTGTTAAAGCTTTTCTTTATTTAGTGAATATTACTGCCCATTGTGGCCACAGATGGAACAGGCCTGTGTTTGCAATTTTCAAAAAGGAAAAGAAAGAAAAAAGAATAAAAAATATTCCTTCTCTTGTACTACTCAGTGACTCAGTGTTGTCTGGCATAGGGTTATTTTGTTGACTGACTGTCACTGAATTTTTATTTATGCTTTTTAATTAACAATTACAGTTTAAATATCTCATATAAATCTGTGGTCTGTGAGGGAGGGTGGTTGTTCAACTTTATTATGTTATCTTAGTATGCAGAAATATAACAGTATTAGATTTCACTAGCCCCCTTTTTTATAGAGGTTCTCTTTACCTTTTGTAAGACCAAAACTAACTGCTTCATATTGGATTGGTCTTTGTTCCAGCTTATGTAATTTGACTACAGAAACTCTTCTTTAAGAACAAGAACCTGCAAGCTTTTTTCCCTATTTTTTTGTAAAGCATATTGCAGCCAAGGACTGTTTAACTAATATGGTTTTATGGGTTATAATGAGGGCACTCCAAATCATATTTGCCTTTGATTTCTATATTATTATAGCAACAATGAATAAAGTACTTAGTTACCTTTCCACCTTTTCTTTTCCCAAATATACTATAGGAAATAAGCACAAAGGATTTAAATTGATCTGTTTTTATGCTCATCTGCTCACATAATTGATTTCCCCCATATTGAAACCTATTCTTTCTGTCTGTATACTGAAGATTTCTTTGCAAAGGTCCAGCCCCAGCAGGTTGATTACACACTTGTTACCTGTAATTCAATACAGCAGCGCCCTGTTTACAAAGTCCAGATTTCCTGTGCTGTCAGTTAGGGCAATCAGCACAAAGACCAAGAGCTTTTGGAACTAAATAAACAATGAGAAAAACATTCAGGGCTGCCAGTAACCTTCACAGGTAATTTAACAGCCTTTGACTACAAGGCATCAGTTGCTGTAGATGTCTGCCGAGTATGAAATCTGACATTCTCCCTTGCCATGTTCTGCCAATAGGTCCGTGTGTAATCTCTCGCTGAGGTTCACTGCTGCTCTGCTGCGCTCAACCAAACTGCTTTTATTATGACGGACGCCCACACCTGCGTTCTGTCACCTCCATGCCATCTACTCCTCCAAAAGGATAGAGTGAATTATTTAGAATTTCAGGGTTAATCAAATTAGAGTCGCTCCCTCACCCCTTCTGCCATTCCCCTTCTGGTCAACATCCTGGCCAGCACAACCTTTTTGAACTCTTTTTAGAAATGTCTAAAAACAAAGAAGGAAACTGCTTGATCGATTCTGCATAAATTGGACTTGGGTTTTTTTGCAAACAGGGAACAGAGGGTTCCCTATTTTCTAGATGTGCTTTAAATGCTGGACAGATTATTGTCTGAAGCTTTGCATTTTTGTATCTTTGATTTAACTTGGTTTACTTCTGATGTATTTGGTGCCTTTCTTGTTAATTCAGATAATGATTAGAAAACCTATTTTAAAGACCACTATCATGTTAAAGCAGACAAAACACATGCGTGAAGAGAAGAAAACAAAGTCAGGAATTCGTCTGGGTGTGTGTATAAGAAAAGTTTGCATCTTTTACTTTAGTGGTCAAATCTCTGCAAGCAGATAAAATTAATGTTATCTGTACAAGTTTAAAAGTGCATCTGTTAAAAAAAGAATCAAGTTGTAATACTTGTTGGATGTTTATTATTCATATAAACAACCCAAACAATCCAACAAATAAGCATTTTACTGGCTGCCTACAACATTCTCAGTTCATGGTATCCTTCCTGCCTTCTTTTTTAATTATTCCTGATATATAAATCTGCAGACATCTTGCAAGCTGTTATGAAGAATCTATTTTTTCATAACTATTGTGCAACTATAAGAACTGAAATTATTTTTAAAATCAGGGAAAATCTATTATTCAGTTATGTTTTAACCAGAAACTGGTTCCCTGTTCTATTTTTACACTTTCACAGCCAAATTTCTGAGCACCTTGTGGTCAGTTTAATCGGAGGTAGCTGAAGTTGTTGTGTACTAGACACTTCTCATTGTTTGATTCACATTTCTGCCCTGTAATTCTGCCTTAGGGAACACACTTGTACAGCTGTGGATACATGCATATCTGTGGCTGAAAACCAAATGTATATATTAGTGTTAGTTTAGTTGTGCTAATTATTTTCTATGTCTGATTTGGCAGTGAACATACAGATTTAAATTATAAATTATATAGATGGGATTTGGGCATAGTATTGGAGAGGAAGGGTTGTTATGTGGTGGTGTGGGGTTTTTTTGTTTTTAATTATATTGTTCTCTGCAAAAGTAGAGGTTGGAACATTGGCAGACCAGAACCAGTTTACTAAAAGTGTAAGTAATTCAAGTGAGGAATTCCAGATTCATATGGGGATCCCTAAATGCTTGGTGGTGTTTCTGTGGTGCCAGTGGAGCAGGGATGAGGATAATAATAACATTATTTTCATTGTGCATTAATAGGGTTGGGAACAACACTGTAAGGGCAATGATCTTACTAACAACAAAGTATTGTAAAGATTGAACTATTTTACAATGTGTAGGCACCTCAACAATTAAAGATTCTAGTGCAGAAAGTGCTAATGTGTAGCTGAAACAACCACTTTGGCAGAGCATGGTAACGTGTAGGAAGAAGCCATGTCCTGCGTGGGCTGGCTCAAAAAAACTTTTGGAGTGGACAGTGACAACTTATATAGTTAATACATTTGAAGCTAGTGGATCCATTATATAGTCTGGATGGTTTGCATTTAACTATTTCAGCAATGACAAAGTAATGAACTGCACAGGAAAGAGCTTCTGAGGTGGCATATGGTCCCCCACCAAGACGTAGCTCAGATAGACTTTGAATGGCCACTACAACTTGAATATAATCTATCCTTACTAAGTTGTGTTCATCTCAGATAACCACTGGAATACTTATAATGGAAGATATCTCCTGGGACTCTTTTTATTTAAAATTACAAAATAATTCATACTTGACACAAACTAAGATAATTTTAAGACCTAGTCAAAAATGTCACCTGCAAGGGTTGCTACATTTATGTCATACTCTGAAATGAGCTTTACCTAAGTGAGAAATAAGCTCCCGTTGTGCTTAGCTGTTTCACTAGCAGTCTGTGTGCTACCTTCTACTTTTCTTACAACAGCTGAATTGACCTGAAGTCCCCAAATGCACCTGTAGCCAACAGGATGTTTTAAGATGGTTCATCACAGACACTTTAGAAATTTCTCAGAAGTCTGCCCGCAAATTGATTGCTGCGTGATTGCTTCTTTTGCAGATTAAGAAGACTAATCCTTTTGGACAGCCAAGGAAAATTGGAGAAAAGTACTGGAAGACTGTTGGCTTTTGAATTGCAGTAGCAATTCAAGGCAAGAAAACACCCAGGGTTTTAGTTTTGAGGGGATATGGGGATAGAAAGAATGGGGAGGATTGGTTTAGTATCGTGATGCACCACTGCACATTGATTGCATTAGGAGCTGGTAAATTATTCAGCTTTAAGTTTTAGCCATTTTTCTTGTTTCTGGATCCAGTGATAGGTTTTCCTGTGTATGGATGGGAGCTAGATTTAGAGATGTAGGCTGAATCATGTTTTTGAAGTGAAAATCAACCTAGATTGCTAGTCTATGAGTATTGTTATTACTGGAGTTGATGCTACAAGCAGTAATATCTGCACACATATCAAAATCAAGTGGAAAGCTTACTCAGCTTCAGTTGTAAGTATGATTGTGAAGAAATTATGGCTTAAGGGATTTCAATTAGTAGATGTCTACAACAAACTTTGAACGTGCTTCTGTGTCAGGAGCTTTCCTTCCACTCAAGCTCTAAGTTGATTAAATTTTGGACTCAGTAGGTCTTTTTGGAGTTACGTTTCAGCTCCCTGCTTTATCCCATACATATGAAATATTTAGATTTTATCGATTTGTATTCTACTTGTAATCTGACACCTTTTAAAATTTTACTATGTTTTATTTGTACCTTCCTTCTGCCATAGAATTGTCCCAGCAGGCAGTACTTCTAAAATTCAGCAGCAACTATGTTCAATTTAAAAAAAAAAAAGACTCATGAAATGAAAAAAACCTCTCATTTCTTGATTTAAAAAATCACAGAATCACAGAATCATAACGGTTAGAAAACCAAAATAAAATAATTGGATTTTGCATCAGGAACTGCAGCTACTCCTGCATTAATCTGTCTTTTGAACTCAAAGGAAAGCCATAGCTACCACATATCTCAGTAATGTGCTTTAAGGATACTCAGCTAAGACAACTTTCATGTATTGCTTTCAAAGCTAAATCTTTCCACAGTTTCCGTTAAGTTGGGTTCCAGTTTTCACTGTTGACTACTTCTCCAGTACCTATCATTTGGCTGATCACATGCAGTAATTTAACAGTCAAGAGTGATAAGGAAAGGGAGAGAAAATGCCACTGAATGTTGAACTTCTGCTACCAGTTTCCTCCAATAGTGTGAGAGCATCTGAAGGCAAATCCCACACCTTCTACATTTGCACATAAAGGATTTTTCCTGAAAAAAGTGTTAACAGTTGTTAGATGTTCTTCTATTTTTAATGAATTGCTTCATCCCACTTCACTTCAGGGCAGATTTAATACTGCTGTTGATGTTTTCTTATCTCTGGAGTGTAATGTATTTGTGTTACAGTATAATTGTGGTTTACACTTCTTTGTTTAACTTTTGATTCTCAAATTCATCTACCCATATCAGAGGGGAAAACAGACTGAAAATATTTTAACTGTGTTCTAATCGTTCCTGACCCTTAATTTTTAAACAAGATATTAAGCATGTTTTTTTGTCTCTCAACAATATGTCAATTGAATGGGATCACACCATAGTTCAAAATAGGGTTCTTACAAATCAATTTGATATATTTTTCAAATCCAAAAGTGTTAGGACTACCGAAGGAGTTCTTTACACACTATTTTCTGTCAGCATGAGTTTGTTAACTTGTTTGGTTTTAACTGAATTTGTGAGGGCCAATGAGATCCTGGGGTGTATTAGAAGGGGTGTGGCTAGTAGGTCAAGAGAGGTTCTTCTCCCCCTTTACTCTACCCTGCTGAGGCCTCATCTGGAATATTGTGTCCAGTTCTGGGCCCCTCAGTTGAAGAGGATAGGGAACTGCTGGAAAGAGTCCAGCGCAGAGCCACAAAGATGGTGAAGGGGCTGGAACATCTTCCTTTTGAGGAAAGGCTGAGGGAGCTGGGTCTCTTTAGGTTGGAGGAGAGGAGACTAAGGGATGACCTCATTTATGCTTTTAAATATGTGAAGGGTGTGTGTCGGGAGGATGGGGTCAGGCTTTTCTCGGTGAATCCCAGTTGACAGGACAAGGGGCAGTGGTTGTAAGCTGAAGCATAGGAGGTTCCATGTGAATACACGTAGAAATTTTTTCCCAGTTCAGGTGTCGGAGCACTAGAACAGACTGCCCAGAGAGGTTGTGGAGTCTCCTTCTATGGAGATGTTCAAAACCTGTCTGGACGCGCTTCTGTGTGACCTGGTCTAGAGAATCCTGCTGTGGCAGGGGGGTTGGACTAGTTGATCTTTCGAGGTCCCTTCCAACTCCTACGATTCTGTGATTGTGTGATTCTGTGATCATGGATTCCTAAGCAAGTAAACATGAAACACGAAGAAGATGTTTCTATGCCAAATGGAACAGGGTTTCCATAGAGGAAACCATCATTAATTGATAAATTCCTGCTCTAAAGTGAAGTGATTAATAAAAAATAAAGCAATATGAGTAACAGAGTAGTGTTGCACAACTTCAGAGGTGATTAAACAAATACTAAGGTACTATGAATTGTAATGTCCTTTGCTGGGGTTGTGCTAAAACATCAGTATGCCTACCTGAAGTTAAAGATGACAGTTTTTACAGGCAAGCAAGAAAATCTAAAAGGAATGGAGAGAAGATGTGGTGAAGGTAGGGTTCACACTAGATGTACTGTTGTTTAAATGAACTCTAGGGGATCTAAAACCAATACTTTATAAAACGTATTTGTAGGTTTCCTTTGCCATCCATAGAGTCTTGTCTGTCTTTTGTTATCCTCTCTCTTGCACACTCACTCTGTCTCTCATTCTTTTTTTTCCCCTCCATCATGTTCTTTATATAAATTCCTTTCTTCATTGTATCAATGACATTAAGAATTCTAGTGGGGGAAAAAAGCCGTACAAAACCCATAGTATCTCCGGCAGACTTTCTGATGAAGAAACACAGCTGGGATTTTTTAGAGTGTCACAGCTGGACTATCACTACAGCTAGCTTTATTTATGCTCTTGAAAATTTCTGGTGCTTTTTGAGGGGGGAGAGTGAGTTGTTTGTTTAGGGTTTTGGTTTGCTTTGGAGGTCTTGATTTGTTTTGTTTTAGAAGTTGCACAAATGTGAAAATCTCTAAACTATCAGCTATTCTGAGTTTGTCATTTGTGTTTTCTTGAACACTGGGCTGCAGCTTGCCCAGAGCATTGTCATAGAGCCAGCGCTCTGCAGATTGCCTGTTTGAGTCTGTTGCAGTTTCACCAGCTCTCACATTTAATTGTAAATTACATGGTAACAAATATTCACCTTAAGCCCCAGCACCACGATCCAGGTGATTATATGAGAATCTTCTATTACTTTTCCTTTTTTAAAATGAAAACATTGTCTTCGTTATAATGGAAACACACTCGGTGTGACTCTAGGTTTTCTTAGTTTGGGCACAAGCTTCTGTATCTTCATGTCCAAATTTCTTAGTGGTTACTAAGTAGTGAGGTGTGAGTATGTTGTAGGCAACCAAAGGAATAATACATATTACTTCCATGCAGGGAAGGCTTCGGCCCTTTGCTGTTCGCCATGCTGATACAGTCCTGGGGTGGACAGAGACAGCCATGGTGTTTTGGACTTGGCGTTATGGTTTCTGAAGGCAGTAGTAAAGTCTGTGGTGGTAGAAATGAGGAGGAAGAGTGATTAGTTCTGGCGCCAAGGAAGTGTAGCAATGCAGGGGAAAGGTTGAATGCGTGTGTGTGACCTGCAGGGCATTGCCTGGTTCCTCATGTGAGGTCCTGATAGGGGAAGAATTTTTCCTGCTGCGTAGAAGGATGAACACAGAAACTATGTATTTTTACCGAGCTTGTTTCATTAACTTTTTCTTCCTGCTATCCTTTATACATAAAACAAATCTGCTTTAATAAGGTGTGCATTCCCTTTTTTTTGGCCTAAAAGTACAGTTGCATTTCAGTTGTGACTTGAGCAAGTATTCAGAAGATCAGTCCCTCATTTGTTTTTTTTTAATTCAAAGAAATCCAAATAATTGCCTCTCAAGAATAAGGGTTTGAAGACTCATCCTGAGAAGGTTTTCTTGAGCTTTGCCTCTTCCTCCATGTAAGTCTTCTCTACCAGTGAGCATGACTGGGAATAAGTTCTACTACACTTGGCAGAAGAGGTTAAACCCATTGTATAGGCTTGGGTGGACTGGACTTTGGTTTGGCAGTAGCGTGTCTGCTTTCTCTTGGTGCTTACCTTGTCACTCCGCTGCACCAGCTATGGAAATCAGTCAGAGGCAGCCATTTATGCTTCTGCATTGTTGCTGGAATTAGAATGCATTTAAAGTGGTCAACCTTTCTTATTGCTTTGCAAAGCTCAAGTGAAATTACTGTACTGTTACTCAAATTCCCCCGTATTGAGTAGGGATTCCTAAGGACAATGAGTACTGGTGTAATATTGTTTCATTGCTAAATAGAATTAAAACATTGTTAAGGTCAGTAATGCAGAAATGTTCTACTTAATCACAGGGGTCTGTTCCAAGTCAGAATGTTGTTCTTAGATGAGAAATAACATATGAAATACTTCCTATAGTTTTCAGGTTTTATTCTGGGTGTAGTTTTTAAAGCTGTACTTTTGGACATAGTTTAATTATGATCTCCCCTTGGAAAGAAGTGGTTTTTGAGCTTACGGGTTGTTTAAAAAGAAAACTTTAAACTAAAAATAAGAAAACCTTTTATTTTGGGAAGTTTTGTACTTGCAGATGGGCAGAAGAGCTTAAGTACTGTATTAGTCATATATTTGATTTGAATGGTAAAAATTACTGACTGAGAAAAAAGCCATTTAAGTTTACTTTAGTGCCTGATGCTTTTTGTTGTTGTTGTGGTCAAGCTAGTAGCTGCTGATGGGGTGTATTAGAAGAGGTGTGGTTAGTAAGTCAAGAGAGGTTCTTCTCCCCCTTTACTCTACCCTGCTGAGGCCACATCTGGAATACTGTGTCCACTTCTGGGCCCCTCAGTTGAAGAAGGATAGGGAACTGCTGGAAAGAGTCCAGCACAGAGCCACAAAGACGATGAAGGGGCTGGATCATCTTCCTTCTGAGGAAAGGCTGAGGGAGAAAGGTCTCTTTAGCTTGGAGAAGAGGAGACTAAGGGGTGACCTCATTTATGCTTTTAAATATGTGAAGGGTGTGTGTCGGGAGGATTCTCGGTGAATCCCAGTTGACAGGACAAGGGGCAGTGGTTGTAAGCTGAAGCATGGGAGGTTCCATGTGAATACACGTAGAAATTTTTTCCCAGTTCAGGTGTCGGAGCACTGGAACAGACTGCTCAGAGAGGCTGTGGAGTCTCCTTCTCAGGAGATAGTTAAAACCAGTCTGGACGAGCTTCTGTGTGACCTGGTCTAGAGAATCCTGCTGTGGCAGGAGGGTTGGACTAGTTGATCTTTCGAGGTCCCTTCCAACTCTTAACATTCTGTGATTGTGTGATTCTGTGATTCAGAGCAAGTGTAATTGTGTTACCAAGAGTTAGCAGTCTTGTAATACTTGTAGTGTATTCCTCTGTTGTGCTGTCCTGATGACACAGTTCTTACAGATATATTTGATACTTGCCTAATACCATAATTTTTTAGATCAGATTTTGGGTCAATATTTTGAAGTGATATTAATTAACAAGTGGCTTCTTGCTGGAGTTAAACTTTTCATCATATAGCTGGTTTTGTGGGAAAGTTACCTGCATTTTATGAGTTATACTCTGCTGTAACTTTCCTTGAGAGGGTAATAATATATATCTTTAAGTGAGTGAAATCAGATGGATTGGTAATAAACTCAGATCAGAGCTTTCCAACAGTAGCAGCCTGGCTTCAGAGGCTCTGTAATCTTAAAATTTGTAGCTTCTAAAAGCACTATGGTGAACACTTTGTAAGAAAAAGTTAATTCTTCGAAGTAAAAAAAATTAATAATTTTGGTAAATAATCATGTGGTAATTATTAAAGTAATATGTAATTAGCATTTTGTAATGACAATCATAATCTTGACAAATGCTTTCATTCATTTTGTTCTGATCATTAAAGACTTTAAAAGCACTGATTTTTGTTAACTGAGTCCCTTGGCTATTCATCAGTGATGCAATTCAACCTAATACTCCAGTGGCCAGTAATCAGAGACTTGCCTATTAAGTGAAGGAAATTTTATCATTGTCTTTCTGAACATCACTTTTATTTCTTCTCTAACACAGCAGGTAGATAGAACTGTAAAAGCATCCAGCTGATACATATTCATACCTTTTCTAAAATAGTAAATTATACCAATTTTTGGATGTTTTACATTATCAAAATTCAACAAATACTTCAAATACTTTGGCAATAGTATGGTCTCTGAGGTTGTTCAGATTTTCTTTTTGAAAAGTTGAACCAGGAGTAGATTTCAGTCTTCTCAATATTTTTCTTTGTTATTACTTCTTAAAGGTTTGATTTTTTTTGTGAGGGATATTGTAGGTTTTTCTCTAGTTAAAGGTGTATTGTCTTTTCTTCAGAACCAACATACCTGCTAGAATGAATTCCTGTGGATACCCATTACCTATGACATATTATCTCTGAGCTTGATTCTATAAATTAGTACTTAATTTACATCAGAGATACTGAACATGGCACAGCTAAATGTTCTCCTATGTGTAGGCAACACATCCTCTAGTCAGAGATGATGTTCAGATCCCCTTGTTAACCCCAGTGCTCATCCCAAATCCTTTCCCCTTGCAATTCCTTCTATTTTTGACCTCCACCATGGCAGAGATACTCATCTCATCCTTAGCTCTCTGCAGCAAGTCTGTGGCTTCTCAAGTCTCTGTCCTCAATTTCCAAAAGCACATCCAGAATTTGTGGCCCTCTGCAGGCAAACTCCTTTTTCTAGCATGTTTGTCCTGCAGAGTCTCAATTTCAGTTCTTTCCCTGCAGCTGGAGTGGGATTTTTGCATATTTACCAAATGTGCAATATAAAATTTGCATGCAAAAATTATAGCAGTGTAATACATAGTCACCAAAATATTTCTGTGTTTGTTTACTTTAGACTTTTGGAGTTTATGCAGAGCCAAACTGACTTAAAAAATAAAGGACAGATGATCAAAACTGTTGATAAGGACAGCATGTTCTTCTGCTTTATTTAGCGTTAAGCATATTAATGGGTGCTCAATAAATGGTAATGATTTTGGAGACGTGATGATTGATGCTTCCTGGATCAAAATGTAGAGATTTTGTTTAAGAACAGCCCAGCTGGCAGAGTAATCCTCTTTGGAAACTGTTTGTGATCAAAATATGTCAGAACCATATCTATAAAATACAGTAGGCAAGACTTTTTGTCAGTGGATTGGCTAATTTATTTTAACAGTAAACTATCATCCATATCTTTGATTATTCATCCCTCCTGTCACACCATATTCCTATCACTGAGTTAGAGTGCTGCTCTTTTCTTTACTTTCCAGATTTTGTTTCTTTTGTTGTAAACATGCTGCTCTCAAAAAAGAAAGATATATATGTATTTTGGCATAAGAAGACATACAAGGTACTGAAAAGAGAGAATTACATAATTACTTGTGTACAAAACTGTACCACATGCATGCTTTGGACAGCCAGTGTTGAGCGAGAGAAATCTATCGTGCACCTTCTAAGTAAGCCATCTGTGTAACTCAGCTAATGCCATCCTCCCTAGTCAGAGTGCACCTCAGTGTGACTGAAACTGAGACCAAAACTCTGAGATCAGAAAATGAACATATGTCTTACTTTGTCTTCTCAGCTGATTGTTCCTCTTAATGAAGGAATGCTTTTACTTTTGAGTAAAGATGAGATGACTTCCAAATTCACGCCTTCTAAGGTACTTAGTATAGACACTTAGCAAAGCCAGTTAAAACCATACTTAAAAGTTTCCATGGTTAAAGAAGTAAGTGGGAATTAAAAAAGAAAGCAGGCAAATATAACTTTTTCTCTCCCCCTTTTTCTTGAGCCCACCCTTTTCTCCTCCCCTTCTCTCTCTCTCCAGCTCCTTTTTCACCCTTAAGGAAAATAAATCAATTACAGTCTCCTTTCTGACCTTTCAGTTTGTCATGTATATTTTTCTTTGGGTTTTTAATGCTTTTTAGATACCCTCAAGAGGAAAGTAAAATTTCTGAAGGAAAAACTCACATAGTTGATTACACTATTAAAAAAAAAAGGGATTAATTTCAAATGTTGGGAGCATATTTACTAGATAAAAATAACAACATTTCATATAATTTTTCATTTTGAAACCTTTTATTTCTAGATTGGTATTAAAATTACCTTTTAAAGTAAGATGTGAAAATACACATTGTTAAGGCCTCTTAAAAATCTGAGTCTCTCCATGGGACAGATACTGTAAATATCCAGAGTAGACATTTCTTATTGTATTGATGTGTAGCAACAGCAACCCTTGAACTAGGGTTATTACAGAAAACAGATTGCAACAGCTCCAAAAGAGTGCCTTGATTGTGTCTGAATGCATTTAGGCAGCTTTAATTCCTGAATTAATTATAGAATGTACTATAATGCCACAAAGAAGAAGCCATTAAAGTCTCTATGTCAAAGGGAATTTGTGCATCAAGCAGTAGATTGTAGTATATAGTCACAGCTGCATGTCTGGGTTGAATGGGGAGACAGTGTGCCCAAACTGACTTCTCTTACATCCCTCTGGTTACAGTGAAGGCAAGAGAATTTTGGTGTTGCCAGCTCCACATGTTGCTGTATATCAGGTCTTCTTTTATCTGGGTGGTAATTTCAGATCTCTGTTACTTGCATTTAAAGTCACTGAATTTCCCTCTTCCCCTCAAAATAGGAAAAAAGTTACTAAAGCTTTTGAGTCTGGCAGCTTGGGGCATTAAACCTTCAAATATCTGAGCTAACACAGCTTCTGAAAAGATTGCAATGATTGGTAGCACTGTAGTGTTGGAAACTATTTCAAGAAGAATGACTGTTCCTGTGTGTGACAACCATTGTCCCTTTCTCTGTCCACTCTGTGTAGTGGTGCCTGTGAAGGCAGAGCCAGGATGGTGCTTACTCCCTTCTTACACCCATCTGGTTTTTTAGCACTGCAGTTGAGGCTCTGAGCTTTTAATGACTACTCAGTGAGAGAAGTCTCGTTTACCCTGTCGAAATGTGTGTGCACTCCATATAGAAATTTGGTTCTTAATGACAGCTACAATATTGAAATTTCAACATGTGTTGCTTTTTATGAGAGAAGTGGACATTTGAAAAAAATGACATCATTTCTCACCAGGGTATTATCTTTGATGGACAGAACCTCATGCCAACACATACAAAACAAGTGGCTGGACCTAGAACTTGAATACATTTATTTACAATGAAGAAATCAGGAAAGAATCCTCTTCCCAGTGGCCTTAAAGGAGCTTTTGATCTGTATTTCTGAAGCTGTGCTGTTCATTGTTGCTTTCTTTTGTTCTGCTTCTGCCTCATTTCCCAGATAAGCCTGTTTGCTTTAGCTTGTCTGTTTGGTGCTTTTCAGAGCATCTCTGTAAAAGGGGATCACATAGGACATAGGTTCATGTGCCCTGTAAAAATTCCTCACAGATATTGTTCTGTCATTACTTAGTGAAAGTACCACACTTCTGCTGCCATGGTGCTCTTGACTGAAGGCATAAGTGGTATATAGGTCCCTGGATAGTTCCTTTGTGCTGGAGTAAATTTTACCTGAAATTTTTACTTGAAAGAAGGATAATCATGTTTGCATGTGGCACAGTTACTTTGGCAGCCTCAGTATCTCAGCCATATTACACTCTCTTTTTTTTTTATTATTATTATTAGAGTCATTTTCCAAACATACAATCACATGGTACGATCTGTCTGGAAATTTTAATTCTGATGAGAGTAGAGGTGGGAAGAAGGAGGTGGCAGATTGAAGGTTTCAGTATTTTAAATTCAGCTTTTACTTCAGTCTTCTAAATGTTCCAGAGTCCTCCACTGTGATCATGTTGCTGGGAAGTATGTGGTCTCAGACATGCATAACTCAAAACCAATATTAAGTCAAGTTGATTAAGTCAAGTATGCTGTGGATTTCATTTTCAATCACTCTAAAGCTGAGCATGCTCTTTTAACCCAAAGTGTGTTTGTGTTAGCTCAGAGACCTTTAACGGCAGTGACACTAACAGGTGCCACTTAAATATTGTAAAACATTATTCTGTGACTAGTGCACCTTTAAACCGGGGTATTTAATATATGCACTGAATATTATACCAAGTTCAGCTTTTAAGGAATCTCAAGCTTGTGGCCAGGGACATGGAATGGAAAGCATTGACTGCTAAATAACATACAAATTAAGTATTCACAGGTTTAACTCAAGGAACAGATTAATAAATCTGTCAGAAATGCCTATCCTCCTAAAAATATATTGTAATCTTAAAATGTTACTGTAGCACAGTAAAGACTTGGTGATATCAGCATAAATGATTTTATCTAGTATTTTTCTTTTCAAGATAAATCCAAAGGTGTTAAGATCACATTGGTTTTATGGTCATATTTGATATATGATAATATCATCTGTGTCTGCAGAATTTATGATATTAATATGAAGAGAACAGTGGGATTATTATTATGGGTCACAGTATTACAGATCCCAATAATAGTACACCTAAAAAAAGAAAAACTGTCAGCTGTAGTGTAGTGTCAGCGCCCATCTTTTCAAGCTGTTGTAGTTCACATTAGAAAGAAGACCATTTTAGCTGGGAGCATAACAATCTCATTGTATTAATCATTTTCTGTGTTTAAGCAATATGAGGATGTCTGCTTTCAATGACAGGAATAAAATCCTTGAAGGGAACAGTCTGTGAAATAAACTCTGAAGGGACAGTGAGACTGCCTCTCTTTACTCCCCGTGGCCTAATTAAATGGTGGAAAAGCCACCATAAAAGAAATTAAATTTAAAAAGACAGATTAGCAACAGGAAGGGTGTGGCAGCAGCCAATGTGCATGTGGCACTTCATTTGCAACATGAAGAGCAGTAGTGCTAAGAAGCAAAGCAGGGAGTCACTGGTCATGGTTTTCATGGTTTTTAAAAAAGATTTTCTCTTTTGGCAATGACAAAATTCTCTAGTCTTGTCTAATTTCTTTTGCAGCCTTCTGCAGTAGTATAGCAGGAAGGGAAAGAAAGGCATATATCCCCCAGTGTACTGTTCTACTGGTAATATTTCCTTAATAGAAATGTATATGAATAAACAATTTATAATCTAGATTTTAAAGATGCTTATATATGCCTATACACATTTTCCTGTACAAAAGTGTTAGCGTTGGATCCAGACCTTTGATGGATGATTTATATATTTTTTTAAAACTGCTGGGTTTTGTACTGGGAAGATCTTTACTGCCAAAAAAATAATTCAACCATTGATTACCCTTTTGAAAATAAGAGAGGTTCAACTGCTGTGAACTGTTGAACTCGTAAATGGCAAATGATTGACTTTACTTGGGTAATAACACATGGTTATTCTGAGATATGGCTGATACAGTACAACATGACTGGAAGAGTGCAAACTGTCAACGAATTACAATTATTTTGAAAGTAGAGGATGACTGTAGGAAAATTGCCAAGGCTGTTCTGTCTGGTGTGCTGCAATGTCCTCCATCTTCACGCCTTCGCTATTTGGAGTAATTTGTGTTTGCGCCTGGGTTCTGTTTACACTAACCTACTGTTAATGTTGACACTGCTGGTGGAACAACGCCAGTGGAAATGGATACCCAAGATCCTCCTCCTTTTCAGTTGTAGGCCCTCCTTACTGTTAGGAGTCCTTCCCTTGCAGAGCAGAACAAGTCACTCATTTGGTGGGGGTTTGCCTTCCTTGGTTTAGTTCAGTAGTCATGCGATGTGTTCTTTGCATAGAAGTACTTCATATCCAACAGAATATACATAAATCCAGGTGCAAGCAGGGTGGCTTAGTCAATTCTCTAAGCCAAGAAAAATACTATAGAGCTTTTTCTTAGTCTCCAGAGCAATAATATGTTCAAATCTTTTAACCAAATAAAGTCTAAGTGCCCACTTAGAGGCACCTGTTTAGGAGTGCAGCAGGAGGATGAGCCATAGCTATATAGGACACCACAAAACTTAACCATTAATCATTAGGGAAAGCTTCCAAACAAAATAAACAAAAAAGCACACGAAAAGTCTCACACTCCAGAAAATACCACTGGCTTGTTCACTAAGCCTGTGCTGGGTCCTTAAGATCCGAGTCAGCTGTCAGCCCCCCAACACTTACAGCCACTTCTCTCAGCTACAGAATCTTTCTAATGGACACCCATCAGACAGTGGAAATCTCTAGAGAGGCAGTGTAGTGAATGGCTTTTCCTCCTCAGTTTATGCTTCAGAAAAAGTGCTAAAACTTTCCAAGCAGGTATTGTGCCTACAGATACTCTCTTTCACAGAGTGCACACTCCAGAGCCAATGGCCATTGAGGCAATGCCCATGAGGGGGAACAGGCAAGAGGTTTCCGTGTCCCCTCATCCTCACTCTGCATCCTTGAAAGGGAACTATATTGCTTTATAATCCCCAGTCTGTACCAAGCATGGAGAGTACTTCATCCTATGATATGTAGATATCAGATCACAAGCAACAGAGAAATTGGGAAAAAACCTGGCCCTGACTCTTCTCTTTAGGCCAGACAAATTACCCAAGCTCACAGAGGAAACAGGACACATTGTTTGAGGTATGGTATAGTGAAAAAATTCCCTTTATGTGCTTTTTGTCATTAGAATTTATGTCTCAAAGACAAGTCTTCCCAGAGACTTGCCTACAACATTTAGCCTTGCACTACCTTGAGTAGCATTTGTCTTTCAGACAAACTCCAACCACTCAGAACTGATCACCACCACACAGAATGGAGTTCGCAGGTTTAATTCTTAAGGCAGTAAATGTTGCAAGAAGAATACTTGGGAGTAGGAATTATTTTCTGTAGATTTTTTTAAGAGGAAAAAATTGTTAGATATTTTGTCAACATGTTCAAGCCATAAGGCATTCACTGTGGTTCTGAAAGCTTTGCCTATCACTGTTATTGTATGCTGATTTTTTGGTTATTGACTAAATGCTATTGGACAGAATTTTGATGATAATGTGCACTAAATTGATAGTATTTGGGGAATGAGTAGAGGCTGCTTATTGATAATAAATGTAGAAGAAGGTATGAGTGAAAAAGCACTGCCTTTGTGGCTAGTAGTGTATATGGCTGTACCACATGAGGTTTTGTGTTAGAAAACATGATACTTAAGTTTTTATGCATGTGCATTTCTTAGTGTTACGCTTGTGAGTTTCGTACATCCCAAAAGATGGGCATATTTTGTATGTATTATGCTTTACTGTGCTTTGTTATTGCCAGGAGCTTGAAATCAATACCGCTTTTTCTTTCTGATAATTAAAAGGATGGTTTATCTTTATATGGATCTTCAGTTTTAATAAGCTAATAATTCTGATTTTAGCTACTATTATCTTAATCGCTAAGCCTTCTTAAACGTTTTTATCATAATTCCTTTGGATAGTGTTGCCATTTTTTCAGCCTGCGTGAATCCTTGCTCTATAGTGACGTCTGCTGGAAATGGTAAACTGAAATGTTCAAGGGCATATTTAAGCTCTTCAGTTTGGGCTTGCTTGACCCTTCTACGTATATGAACTATAGATGGTACAAAAAAGCATCACTGCATTTGCCTATTCCCTAAAAAGGTGTTGTTTCTGCACTGAGCTTGGTAGAATTTGGGCTTTGTCTAGCAACAAACACGTAGCTTTTGCCTTGCAGTATATTTCAGCAATGTAATTCATGACACTTGTTCTATGCTTGTCATAAAAGTTGATAGTTGGAAGTCATCAACTTCTGAGAAATAAGTGTTTATGCTTTGTATCAGATCCATAGTGAGGTGTTCAGATTCAGTTATTCATCACTTCTAACTGACAACCCCGTCACCAATATTTAAGTAATTACAGAGCAGTCAAAGGAAGAAATCTGTACTTTTAATCTGGCATTTCGAATTATTAGGTTATATTTGCTTTATATCTTAAAAAAAGGTAGAACATTCAAAACAGACACCAGACATTTTGCATGAGATGTAGAAAAGGAAAATAATGAGGCCATTTTTAAATGAATTCCAAAAGCAATCTGATTTTAGTTCTTGCAATGCAGAGCAAATAAAATAAAAACTCTCGTACTTTATTTACTAACCGATGAATTGAATTGTCCGCCTTTTATTACAGATATAAAGCAAAGACTATGAAGAGGCAATCATTTTTGCAGCTATCAGACTTTCAGTAACATATCTCTTGTGGTTTAAATAACAGATAGTTTAAGTGTTTTTCCATTACCTTCGTGTAAATGAAAAATGCATAAAATATTTTAACAAGGCAAAGTAATCCAAGGAGATTGTTATTTTGTGTTACAAATTAGGTTATTTCTGTCATAAAATTAAAGGAAAAAAATCAACGCAAGGACATTTCAGCTTAATATCATTTACCAGAAGGAACATGTAACAGATTTAATGAGCTAGCAGGTCACCTGAATCCAGCTGTTTCCGACCAGCTTTATGAAACGGAGAATGCAGCTAACGGTAGGAGGTAAGCATTATTACAAGCTCTCAAGGAGTTACAAAATCGATTTCTGCTTGAATGAATTAATTTAGATTATCAATTTATAACCAGCTACACGAATCCCATCAACTCAACAATTCAGTGAATGATCAAGCTCAGCCCTTGCAAGAGCTTAACAATTAGAGAACTCTATAGTTATCTCCTGTCCTATGGCGTTGCTAACAAAGTTCTTTAGTTTGACAGAAAGAGAAGGAAAATGTTTGCTTAAGGATATTGCAGGAGTGAAACACATCTTGGGTAAGGGAAAAGAACAGCTACTGTAAAGCAGCTGCATTCTTGTGTCTTACCTTCCTCAGAACTCCTCCAGGTGACTGACATGCAGTGATTTGTTTAAAAGCAAATGACCATGACCAGTGCAGAGAAGAGGCCAAACCATCTGATTTCAATCATGTACTTCTAAGGAGAATAATTAAGAATAGGATGTGAAACCAAATGCTTACAGCTGTTACATACTTTAAAAGTTTATACATGTAGTGCTATTAAAAATATCTTGCCTTTTTGCTGAAATGCAGCAAGGTGGTTCCTCTTCCTCCCTGTTGTTGTGCAGTCCTTTACGCCTGTGCAAAGAGAATGTAAATTGATGCTAGTCAGAATGTTACTGTTTTACATTTACTCTGCACAAGTGTTAAATGGCTACTCAAGATGCAAGTCATTGGCGATTCAGACTGCTCATGTTTTAAGCTTTGACTTATCTCCCTCTTCCAATATTGCAAAATGGTTATGAGTAAAAGGACATTTGCTGTGCATCAGTTACTGCTGTCTCTCTAAGTATAAAATACAGTGGTTAGTCTTCCTTGGCTGTTCAGTCATTTTTGGCACCATCTTCACTGTCTAAGAAGACAAGAGTGGTACAGTAAGTACAGCACTTTAATAGCAGCATATGATTTACCACAGGGACATTAAACTTAAATAAATAATCATGTTTATAAATATCTTTTAACAGGAGCTGGAATTCTGGGTTTAGTAATCAGCATCAGTGGTGAAGTATAAAAAGCTGATCAGCTGTTAGATCATAAAGCCTTATTGTTGCCTGAGAATAATCTGAAATTATTACAATTTAGGGCTGAGAAAAATCAATAGGATTATATTTTACTCCTTCTAAAAGGTACATTTGCAGTGCAGTGTTCGAAGAGTAATAGGCATGATGGCTTCTGTTAGGGACAAAATGAGTTGTACCTACGTCATGTGTAAAGTATACCACTAAAAAGACCTCAGATTCCTGACACTTTTAAACCACTAACAAAAAATGTTAAATAGCTCTGTTGCCCTTATGCCTTCAGAAAGTGGGAGGTTTTAAGTACTGGAAATGCATCTTCTGGACAAAGTTGGATGTGTCCACATGGGTTGCCAGTACTTTTAATTTTTTCCTTGGCTTGACTGTAAACAGCCTTCTCTAAATTCTCTCCAGGCAGATAAAAATTGAAGACAATGCAAACCTATTCTAGTAGAAAAAATTAAAATTATGAGAAAACCTTTTTTATAGTCTTTTCTATAATGTTGTCTCTAATTTGATAATCAGATTATTCTCTTGTTACTCATTATTTATTATTATTTTACTGATGCTCTATACAGGTACTTACAGAAGTTGGTGTTTGTGAGATGGTAATATTTAAAAGTCTCTCATTTCCTGGGACAGGCATTGTACAGGCCTGTAGGACAAAATAATCTGCCTTGTAGACCTGATCATGTACCTTTTTCTTTTGAATATCTCTCCAATTTTATTTTCCTGAAAAGTTTTCCAGGCTACACAAAACTCCTTAAGATCCATAAGCAGTCCCTGCAGTTAACCTAGGCTGAGTGCATGGACCTGTCAGCCCATCGAACAGTAAAGGGACTCATCTGGGCATATTCTTCTTCCCATCTGTACCAACCACAGCAGGTAGTATAGCTTTTGGGAAATAACACTTTAAATATACACTGCACTGGTGGCAGTGGACTTATAAGGCATTTTTTACATGAATGCCTTGTGCCTTATGCACTTTCCCAACCGCCTGCTCAAGAAGCAAATTCAGTGGATGGGATAATGCTGCTGTGGGATGGACATTTGGAGTATTTGCTGCTGAACACACTGGGGCTTTACAAAAGTAACTCTTGGAGTCAGCACTTTTTTGCTGTCCTGTATGCAATACTGGAAGCAGTGTAATCCTGGCAGCATTGTACCTCTGTCTTCTTCGCAGTGTGAATTTCCCACAGATTTTTATGCTTCTGCCACCACGCTCTTTCCAATACCCAAGACATCTCCAAGAAAGCTAATTGCGGTGTCATTATGATCTCCTCTGCTATGATGGTTGAGTCTGAGGAAATAGCTAAATAAATCTCCAGCTGTGCACTTTCATTGAAGAAATTCTTCCTCTAAGATTTGGATAGTTTGTCCCTGGCACATGCAATAATTTTGGGAATGGCAGTTAAAAATTAACAGGAATCAGAGGCTCAGTGGCTTACCAAATGACAGTCTTTCACATCCAACAACTATTGGGCTGAGATGAAACTGTAACTTTGCCTTTGAAGGGAAAACCTCCTGCCATGTGCCATGTGAATCTCCCTTCGTCCTTCATGCTCATAATCAGTTTGTAGGTGAACTGCAGAGCAAATCTGTCACACAGCTCTTTTCTGTCTACATGTTTTGGTCAATTAGTTGTATGTGCCTCTGTGACAAGGCAGGAGTGTGTTACAGGTGAGGCAGCTTGTATCTCAAGCACAGAAGCTCTCTGAGATGTGTGCTGGCTCTGGGGGCCACCACGGGTGTTTCTACATCATGTTCCTGTAAAGAGAGAGACAGTATGGAGGTACAGGCAGAGGTGGCTGGAGGTAGCCAGGTGTGTTAGCAGAAACATACCTGCAGAGCTGGTGGTAACAGGGATGGTGGACAGAGTAGTACAGCATGGCAAGGAAAGGGCAGGTGCCAAAAAGGTTCAAAAAGACATTGACAGGCTTGAGAAGTAACCCTGTGCAAACCTCATAAAGTTCAGTAAGACTAAGTACAAGGTCCTGACACATGGGTTAGTGCAATCTCCAGCACAAATGCAAGCTAGGGGATGATTGGATTGAGAGCAGCCCTGCAGAGAAGGACTTGGGGATGTTGGTGGATTAAAATCTGAGTATGAGCCAGCAAAGTACACTCACAGTCCAAAAAGCCAGTTGCATCCAGGGCTGCATCAAATGAAGCATGCCCAGCAGGTCAAGGAAGTTGATTCTGTCTCTCTGCTCCACTCTGATGAGATCCCGCCTGGAGTATTGTGTCCAGCTTTGGAGTCCTCAATGTAAGAGGAGGGTAATAAAGGTGATCAGAGGACTGGAACACCTCTGTTATGAAGACAGGCGGAGAGACTTGGGGTTGTTCATCCTGGAGAGAAGGTTCCAGGGAGAGCTTATAGTGGCCCTCCAGTACCTAAAGAGGCCTGCATGAAAAGTGGGGAGGGACAGGGACTTTTTACAAGGGCTTATAGTGATATGACAAGGGGTAATGGTTTCAAACTGAGAGAGCATAGATTTATTTTAGTTGTAGGGAAGAAATTATTTTCTGTGAGGGTGGTAAGACACTGGAGCAGGTTGCCCAGAGAAGCTGTGGATGCCTTATCTCTGGAAGTGTTCAAGGTCAGGTTAGATGGGGCTTCGAACAACCTAATCTAGTGAAAGGTGTCCCTACCCATGGCAGAGGGTTTGGAACTAGGTGATATTTAAGGTCCCTTCCAACCCAAAATGTTCTACGATTGTGTGATTCTAAGTCAAGTTCAGCCCAGAAATATACAGAACTATTGTCCCACGCAGAATATGCTGTGATTGTGTAGTGTCTGCGAAACAACCACCAGAAAAGCTAATAGAGCTGAAAGAGAAGACATGACTGAACAAAGTTTGGAGATGTGGCCTTCAGAAAGCCAAATGCACAGAGTGCTTGGACCCATTGGCAAAAATGCTAGTATTTGCTTTAAGACTTCCAGGTTGCATTAAATAAACACTGTTTCATGAGTTTCTCTTCCTTATTAGTAAAGTTCATGAAATATTAACTATTTTTCTGGTCAAAAAGGGTAATAATAGCCTTGTTATGTGTGGGATTTCCTTAGCATACTTTCAGAAAGGTGCAAACATATTCATCAGAAGTGATTATTTGTTTAATTATGCTAGAGAATGCTGGTAAGCTTTTGGATTTTCTAATTTAGAAAGAGAACAAGGCAATTTTTTTCATTATTTTCATAACTCTGACTATAATCAACTGTAATTTTTCAAACATATGTTTCCATTTTATTTTATGTTGGCAAAGCCTTTGAATGCAGTCCCTAGTGCTTACCTTAACTACACCTCATAGAGGTTGTAAATACACCTCTCCTCAGCTGCATTGCAGCTAGAGACAGCGTCTGGCAGCAGGCTAGGATGGGCAAATGACCTCAAAATCCTGAGGGCCTATAGCAGCGGTGTTCCACATTATTGATAGTAGCAGAGATATTGACAGTCTGTGCTTGGAAGGAAAATAGGAGTTTGATATGACATATTGTGTGTCTCAGCAAGACTCATAAATAATTTTGACAAGTTTTTGTATGCATGGGAAAGTCCTTGATTCAGCCTCCCATAAAAATAAACTTCTATTATGGAATGTATTTGTCAAGTGGCTGTGTGATGGATGGAGCTGCGTTTACCCCTTGGCAGTTCGATGAGTTTTAGATGCACAGCTTACCAGAGAGGATTTACGGGCAGTACAGAAATAATTATTCAGTATGAAATACATAATTCCTGTACCTGAATTTTCATTTTTTATTATATTTTGTTTCTGTTGCATTTCTGGTCTTTAAGACAAAAGGCCTTGCCATTTCACTTGGAGCTGTTGTATATCTGTAGTTTCTGTTCAGAAGAATTAATTCAAGTCCTTTCCCAAACTTGGCTTGTATTTTATTAATTGAATGACAGCTTTTAATAAATTAGGCAAAAGCAGGGAATTTTACATTTAAAAGTGAATGTTTTTACCAATAAAAGCTCTCAAGAAAGGATTTCTTAGACTTCTAGAGGGAAGAAGCATTAATAAATCAGATTAAATTTAGTTTCTTATGCTAGTTTTACCCGCTGTGTCTGTTTTTGTTAAAAAAAAAAACCCAGGTCATAAGCTCCCATAAACAGGTTACACCTTTCAGATATAGATCCCAGATCACTTAGCACATTTACTGCATTCTTCCTTAAGGCTCCTCCTGCAAGGCTACCTTTCAACTGTTTCTCTTCTTTGCTTTTTTTGCGGTAGTCTTTCTTTTTTGTCAGGGCTGCCTTCATATCCCCTCTTACCTCTGTTCATTTCTTATTCCTTTTACCTATTCTGTTTTTACTCATTTAACTTTTTCTTTAAACTTATGCTCTCATTCTTTTTCCTGTTCTTGTCTTCGTGACTGAATGTTCTTCAAGCTGTTTATAGTTCCTCCAGCCTTTCTCCTTTACCTTCTTCCTACATGTCCTGTCCTTTTCTTTTTCCCTATTCTCCTCTTTGTTCTATCTTCTCATATTATGTTTTATTTTTACATTGTTACTTTATGACTTTCTTTACTTTTTAGCCTCTACCCTCTCAATTATTTAGCATTTGTGACAGTCATATTTCTTTCCTCTGTTTGCAACCTTTGACCATGACCTTCTGAAGGATACCATTTGTTAGTGTTTCTAATTGGTAGTCTACTTGCCTTCCCATGCTTAATACGAAACTTTCCAAAGTTCTGAATGTGGTACGTTTGTAGTCATTACGAAGAGGACAATCTGATTTTTTATAGTTCCCATATTCATGGTTGAGAAATTCCAGTGTCTTTCTCCCTGGGAAGAACAGTATAGTCCTGAATATGTTGTTAACAAAGTTTTCTGTTGTAAAAGGCTCAAAAGAGTAATAATTTTGAAAACAGCTTTTAGCATATAGTATGGCATGTCGTGAATCAGCTTAAGAGATCCCACTTATCATAGTTGGAATTACTGTAAATAAAGGAAGTTCAAAGAAGTAGCAAAACATTTTGGTTTTCACTAGAATATTTATTTTAACCCATGGATATGGTAAATTAGAATCCCTGTTCTTCACTAAAATACATTTGGAGATTTGTGAAGAGCAATTTGAATGTAAAAAATGTGCCTGCTCAAACAGCCTGTGGAAATCAAACAGTATGTTAATCCTTACAACTAGCATCTGGATTCTAAAAACTTGTCACAATTTGAGTTGTGCAAACCTCATACATACTGGCACCTGGCTGAGCTGCTCACACACAGTTCCTGTGGTTGGATTTGAGCTGTGCTCCAATCTGCAACTGCCTCTCCATGGCATGGTCTCCAGTGTCTTCTCTGGCACCCTGGGTAGACCTCTCAAAAAGCCTTCAGCATCTCAGCTGCCACTAGACACTTCAGTGTGGGCAGCTGAGCGGATCCGTGATTGTCCACTTGCAAAATAATGTTGCATGTTTCTTCTAATGTATTAGTTTTCAGCTTAAGTTAGGAGCATGGAATCAGCAGTAATCTCATTTGGGCTATGTTAGTAAAGCTTTGGAGAAGACCTAAATAGCAGGTGCCTGCAATCAGTTAAATCCTCTGTCTGCCAGTGTCCCATCGTGCAATACCATATGGGGCATCCTTTGATTTTTGGATCATTCTTTCCTACTACAAATTGTCCCCAAAAATGCTATTTTTATTATTTATTTATTTATTAGTCTTACTGGTTCTTTGACAGTTACTGCCCAGCAAAACTGCATTGCTACTATTGCTTATCTAGATCACACATGTAAATAGCAAGGACTTGTCTGCCACAGCTAATTATGCCACTGCAAAAATCTACCAGAGGTGAAAGTCAGGCAGTTGTGAATTGTATTAGCACACACACATCTACATTTATGTTATGTTATCAGGGTATCCACGCTGCAGAGCTGGGAGGTAAAACAGTAAGTGGTCCTCATATTTCTTCTGTCCTTACTGGGAAGAACATCTACTGAAGGGAACGGAAATTTATAATCAGTTAGGCTGGGCCCATAATTGGTAGAATCTCCTCTTTCTTTAAAATGAAGCCCCATAATGCTATTTTAAATAGTTGCCAAGTTCATTGAGGTATCAGTATTTGCTCCATGACAGTTGAAGGTCTGTCTGTACTTCCATTATAAACCTCCTTAATAGGAAAAAATTTATGACCTATCTATTTAAAAATATTCTTGGCCTAAATCTTACCTAAGAAATTCTCATCCAGAAGCAAAAAACATTTTTATAATGCTTTTCAATTTTTTTTTCTGCAGTTCATCTCTCTAGAATTTTGGTGCTAAACCAGGAAAAATAATAGTTTATAATTTTTCCTGCTTTTCTTTCCCTGAATGTCTTGGGGGTGGGGGAACCGATGGTTCTTCAGGGGATGATTTAGGGATAAGAGTAGTGTAGGGCTGTCGGTTGGACTAGATGATCTTGAGGGTCCTTTCCAACTGTAATGATTCTGTGATTCTGTGATGAAGTAAATTTGCACTTAGGGGTTCTCTTTTATTTTATTTTGGGATTTGAGAGAATGGAGGAAAGAGGAGGACTGCTACTGCCCGTTAAAAATATGAATTTATGAATGTCTTAAAACCTTCCTCTCTTCACATTCCTATTTCTGCTCCCCTCCTCCTTCCCCCAAACCTGCCGCTTCATTTGCAAAATTCTTTTAACGACATTTTTATTATGCATTCTCATAAAGCTCTCTATTAACATTATTGTATTAACATGATGCTTTCTAATAAGTATCAAGCAATTTCTCAATGCACAGTGCTGTGTCAGAGATTTCTATTACTAATATCTTCAGGCAACTTCATTTCAATCCATGTTGTGCTTCAAGGATCTGTCGAAGTGCACTTCAGTGCACCTGAAAACGTCCTCAAAATAGTACAACATGGATTGAAATTGAGGGGCCTGGAAGCAAACTGGAGGGGACAAGAACAGCTTAGTAAAAATCCTATTTTTCTCTAGTCTTGCTTTTTTATATTACCATTAAACATTAAAAGTTGAACAACAAAGAAATATTGTGGGTTTCTGTAACAGTGTGGTAGTCTCTCTGGAACAAATGACATCCACAGATCTGAAAGCTAAGATCATTCATTGTTTTTGCAACTTATGTGGTCATACTCATCTGATACCTAGATTTCAAAGGGTGAAAGTGGAAGTGCTCTTGCTGATTCTTTAAGCCACCTATCTGCATATACAAAAAGCATTACTTTTATTCAGCAAACACAGTGTATGTTAGTGTATTGAATGGAGATGCATGAGAGGAGTTTCAAAGCAATGGCCCTGTTACAGATTAGCTTTCAGTTTTCATTTACTCCTTTTCTTATGAGAATGTAAGAAAGACTAAAACCAGAGTTTTACCTGCTTTCTTTCTTTCTCTTTTTTTTTTTTTGTGCACAAAGAAAGATGAGTAACGATGATGGTTACTGCCACAAGAAAAAAAAAAAGTATATTTTCTATAAGAAAATACAAGTTTGTAGAGAGCAATAGATATATATGCTTGTAAAAATAGCATCCAAAATGCTTGCATTGGAACTTATTTGTATTATTAGACACAAATGAAAAGTAATAGCTTTGAAAATACTGGCTTGGTATATAATTTGGCATATATGACCAAGACTGTGTGCAAGAATGTACTATTGCTGAGTTGGATGGCAGTAGGTGCCCTCATAGACAGTTTTGTAGATAAAAGATCATCAAGGTTCAAGTCTAGAATCATTTTGTAGGCATGTGGGCCACCTTGTTTCCCTTAAGCTAACATTTCCTGATTTATTCACTCAATATAAAGACATATCTAGCTTGCATGTTTCAGAGGAAAAGCCCTTAAAAATGAACTATTAATGTAATTGATGATATGGTATCTGACTCAGTTTCAAGACAATCTGAAAGACAGCTGAGGGAACTGATCATGCTCAACACAATGAGACACTGATACCCAGAGATTGTAGTTATTTGTCATGTATGTGTATTTCTATGTATGTTTGATAAATACTGTAACAGTTACCTTAATTTAAGGATCTCAATGTGGCCAGTAGGAGCTGTTTCACTTATGACCAAAGTATATAAGAGAAAAGCAGGATATGTCATTTACTTGTATGTACTCAAGACAGAAATCTTTCTTTTTTAGGGAGTAAGTCTGTTTAAGTGTAGCAGGGCAACAGGCTACTTATTAATAGGCAAAAGTCAAAGGGCATATGAAATATATTGTTTAAAACCTTGTTAACATTTTATTACTCTTCCTATATGTTTGTCCAGATTTACCTTACAGAAAGTCCCTTTAGACTGTTCAGTTATTTCAGTGACAGGTGGATAACCAGTCCCTGAAGAATGCTGGTGTGTAAGAAGTGTTCTCACTTTTGAGAGTACCTACATACTAAATTGTGCTCTTTCAGTCTAGGAACAATAGGTTACAGTCAAAGGACACTTCCCTTCCAACTGCTGAGAGTGCCACAAATTACCTACAATACTGCAGTTTAAAATACAAGGGTAGATCGCTGACCCTATGGGTGTTTTCTGTAGTAAATACAGCAAAAAAGTTAGAGAGAATATGGTTTGCTTTGTTCATGAATATCTCAAGTGGTGAATGAAACTGAAGCTGCTAACTTCTTCAATAAATAAAAGCTTTGGGCAGTTTTTTCCAAATACACCTAGGAAATGTACATCGAAGTAGGGTAAAATACAGTGTACTGTAATTTGTGCTTCAAGCCACAAGTTATGTCTTGGAGGTTTGTTTTAAGTATAGGAGGCTTTTGCAGTGTTAACTGAACTGATTGACTAGTGGAGGTGAGTTGTGAGCAATTCTATACAGTGAAGTTTCTAACTGGAAGAACTAGAAGCTTAGTTAGGTGTTATATGCACCATCCCTACTAAAGAAGGATTTAACCCCTTATTTCAAAGCTGGTGAATATTTGTTAGGTTTCCATGTTGACATGTAGGTGCTTACAGGCCTGTTCTTTTCATTCAGGGTCAAATTTAGCTCCACCAGCTACATTTTGGAGGTAGTAAAAATCAAGAAAGTAGCTTCTCTCAAAAAATACCTGTTATTAGGGACTAAGGGGACAAAAAAAGTAGCTTTGTAAAACTGTGATTTTGTTGTGAAACATGACCAAAGCCTGAATGACAGTTCAAAAGATTTCGGTATGAAGCTCACCCCTCACCATCCCCAAGTCAGAATGTGGACTCCATAGCCCAACTGTGCCTGGAGAGAGAGAGTCTTGAATTTGTGGATTCCAGAGTGTTTCTTTGCCTTCTGTATTTTTCCATTATCTGTCAGCCAAGCTCTGGAAGATGAAACTTGATTTTCTTAATATTATGTCTAAGGTAAACATCTAGGAAATAACCATAAAAAAGGAAGAAACTGAGTCAAGCAACTTCATGAACCTTCTTTAGACACCAAACAAAAGAGCAAAAAACCCATAAATACAGTCTTTACCCTGAGGCTGTATTTTGTCATTGTTAAAATAAAAACCAAACAAAACACAACAGGAATTGCAGAAGTTAGTTACTGAGTTTTCAGCTTAAGCTTTGTGCTCGTGCTTGGCTCTGTAGTTTAATAGTATACATGTAAATAGATGTAAGAATTTCCCATCATTAAGTATATTTTCTAATTTAGGTATGAAGATATGAAGGTAAAGAAAAAAAGGTCATTAATGTGAGATCTGAAGTGGATCAGAAATCAAATCCTGAGGCAAATGGAACTGAGGAGACTAAATTTAATTTTTAGCAATTATTAATACTGATTGGAAGAGACTTTCTTCAAAGCCACATTTGTTTAGGGTAGTTTAGAGCAGGCCAAACCATGAGTTGTGTTCTAACACTGAACTGAACCTTACTCATCCCAAATTGTTCTTTTAACTTAAGAAGGACTAATCCTAAATTATGGTACCACTAACTGTGAATACCATAATCCCCCATTGTGAACTCTCTTTAGTGATGATTGAAGTGTGAAGTCTTCACTGCAGAATATTTTATCATGTGATTTTTCTGTCAATTCCCTCCTATGCAGAGGCACTATAGTTTTGACAGATCTTTTTTAACTTTATTTTCCTTTTTGCCCCATGATTTCTTCTATTTTCTGCTTTTCAGAAGGATGATATATTTATTTGTGTGAGACTGTGTTGTAAAAGGATTACCTTGTTAATTGTTTTTTCTAGTGCTGTTATAAAAATATGCTTAAATAGGTGCTAATGTTTTAGCTTTGAAAGTTGCCATGTTTACTGGCACAATAAGTAGATAGTCATTTTATTATGTTAAGGTATGTTTTCTGTGGTAAAAAATTATTTTGTACATATTTTTAAATACATTCCCCGTGCAATAGTCTCCACTTCGTACATTTTCTAACTTCTAATAGTCAAAATACCTGTTCAATCCTACATTATAATGTATGAACATTATTACTGAGTGTTTATAGAAAGAGCATTTTGTTTGTTTTTTTCTAAGTCTCATGACTTTTATTAATTATATTTCAATAGAACAAAATTTTATACAATACATTTTGCTTTGTGAAAGGCTTCAGAACTTCATTAGTTTGGCTCCAAGTGTCTACGGAGAGTTGAATTTTAGTCATTCAGGCCTCTATTTCTAACCGCTCTTTGCAGCGCATAGTGTATACATGCCAATTTCCAACATCCTGCTGTATCTGAATTACATTTTGATGTGAAGTTAGTTTTTTGGGATTTGGAGGTTTGGGGTTTTTTGTGGGAGTTTCTGTTTGTTTGTTTGTTTGGGGTTTGGTTTGGTTTACAGTGAGAGCTTTTTATTTTTCTTTGTATTTCACATGATGAAAAAGTAGCTGGCATGGATTTTCTCAGACTTTCCAGAAACCATCACCAGGCAAGGACCAGTCATGGAAAATCTCAGCCAACATGAAGAGAAAAAAAAAATAAGAAAATGAAAACAGGTTATAATTTAAACCATACTATCAGACTTCTTGATAAACAGACGCTAGCTTATAGTGTAAGATTTTATTCAGGAGCCAGATGGCAAGAAAACCTTTTCATGCTATGTGAAGGGACACATCTTCCTAAGCCAAACAGAATTGTCTTGTCAACTACAATTTGGATAACCAGACTTCAGTCTTCTGTTAAGCTTTGTATCAGCTTTACTAAAACCATAAGTGAGTGATTTATTAATCAAGATTTGAAAAAAAAAGGGGGAAGGACGCAAAAAGTAGTGTGTTTTTCATCAGCTGTGGTGGTCTGGGACACAATGTTCTAGAAAGCATCATGGTCTTAACTTACAGGTACCATTGCCAGCTAAATAGAATGTGAACACAAAAGAGGAAAGACGTGAAGAACCTCAGCTATGTTGTAGCTTGTGCATCCCATCTAGTTTTGTTTCATTCCCTTTTTGAAGATCAGTTCTCTCCAAAATTCATTTCATTCTAGAGCTGACTTGTTTCTCGTTTCCTTTACTTCAATCTCTACTGAAGTATCAGAACTCTGTCCTCTTTGTACAGTGATGTTCATTGTTTATTTTTATTTTAACTTTCATCTCTCTTTTCTCTGCCCTCTTCTTTTTACCTTTTTTTATTCCTCATCTTCATCTAATTTACAGCGTGTAGCTAAATTAGTGTAAACCTAATTCAAAGCAAGCTAAGTGAATATGTGTTCCAGGAGCAGCTCTTGTGCAACTATGTGAATTGGAATACAAAGCTTGCTGATAAAGACAAGGCCATAGCAAGAGAGGACACTGAAACAACTGGAAATATATGGCAGGATGGAAGGACAAGAAGTATGTAACGTGTGCAGGGAGGAGAGTATGAACAAGTCAGATTGTGTGAGAAGTGCTTCCCACAGCCTTTGGCTGTCTCAGATCTTATATTTGTTGTGCCAGTCAGCACTTTTATGTCAGCTCTCAGCAACTGAGAACCAGGTTATCGTGATCTTTTCTTTGTGACATCCCACATTCCACCAAGGAAATCTCAGCCGTGGTAAAGAAGCCCTTCTAGAGATTGTAATGAAGCTTTCAGAGTCACTTGTATTTTACTGAAAGTTACCATTTTAGCATTTGCTTATGAAATTATATGTATTTTCTGAAAACATACAGTAGATGGCTAGAGCCAGTCATTTTTGGGACGTACACGCTCACATAAAAGTATGAGGTTTCTTCCAATTATGCTTGGGAACTGCTGCATGGTGGTTCTCTACTGGTGTGGCAGTCACATTGAGAAATTGCTTGTGAGTAAATTGAAAAACCTACAAAACTCCAAACAGAGTGAAGAGAGGAGTTTCGTGAATTAGCTCGAGTTATTTAGAGAATGTAAGAGAGTGGTACATTCTCAGTATAACACTGGCTGTGTATGGTTTACTATCAATGCAGTATTGTGGTTTGAATAGCTATTTCTTACTTATGGTAATTTATGTAAAGTAAATGCTTCATTCAACATAGAATCTATATTTTCATTTACCAATAGTTTCCAATTACTGTTTGAAACAATAAAATTGAAATAGTAAAGGAAAAAATGAGAGAGTTCACATACATTGACAATGATTTGTTTACATACTGCTGAGTTTTGGGGAGGTAATTTAGTTCATGGCTGAAGATTCATGCAATTTTTCTGTGGTGCAGGTCTACATGTGAATTGACATCCATTTTAAATGAATGGTTGATTTACAAAGAAAATTGGTTTAATAGTATATGCGTAATTTTAGGCAAGTTTGTTCTGTGCATATTCATATAAATGTTATGGGGAAACTGTATGTGCATGGTTTGCATTTCACAGTAGATGCTTTTACAGTTATATATTACATATTCTTTTGAAAAGCTGTTTTGCCCCTTCTTATCTTGAAAATATTTAAGAAAAAAAATTAACTATAGCCCTGGCAGTCCTTTTTCATGTTGCATTTCTTCTGGTCTCTTACACCTCCTTCCTTCAAGAAAAAGACTAAGTAAGTTGGTTTTCAGATACAAGTTTTTACTGTGGCTCATTTTCCTCACCCAGTCTTCCTCTCCTTTCAAAAGCAAGTCCAAAGAGAAAGTTGGACTAGTAAATTCTATTTTATGCTGTCTATGTACCTTATGCTGCGAATCAAAAAGACTTTGAGTACCAAAGCAACTTGTACAGTACAATATTCCATTGGTAGAATCTGGGCTTAAAGTGGAACAACCTAACAATCTGTTCCTTTATGAGCAGGTTCACTTTTAGTATTTCTTGCACAGCATTGCTTCAGACACACAAAATTACAGTATCTAACTTCATAAAGTTTTGTTAATATTCTCAGCAGTTAGTCAGAAAATTGCTAAGCACAGTTTTGTGTGTATTTTCTTTGGTTCTCATTGACTGATTTAAGTTAAATGTTCTAATACTTTAATCATCATTTGTTCACCTATTCTAGTATTAGAAGGTTAAACTCCCAGCTGAAACATCTCTTACTTGCAAATTATTTTTCCTCTCTAAATTAGGTAAAATAGACTTGGGACTGATTCAGAACCTTGAATTTGAACCTTCTAAATTTCCAGGACTTGGAATTTGCAGCTGCATCCAAATTTCACAAATGACACTGATTTTCATTTTATGCCAAAGTCAGACAGGGGAAAAAAATGCTCTCTTTAGACATTCTCTGATGGAATATTTCAGTCCAACTTCTGTATCTGGAGCTCATCCCAGATCAAAAGGCTTTGAACAGTTTACTTGTACATAGGAACAGGAAATATTTCTCCAACGCTATTCCAGCCATTTAGACCAGTCATCTTCTAAATAAGTAATACAAGATTAATTTAGAAATGTTTAAAATGGTTAGATAGTAGTTGCATCCATGTATTCTAGCCATGTTTTCTTGCAGAGCTTCCCAACATTGTTGTTAGCAGTTTAGCTGATGATCATGAGTTGAGTTTGTTTGGGTTTGTTTCTTTTTTTTTCCTTCTATTTTGCCTATTGATAAGTCAGGCGGAGATGACATGACACAGCAGTGGTCACAGAGTAAGGAGTGTGAAAGCTAAGTACTACTTCAGCTGCTTCTTTCCATCTCTTGCACCAAGCAAGCCTGCAAAGGTTTATCATGCATCACAACTGATGGAAGCCATTGCTTTTGCTTTTTGGTGTTTTTTTTTTTTCCCAGGTTGTAGTGTAAGTATATGGCATATAATATTTGTTCTTTGCATTACTGTTCAGATTTGTTGTGGTCTTTCAAATGATGTTTACATTAATCTTTGGAAGAACAAAACATCATAGACTTTTAAAGTAGAAATATTAGGCAATAAATAGTATAGCTGAAAAATCAATAATAAAATGTAGGTGACTTTTACTGCTAATTTAATTAAGTCTGTATCGTGTAACATTGCCTTTATACACACAGGTAGAGCTGCTTACCCATATTGAAATGTAACTCTCATATACCATTTGAAAACAAGCTGACATGTTACTTGCTATAAAAAATGAAATATTCTAAGATATCCAATATATCTGTGAATAAATGAGATGTGCAGAAGTAAAAAGGGGAAAAAAACAACTTCAAGTTGTCTAAGGAATTACATGAAGATAATAGAGAGGTTTTGGGTTTTTTCCTTATTGATTATTCCCAGAACTTAAGGTTTCACAGCTAGATTGACAACTGAGTTATTTGCCCATACCTAGTGACTGACAACAGATAATGGAAAGGCTTTTACCATGATATAACAGCAGAGAATAATTTCTAATTTACTACTATAGTTCTCATCAAAAGTACCCCAGCAAAAACAGTAGATTTATCACTTCAATTACTGGAATTTCACATTTAGTTTAAAGAGACATGTTTCTGTAATGTGACAGGCTTTACAGATTCTGAACTTCTTCAGACATTTCAGCTATCAGAGTAATCAGGGGAAGATATAAATGAAAGCAATTGTTTTAGTTTTATAACTTTCAGTGCTGTCTACTGGCAAGAAACGAAACAGGCCATAAACTGATAGTCTTTGCCAAGTCTATAAAAGAAAAAAAGACATTCCATATCACAGCCTTTTTACTTTTTTAAACCAACTATCTGATACTGGATGGGAATAATATTAAAATAGTATTCAATTAATATCTACAAATAACTTCTATATGTATATTTTTTATATCAGCCACCTAGTGATAGTAAAATGTTGTTTACTTCAAAATGTATTTTTAAAATATATTTTTAATACATTTATTCATATCACTTCTATCCAGTTTGTATGCCTCAAGCTATGAGAAGGAACCAAAAGATTAAAAACAAACTAACATAAAAAACAAATAGTCAAGGGATTTGTACCCTAAAAAAAAATTCATGTGAATGATTTTAAAGCTGATTTTAAATATTCAAACAGGTAGTGTTTTCTGCTTTGGGGGAAGATGGGGTGTTCTATGCTTTTTTTTGAAGAGGATGTCTACATGAGCCCCCACTTGATTGTTCTCAGCTTGGAAAATAGTGAATGCTACATGTAAACTAAGGGCACTGGGGCATACTCGCATGTGCCCCTTTTCTTCTACTTCCTAGAGTGCCCCAGTTTCGCATGCAAACGCAACCTTTGTGTGCAAGCTGATCAGGGACTCAGGATGCTCCCAAAAGTGGGTCCCAAGTTGGAGCACAGAGGACCAAAATGCTGGTGTGGGGGTGTGTTTTGTGGCACCCTCCTGTCAGTCAGCTTCACTGTAGTAAAAAATACCCTTTTGGAGTGCTGTGCTGTGCTTTACAATCTTGCAGCAAGATAAATCAGTGCACCTCAGGAGGTCTGATCTGTCTATCTCTAGGTTCACTTCATGAGATTTGGATCTGTCTCCAGATAAATAGCCTTTAGCCTCACATTATGCATATGCACATACCAGCTCTCCCAGAAATTTGCCTTTTGCAGACAACTCTTGGCAGTCCCTCCCATTTCTCGTTAAATAGAAGGCACTGAAGGAAGCTTTTATAAAGGATCCCTACCAGAGAAAGTTTCACATCGAATTCCTAGTTCTTCTGCACACAGTCTTAAATAGTCTCTTAAATACAGTCTTACTCAGAGGTGTTCCTGTCTCCTCTCAGAGCAGGAGTTTAGGACTGGGAGTCAAAGCCCTATGTCTCAAGTGCACACTACAGAAGACTTCGACTGGTGTGCCAGGTGAGGCGTGTCTATTGTGTTACCCACAGAAAGGTGCTAGCACAGCAGAGCACCACAGTAAAACCTCACCATCTAGCAAAAGCAGTAGGAATTTTACTGCAGCTGTTGCAGAATTCATAAATAAGTTCACACAATTATGATATTTGGTGTAAATAAAATGCCATCGCACATGGTGCCTCTGATGCTCTGATGGTTGCTAGGGTGCAGCTTGTATCACAGAGTGTACATTTACTTGAAAAAGAGGAGGATCTATTACATCATGTGTGGAAAAGTGGTCTTATTTGGGATTTGCTGTAGAAGTAGAGCACTGGAGTAGTTAAGCCAGCTCTACAATTATAAATTGCCTGTTACAGTTGAATTTTCAAGGAAGGCTGTGATTTAGATCACAGAAAGGAAGTATCTAAATGCTATATATGGTGTCAAATGTGCATAAGTGATTGAGCACATCTGTTTATGAGGTACAATACTTGAGCAATAATGTTTATGAGGAGTTCTGTTCGGGTGAATAACATAGCTGCAGGTTAAAAGACTGTTTAGATTACTTTCATATCCATTGATTTAAAGTACATCTTAATAGATTGGTCACGTATTCCAGTACTTTTTTTATTTTTGTTTATTTACTCTTGCAGAGGCCAGGGAGGAGAATTTCATTAGTTCTGTACCAATGAAGTTCTAATCTCTCGACCTTAAGGAAGGAAAATACCGGACTGTAAAATCCAAAGATGGCATCCCCAAATGAACCTGCAGCTCTTCGTTGATTTATAAAGATTCTTCCCCTCAAAATTGGAAGGTAGCAGTATTTAGGCACATGATTAGCATTTTATTTATAATACTCATAAAGTAGTAATTCAGACACAGTTTAGCAGCAGAAGTGCTAAGCCTAAGTTAAATTTAGGGTAAGTGTTTTCTTAACAGATTTTTTTTTTAAAGAATTCCATTTCACAGTCATGTAGAATGGCAGATGTTTGCAAATCCTGGTGTAAAACTGATTGAAGTATTTTAAGAAAACTGAAATAATGTCAGTGGCAAAATTTATTTTACCAAGTGCAGATGTAAGACATCAAGTTCTCAGACTGATGGCAGAATTAACAAAAAACACCATCTGGTTCAATAATTATCTGAAAATATCCATATTCTTGGATTTGTTTTAATACCACTTAGTTCCCAGCTTTATTTTATCTGTGTTTGCACACCAATGAGGCTAGATTGTGCAAAATGAAAACTACTTCCATCTGATTATTTTTAAAAAACAACGTGTTTTTGCATGAATAATGAATCTTTGAATTGTTACTAAACAAGCAAATTATTTGCGTATGTGTCACATCGGTTATCAAGTTTGCACATGTGACAGCTTCAACAGCCGTCACATAAAATGCATAGAGCTTGTAACCATATGTTTTTGCTTGACAAAAAGCTAAAACTCAAGATCAATTTTCAATATGGAATGCACAAATTAACACTTTAAAATGCACCACAATATGTACGGCTTGGCAAAATTTGCAGAAATAGCACGTTTCTAGATATTAACTGATATCTTTGGATTCGACCTTAAGGTATTCAATCATTTTGATTAAAAGACTGATTTCTCATAAAACCACAGTCTGTTGGAGGCGCAAAGCCAATGACATTTGAGCATTCATATATTTTCATAAACTTTGAACAATGTCAGTGAGACACCTCTTCAATCTTGGCCACACAACAGCAGGGTATTCAATCTTTCTTTAGCTTGAGACAGAAAATTTGAATATCAGCATAGGGTTATTAATGTGACAGTTCACATGGTGTGCACCATGTTGATTCTTAAAAAGCAGATCTGTGGAATGTATAGAGCACTCTCCTTTGCCTTCTTGCTGTTAAAAACCCAACAGAAAACTTAAAATGCATTTTTACAGCTCAATTGTTGTACTTCTTAGGAGTAAGACATGAAGAAAATTGAGTGTAGTTTTACACCTTGAAAGTTACTGGTATTATTTCTGTGATATGATCTGCTGTGTTTAATATTAAAGATGTACAGCAGATCTCATAGTATATTATTTAATTCTATTTTTAAAAAATAGCATTAGCAAGTGACTAAGCAGCCACAGAGTTAAATATTTAGTTACTCCACCTCCCCCCCCTTTTTCTTCGCTTAGTTAATGTCTGTCAAAATTTATAGCATTCCAAATAAAGAAATAGACACCCCCATGCTTATTTCTTTAAATTCAGATTTTTGAGTAATGCAATGTTGTTCAATGTAAGCATGTCATTTTACATTACATCATGTTGTAGGTCAGATGCAATGTAACTTTTTATGATGCATTGTAAATGACAAAACATGCTGCAATATGTGATATATATTGGTACATGCCCCTGATAACATCGCTTTTTCTTTAGTGTGTTTTTGCCTGAGCAGCTTGGGAGAAACCAGATGGGCTGTGAGGGGAAGATGAGCAATTCTGTCTTGCCCAAACTGCAAATGTGACAACACACTGTTAAGACAGGAGACAGTGAGGTGCATGTGTTAATATAATACAAGGCACCCGCAGATGTCCCTAAGTTTTCATTTAAAAAGCCCTGCTAAATAAACAAAACCCAGAATCTCATCGTATTTCAGTCATAGTGGGAAGTCCTGCTATTGCTGTTGTACAAGGACAGGTAGAAGTCCGATTGATTCAGATCTATGGGTGCTTGCTAATACTGACTACTCCTGACCAGAAAGAAACAAGGAATATGTCTTGCAATTCAGCATTCTAGTTCCCTTAGCAATTCCAAATGTACTGTAATAATTTAATATTTCTGTGGCATCCTATCTCAAAGGATTTTGAATCCTGTTACAATTTTCCAGCACATCCAGAAGATTTTACTCCCCACGGAAAACCAGCCATAGCTGCATGAAACTTGCAAGGTATTCAACATGACTAATGTCGTTTTCAGTTTAAACTGTAGGGGAAACCCAGATAAGCATAATGTAACTAAAAAATATTGGAATTTTACCAGGACATCCTTATTTTTGGAAAATGTGCTATAGGAATCTACCAATAGTGTCTCATCTGAAAAATTGCACAGCATTTCTACCTGCATGGTGCCCCAGAGTGATAGCAACAAATGTAGTAAAAAGTCAATATTCTTAATGGCTCAAAATGTCCTAGTTTGGGGAATAAAAGGCCTTTATTCCATGGTATTGTTACCATGTGTGTGAGTTGTTTAACCTCATGCTTTCACTACTACTAGTTTACTCTCATGTGTCTTTGGACTGTGAGCCCTTTCAGTGGTTCCCTCATCTCTTGTGTTTGTACAGGGCTCA
Organism: Galbula dea; assembly: GCA_013399015.1. NCBI lineage: Eukaryota > Metazoa > Chordata > Aves > Piciformes > Galbulidae > Galbula > Galbula dea. Next base: position 919,975 of record VWZX01000869.1, on the reverse strand, counting down.
GAACAATACCCCAAAGAAAAATTACAATATATGTCTTAAATAGAACATTAGGAAAACTGCTTACTGGTGTGCAGGGGTATCATTTCATTGCTGACTGGGAGACAAAACCAGCATGAAGCGGCTCGCTACTAACTTCCCTGTGCACTTGAACCTACTGAGTACAGAATTCTTCTGACTGAAGAATTCTCCTGTTCCAACTCCACCTCATTTTCTGAGATTGATGAGGTTATAGATTATGTATGTTAGACCTGTAGGACAATTTGTGGTGCTTCTTTGAATGGTTTTAGCTATCCATCTATTTGGATGCTTGTGTATTTCTTAATCTAGTACATACTGTTTTATTGTTGTGAGGTTGGGTGGACTGAAGTTTTCGCAAATCATAGAATCATAGAATGGTTTGCATTGGAAGGGACATTTTAAGGTTATCTAGTCCAAGCCCCTTGCAGTGAGCAGGCACGTCTTTAGTTCAGGTTGCTCAGAGCCCTGTCCAACCTGACCTAGAATGTTTCCAAGGATGGGACATCTACCACCTCTCTGGGCAACCTGTGCCTCTGTTACACCACCCTCAGTGTAAAAAATTTCTTCCCTCTACTTAGTCTGAATCTCTCATCTTTTCATTTAAAACCATCACCCCTTGTTGTGTTTCAGCAGGCCCTGCTAAAAAGCTTTTCCCTGTCTTTCTTATAGACCCCCTTTTAAGTACTGAAAGGCTGTAATAAGGTCTTTCTGGAGCCTTCTTTTCTCCAGGTGGAACAACTCCAACTCTCAACCTTTCGTCAGAGCAGAGGTTTTCCAGCTCTCCAATCAGTTATCTAAATGAAAAGTAGAAAACTACATCCCGAAGCCTATAAAAAAGCAGCACACATTCTTATATGTGTGCATTTGGAGGAGTGTGGCTGTGTAACTTTTTTGCATAAAAATCAACTTTTGTTCACATTTTGGTTTTAGTCTCTGTATCTTTGGAACAATTTTTCTGTACCCTCTTCTGCCTATATAGTTGAACAAGTTGTTCACAGAAGTCTTTTGAGAGTTTTGTTTGAGTCTGTTCTCTATAAGAGTAGAAAATCTAAGGCATAGCAAAAAAAAAAAAGTATTAAAAGTAAAATACAATAGAAAATAATTTGGCATAATGGATAAAAATGCTTTAACTCGAAGAAGAAAGGCTTTTATTTTATGTTTTTGAAGTCTTTATTGAAGCCTTCTGGCAATGAAGAGTTTTTTCTTTTTCCCAGTACTTTTAAGGAGAATGTTGCTATATAATGGAAGAGTCTACAGGACAAAATCTTTCCTGTTTTAACAAAAGATACCATGCCACTGCCTCTCTTCTACTTTTGCAGTTGTGATGAAAACTGTACAAATGGCTGAGCTGTTTCAAAAGGCCATATTTTCATTCTGAGTAGAGAATAACTGTGGGAAGACTAAGAGCTTCTTGATGCGTCGTCTTTTTCCACTAACTTTTCTTTCTTACTCAGCTGCAGTAGAAATTGGGTGGGAATTGATAATCCTTCAGGAATGTAGCTTTTGACACTTATCTGGTGGATGATAATTAATGCATTCCAAGAGGATTATCATAGTGGACAGTAGTTATAAAAGAGTGACATTCCATTTATGTGGAGTGAAACTTTAATATATGGCTGTCTTTATCATGTATTTTTAGGAGAAATCTTCAACCTTTCAGCTCCAGTCAGCATAGCTCCACCCAGTCCAGCTGTAATGAGAGCAACTGTAGGCACAGGCAGTTTTTACCAGTATGTTACCAAGCCTTAAAAGCGTAGAAAACCAAAATATTTTTATTAACACAGCATGTATTTAATTGTTTCTGAGATATTCAGCATAAACCATTTTATATTGTTGACATCAAGAGAAGGAATGTTTGCAAAGAATTTGAAATAGAGAATGAAGGCTGGGGGAAATGCAATTAAGACAGATTCTTGATTTTTGTAAGCAGCATTTTTAATTATAAACTGCACTGTAGTGTTGCAATGGAATGAAAGTTTCATAGACAAGTTACTCAGAACTGAGCTGTCTTTTAAAAATGTTGCAAATTGCTCTATTCCTTCACATAGAAAGTAAATGTTTTTGTGATTTGTGATAATGCTTTCAGACATGGTTAGATGATCTGCATTTCTCTATTGGGAAGGCCTGTGAAGAGCAAAGCAGCACTTTTTCCTGAAATCAATGGGATTTGGGAACATCTTGCCCATCCCACCATCATGCTGGTCAGGAGTTGGTCAGGAGTCTCTCTTCTGTTATGGGTCTAGGGAACCTTTTAACTTAGTCAAAAGTGCCAGTTTCCTTATGGTTTTGACTACTGGGAGGCGTAAAATTTCCTGTAGTATTAGTAGATGCATGGGGGTTTGCATCTATTTAAATCAAGAACATTGAGGAAGGCGATATCTATAAATTCTTATATATTCAGATTATATCAGATTATAACTGATGATATTTCACATTGCTGGACAATCAAGGTAATTTTTATAACCTTAGAGCAATAGCTCACTGTGATTCAACTTCAGAAAAGTTGTCAATGTACATTTGTGTATACCTTTTGATTTGTTCTTCACTCTCCTAAGCTAATCTTACAGAGGAACTGGTATTAGCCACCAGCCATTTGTCTGGAAGGGCTTTGTTTTCTGTTTCACTGCACTGAATTCTGCACCGCGTTGCAGATACTATAGGGATGCTAACAAGCTCACTGTACTAATCCATAGCAGCATCCCTCTTTCTCCAGAAAGAAAACCTCCTTTCTGATATTTCATCAATATATTTGTTTCAGTATTTGCTTTTATTGCCTGTTTATGTGGTTAACTACCTTTTTGTATAAACTGCTGCCAATCTGCAAAAAACATACTGAAAAATAAATCAAAGATGTCAGGCAATTCTCTAAACTACAAGACTAGTTTCAGAATCAAAGTATTCTGCAGGGTACCCAAGTAGAGGTCAAACTCTTCCAATACATTCTGATGCACAGTAAAGATTACATAAATGTTAAATAAGAAGAATACCATCTCAAAAAATACATTACATTTGTGTAGAAAACAAATTTGTGTCATTGAGTTGCAGTTGTGGGAAATGGAAACAATTTATGGGATCCCTAGTCGAACCCACACGAGGTACAAGATTACTGAATAAAATATGTTTTGCAGTGCTCTGTCCAGTCTTTGCTGTGAAAAGCAAGGATCCATTTAAATTGAAATTTTAAATAGGCTCAGAAAGAAAGAAAAGCACAACATTTGTAAGAATGTAAACTCAACATTTATAAAAATCAGAAACTCCTTTTAAGTATCCTGATACAGAATATATCGTAACATTGGAGTAGATGCAGGGAAGAAGCTGTATTTCAATGATAATAAGCTTACTTTTCCCCTCTCCTGGTTTGGGCTGGAATCAGTTCTGCTCCAGCCCAAACCAGGACATCCACTCCCATAAGTATATTTTCTTGATGTGCCATTTCCTAGAACAGTATGATCCTATTTATATTTTGAATTTCACAAGTGAAGGTATTTTTGTTGTGTAAAAGTATCTGTTCAGTAATATGTTAATAATAAGTCAGGTTTCAGCTGATACATGTTGCAGTACTTCTTCACAAATTAGTGTGCCTAAAAGAATTCACACTTGTTGATTATATAATGGATGTAGCTCTAGCATTTTAGGTAGGGCCTGATGGAAGGTTCTTGGCAGTCCATGGGAAATGGACTCAAAGAGGATAGATTTAGACGAGATATAAGGAAGAAATTGTTTACAACAAGGATGGTCAAACACTGGCACAGGTTGTCCAGGGAGGTTGTAGAAGCCCCATGTCTGGAAGCATTCCAGGTCAGGTTGGTCAGGGCTCTGAGTGACTTTATCTAGTTAAAGATGTCCCTACTTCCTGCAGGGGGTTGGACCAGATGACCTTTAAATATCCCTTCCAACCCAAACCATTCTGTGGTTCTCTGGTTATATGAATTTTTTTTTCTGATTTCAGTGGGCTTTGGGTCAGACCCATAGAACTTAAAGGCAGTTCCATGGCCATCTTCAAGACCAGACTTGCATGTTGTGCAGATTCCAAGCCTACGCTCTGAGGGACAACCAGAGCAGACCTTTAGGTTCCCATGTCCTACAGCATGCCAGATAGATTAGCACATTGCAGGATGCTTTGCCAGGTCATCCACAGGTATTGTGGCAACTACGTGAGAGGCAGAGCAGAAGTAAGTACCCTGAGTACAGTGAATATGGGAGGTATTTTCAAACTGAGAGGAATCATCAAAGAAGTCTGTAAGTGAAATTCTCCTTGATGTCCCCTTATTTTTCACAGCAATATTCTTCTCTCTTTTTACTTTGTCCTGACATCTATATTGTTATCATTTTTGCACTTCTAAGAAAATCTCTATTTTATCTGGCCTTACTGGTGGGCACCAATGACAGTTTGATGTTTCTTGGCCACTTGCTTCTAAGAGGTAAAGGCTGCAGTCTGCTGGCTTTGTGACATCAGGGAAATAGTCCTAGATAACTCTGCAGATTAATGCAACAAACATAGAGTGGTACCTAAATGTTTCAAAATACTTCAGAATAAAACTCAGCCTCATCATCACTATAATGGCCCATTCTCTCCTCTTCCAAAAAAGTAAACAAAAAGCACTCATACATATGCTACATCTGGCTCAATTTCATCTTCTCTTTCAGTTTTTAGGTTCAAATAATAGTAGTGATTAATAATATAATGGCTTGGAGACATTTATTTCTTCTCTCAAAAAGGGACTAAGTAAATTTATTCTTTCACAAAAGGACATCAGTTTTAAAGTGTATAGGCAAATGTATCAAAATATTAATTAGACTTTTCTTTTGTTTTGCTAGTTTGCATTAGACAGATGGAATTCTGATCTTTAGCAGCATCATGACTCATGAAACTGCTTGTGTACTAAAATGCCATTATTAACACAACAGTAGTTTTCAGCAGTTGGTAATTATTGGCATAATTAAACATTTATCAAGAAACAAGTATTTATCATTCATTAAACTTTCATTAAAAATCCATCTTAGCACAAGCTAGATTAGCTAGTGATTTTCAAGTGATAACTTCTTAACTTCTGGCAGGAACATAGAGCATTTTGATAGCAAAGAAAGTCCTGTATAATGCAACCTTTCAGGTTTTGTAAGCAGTTACAGCCATTTCAGATTTAGGAGTGTTATTTTTAAGCATTCTATAAGACTCAGACAAGAACGTACTTGGCAATTTTCTGTAGGTTTTACCAAGTTTGGCACTTCTTAACAGTGCATTTGGGAAAGAAAGATGCCCTTGGCTGTGAAAAGCCAGTGCTTTATAACTGCATTTATATGACTTAAATTCTCTCAAAACCTGGTATGTTCACATATATTGGGACATTGACATTTACTTTTGTGAAATTTTAAAAAAAAAAAATCTGTCTCATGGTATTGCAAAAGGATGGAATTTTGGACTAGGTGTTTGTAATTAGGAAGTCTTGAAGAGCTCTCTGGTCCTGATGCAGTATTTTCCAACACATAATAGTTCTTGTCACTAGAGAGGAGAATTTGCACTTTTTATCGTTTAAGAGAAAGAGACTCATTATATCTCGGAGTGGTTTTGGTTTTATTTTGCAGAGTGGAGTATCAGACTTTATCCTTGTTCTGTTCAGTTTTGATCATTTCATTTAGATGGCAGATTTGTAATTTTTGCAATGTTTAGGTACGAATAAATGTAAATTAATTTGTATGAATTTCAGGATGTAGAAGAAGAAGGTAGTCAACACCATGTAGTTCTTTCTCATTCCAGTTTTCTTATTTACCTGTTTTTAAGTCTTTTCTCCTTGGTTATTTTCCTTCTCATCTGCCATTCCCACTAACCCTTATTATCACAGAAACACTGGCTTACTTACTCTTATAGCTACCAATAGGCTGTTTTACCTCCCAATACTTTGTTTCTGTCCTTACTTATAGGTGCAATAAGATGTATTATTTAACTCCTCCTACACGGTCACTGTTTTGCAAGAGATACTAATTTGGCAAGGTTAGTGTAAGTTTAAAATGCTCTAATGTGATTGTCTTGATTGTGGAGGAGAAAAAGTACTCAGAGAGCAAGACTGTCTTAGAAAGCTCCTTCATGTACATACCAGTGCTTCACATCTTAGCCCATATTCAGCAACTTTGTGTTTTCTCTTGGGCAAAAAATTTACTGTATCAGTGCTTTTATGTCACAAGAATGAATTGAATTCGTACCCTTTAGTGCAAACAACAATAGACAGAGTGGTAACCTAGTGGAAAACAAATAGACGCCCCGTCCCTTTTGGGGATTCAGAGAGGTTCAGAAAGATGGAGCTGACGGTAGAGAGGTGGCAGATAAAAACAGGCTGAAGCAGGAAAGAATCCTGCGGTCATTTATTACCATGCCATCTTCATAGTGTTTGCTGAACCAAGGTGCAGAGTAATGATTCAGACAAATGATGTTAATAATAATAGCTGGCCCTTTGGCAAAAATGGAATACCTAGTATTGCAGCACAAGACCTAATCAGATTCTCCAAAACTTGCTTCAGACCAATAGAATTTTTGTCATCAGGTTTTCCATCAATTGATTCTCCTTGGGTACTGTATTTTTAAAGGAAGGAAAGTGATAAGCAATTATTTTCTTTCAGGGGAAGGAAACCTAAGATTTTTACTATTATATTTAATGTATAGTTTAAAGCTAGTTTTAAAATACTGCGTTATTTCTAATTTGTTTTTAGTGGAATTCGAACTGTTAAAATCAATGGTATCTAAAAGATGTGTCTAGTAATCATGGATTACTTCAGCACATTTAGAAACTTTCTGGAATTCATTATATATTTTTACAGTGTTTTCACATAATCAACAAAGAATTCACCTTATTTCTTGTAAGTGAATAATAGTAAGTATGCTTTGCAGTATTTTTTTGTTGTGTACAGTATCACTGGTAAAGGGGAACTCCATTGTAAAACTTAGCTATGGATTTTAAACAAGGGGTAGTTGTTAGTGCTGCTGATCTGATTGATTGCTTTGATCTCTTGTTAGGTATTTGTACATAAAAGAACACTTTCACCCAAAAAAGCTTACAAGCCATTTTGTACTGTTCAGATATGACACAGTTTTGTTGTTCTTTCTGATAGTACCTGCTGTTTTTAGGCATATAGGTTGCAATTATTTTTATTAGCTGCTGTTCCGTTAACAACATAACCAACATCTGTTTTAATCTAAACATCATCAGACTTATTAATTAGGTACATTTTGGCATCAATTTATCACACATGCTTTGACACTTTTGATACTTGAAGCATAAGCTATTATGTGTAATGAAAAAAAATAAGTATGATTTGGTGTCAGTGTTATACATCATCTGTAGGGGACAATTATGTTGGCATGTGGGAGGTTAATGTACACACTCTAGATTCCTTTGCTTGATTTGCTGTTTTCTTCTTCATAACTCTAGGTAAACAGTTTGTGCTGCCATTTAATGCACAGGTTAAGTGTAGTTGCAGGCTATTATACATCATTAGAGTAAGTAATATTCAGCTGTGGAAGAAAGATGGAAGCTTTTCACTTGTAGCCACTTGGACATTTCATTTTTCATCTAGTATGCCACTGCAAAAATTAGTTGTGGCAGGCCTGATGTAATTTATAGCCTGGTACCCTGAAATTAAGCAATGAATCACACCATTTTGGCTGATTAGAGTTAATGCATTTTTCCTGATGACATATTTTGTAAAACAATGCAGTTTATTCTAAACTTTGCCTTATCAGACCTACTAATTTCTCATGTCAACCTTTGCAATGGATTGTACCATGTACAGTGCACTCCATCACCAGTTTTCTTTTGGTATTGTACTGTGGTTATCTTCCAGTTTAAAGGGACAGCCTTCCCTTTCTTTCCTATTTTTTTTCACTCAGAAACATCAACTTTCTTCTCCTTCCATGCCCCACTCTCCATTTTCAAGCCAGACAATTCAAAAGCAAAACACAGAGCAGCACAGTTCAATGCAGCTTGATGGAAAGTGCAGGATGTAATGATCAAGTGAGTAGAGACCATTGGATTGAGCCTCAGGCCTTCACACTCTGGATCTGGTCAATAACAAATTTATTACTAATCAAATCCAATAAATACAAAACAGCATACATTTATTTTTATTTGGCACCTAGCTGGTCACAGAATAATAATAAAACTGGTAAGTCAGAGACTGCCTTTCAGAAGAGTGTGCTGTAGCCAATGCTCACTGCAGTTTATAGCTCCTCTACGTTACAGGCAGTCAGTCCCCAAGAAGCTCTTGTTGTATATGTCTGATTACTGGTGGGCATTGTGTCCCACTTGCCTGTGGAATATATTAATGGTGCCAGCTCTTGAGTTTGGAGAATTCTGTTAGCTGAGATACTTTCTGATAGGGAGAGGTATCGCTGCAGAACAGGATCTATAGGTATTAGTGTCAAGAAGAATAATGTCTTCCTTGCCCTTTCTGCTGGGTTATTGCATAGGTTATACAAAGACTGGGATGAGTTAATAGAAAACAAAGAAACTAAAGGTGTGTGGGGAGGGGAGAGGAAGCAACAACATAACCGAGACGTGAATTTTCACCGTTGCCTAAAACAATGTGTGACTCTTCTTTCCCCCCAGAGCACTAACATAACATAAGAGCACATGACATAATCATTGCAGGCATCTTGCACCATGTAAAACCAGCACAGACAAAGAGTGCATTGCTAATGTAAAGCTGACATTCAGTATCCAGGATTTTTGTGTATGCCAATTTTTGTGTGCGTGCATGAAATTTATCTAAAACTTCTTGATGGTGCAATTTATTAAGCAGACACATTATGAATTACAAAGTGTATGCCAAAGGTGCAAACTGAATGAAATGATTGGAAATCTTTAATGATATGAAAAGTGCAGCTTGTGTATCTTGAAAGTCAGATAGTACAAAAATCCCTTCCTTCTTAGCTGCTGGCATCCCTGTGTTTTTGAATGCTTTATGGAAAAACCCAGCAACAATCTGCAACATGTAGAAGAAACAGGCAGCACACCTGCAAGACTCCAGCCTACCTTGTTCACACCCAGGATAGGGGAAAATGATTTATTATCTGTCCCTTGAATTTCTCTGAGCGTTCTGTCTAAACTTTAAAAGCAGATTACATTTGCGATTAAACCTTAACAAATGTTGTTTTAACTAGACTGCAATATATGTTATTGACAACAAGCTTTTTTTCCTCCTGAAAATAACATTGGTGCTTAGGCATGCAATTTACAAAAATGACAAGGAAGGGTGGTACTTTTCCCAAGGTGAATGTGAGTTGACTGATTAGCTGGTATTTTAACTTAGATTCTTGCAAATTACAGACATAAGAAACCCTGCAATTTATATGTACTTTAGAAGTGAAAGCTTTAATCCCATGATTCATGAAAGTAAAGTGGTAATAATTTAAGTACCATATTTTATTTATCCCTCAGAGTTGTCAGCTGATACCAGAAGTATTCTCACTATTTTTGGGTTGCTGCCTTTGGCCACCTAATTGCTTCTTAGGAAGTAAGAGGGAAATTGCTTATATAACTACATGGATTGTCTTTGGCAACGTCAAGCCAAGGCATCAATCAGTCCATCTGGGTAAAATCACAAGCTGACTCCGATATTGCTAAATATTTATACTGTCAAATACACACAGACATCCAGATGAAAAGAGGCATTCATTAGGAATGCTCCAGCTTGTCAGTTTAAAGATGTAGATTAGAGCAAAACCTCCCACTATGGTACTGAGTGCTCAGGAAAAGTCTATATTTAGCCATTCTGAGCAATAAATATCATCATATTGCCTCATTTAGGTAAATAGAGAATGAATATTGTCAAGATGATCTAGAGATAATGTAAACAGATCCCTGTTCAGAGTCTGTGTTACTAGGGTAAATTCCAGGACATTGGTGTGCTGCTGATGCTTTTTGGTTTAACCCTTTTTCTTAATTGCATTCCCCTCCCCTTTACAGTAACAGTAAGATTTGTTTCTTGCAGATAAGAAGGAAAGGGGGGAAGGGAGATAAAAGGTGGGATTTCTTTTTAACAAAAGGTTATTTCAAATTCTGAGTTATTACATTAATTAGTAGTTTTGCTCTAATATTTTCTTGGCACTGCTTAAAGGCGTCTGCTGCTGCTGCTGCTGGAAAATAGAGATATCTGTAGCAACACTGAAGCTCATTCCAGAGTTTAACATGGGAACTGACAAAAGCCCATCAGTCAGAAAAACGTCACAGCTCTGAAGTTAAGACATGGTTTCAAGAGTACACCCAGTTAAGACTCATAGTGGAATTTCTTTCATAGCACATTTTTTTCTGTGATAAGATGAGGCATATTGTAAGAATAAGCGATGAAAGATCAGTACTTCAACAAGAATTAAGTTACTGTCCTGCTTCAAAGTGGGTGGCTTGTCCTAGCAAATTAAGAGTAAAATTTGCTCAGTATACTATACACACAAAAAAGACAGAAGAAGGATTTTTTTGCCTTTTGGGGAAGGCCTATGCCTTCCTCCATAAAACTGGCACCTTGGAAGTTATGTACAAGGAGAGCAGTGACTGACGTCAGAGTTTTAGTTAATTACACTAGATGATTTTTTAGATTAATAATTAACATCTCTCTTCATAACTAAATATCTGTAATTAATCAACAAATCATAATGTGGAGACTAATTAACTTCAAACTCAAATCTTAACAGAAAATCCATATTACTATCCAGCATCATTAATTACTGTAGTAATCAAAATTATCCCTCATGGGATTTGACATAAAGCTTTGTAGGTTTATAAACCAAGCTATTATCACAAAAAAATATTTTGAAAGCAGCTTCAAATATCATTATAGATAACTAAAGTATTAGGTTGAAAATTTAAACAAGTTTTCATTTTGTCTGTATTACATTATCAGTAATCCACTCACTGAAGCAGAGTAACTAACTAAGACAGCATACTTCCCTTCTCACCATGTGTATGTGGGGGTTTGTTGGGTTCTTTTTCCTTTTGGAGTTACAGCAGTGATTTCTGTCAGAAGATTCATTTGTCAGTGTCTTTCAAGAATATGCCACACTTTCTGTTAGATTTTGCTGTGGTGCTATCCATGCTAGTTAGCTGTTTAAGAAGTGAATTCACAACTATTTATATCCTGGTATTATTCACAAGTACAAAAGAGTTGAGCTATAAGATACAGAGAAATCTTTAGCTGTTGATGAGTCAGTGTTCAGTGAAAAAAAAAAAAAGGGAAAATTAGGGCTGTTATGCCAAAAATACTCACCCCAAACAAATCTTATTATAATTAGCATGGACATCACATCTAGAAAGATTTGGAATGTGTTCATTTTAATTTTTAATAAACAGAAAAGCCAGTAGTACCGTTGCAGCACACTGAAATCCCTTAGCTGTTTTTCATTTAGAAAGTTAGGAGTTAAAATTGTGTCTAAAATCCACATTTCAATTATTTTATCACCTAATCTTCCAAGTGTGCACATCCAATACTGTTCTTTTGTGTGGCAGCTGTAAAAATTCTAAGCAATTTTTACTGTCAAGAAAACTCTGAATAAATAGAGGCTGTTAACTTAGGCAGATATCTGAGGTTATTTGGTGGCAATCAAGAACTCACAGCACTTCAACTAATGGGTTATGATCAGAAACTGTTCCTAATAGCCAGCTAGACGGATCTGAATATGAAGATTTCTATAATTTTGTTGTCAGCTTGTGATGTACTCTAGTGCTAATTATTTGGAACAATTATGTTTTCCTAATAACAAAAGAAGAAGCAGTGAATTAAGCAGGCTTACCTTCAGATCTTTAGATAACAATTTAAATGTACTTGCCATTAAGAAATAACATTTCTTTTTACTATATGGAGCACTAATTATTGAAGATGCTTGTCTTTTAAAATCTACTTCTACTTCTTTTAAGCATGTTCAATGTGTCAGTTTACACTGATGACTTCAGTAACTAGTATTTTCCCAGTCTTAGGTTTATGCCTGTACCTCCCATAGACTGCTTACTTCATTTGGTTATTCAAAAACCATAATTAGTGCAGTAATTAACATGTGGGTCCTTCAAAGGAAGACTGTGAGAATCATGGGACGTCTCTCATCATTCTTACTGATGTATAGATGATAAAAAGACTTAGGCTGAGGTGACAACAGGATTTGTATTACTGCATATTATCTGAGCTGCAGGGAAATTCAGACAGGACCCTGGTCCATGGAGTCTTTCCTTTTGAAAAAAGTAATTATCCACACTGTTTCTATAATGTAACTAGGTGTTATCCTGCATTTGCAGCTGTCAAACCATTTATTTTAAAACCATTACTTTATACCTTACAAATACTTGAAAATTTGGGGGTTTGCATATTATCTTTTAGCCAAATTACAGAAGTGAGGTGCAGCAAGTGCAGCAATAAAAACAACAATAATAGTAATTTATATAAGCATAACAGATTTCTTCTTGACAGTTGATTTTGGAGATGTTTATGGTAATGTTGATACAGTCTTAAGATTACATCCATAAAGAAAAGCCCCAATTCTGTTTTATTTATTTTCCCCCCATAGAAAATATATTTGCTTGCTTGTTTGTTTAAGATTTCAGAGAAGCAGAATCTGTTGTGTTTTCAAGCATTAGTAATTCAGTTGTTGGCATGTGAGTCTCTGTATAGTTTACATAAATATATTCCACTGTTTCTCTGAGATGCTTATAGCTGATGTTTTCAGATTTGATACACAATGTTTTAAATTAACACATTAAGGAAATTCACAGTCTTTCATTCAGCCTTTAACTTTCTGTAAGTAGTCGTCCTCTTTTTCTCATTCACTGACATATGCCAGAAAAATTCAGGATTTTACCCTACAGGCAGCCCATGGGACTGGGATGAAATGGCCTCTATACATAGGGTATGACTTTATTTGCTAAAGAGGTTATTTGAAAAAGCCCTTAGGGTACTGCTGCCCTTTTGTCCCTCAAACTAGTAGGGGGAAAAATATAAAAGGAACTACACAGTAATCCCTTGTAGACAGGTGACCTTAAGCCAATTCTATACTGTAAGGTTTGTTCCCATTTAAACTCAAAACAGACAAAGGAAAAAAGCAAATTGCAGGGTTTAATCTGTTGCAGAAACATTGCAGTATTTTTTTTCTGTAAATGACTCCCAAATACAGACAGGTTTTACTGCAAATTCACAAAATTTAGTATTGTTCGATATAATTTAATGTTCTCTAGACAATGTGTCCTATAGTCTTGCAAGGATACCATCTGAGGACTGATGGAAATAAACATACCCTTGTTTATTTCAGGTAACTTGTTCAGGTTTTTACTTTACTTACAAGTTTTTAAATCCTCCAAATAGAGCCAAACATAATCAAGCAAAAGTATATAGACCTTCTGATTCCAGTAACAGTATTGTATTAAAAATCAATCAACATCAGGACCCACTAGAAAAACTAGCAATCACTTGTCATTTAAAGTTATTTTTATGTCCTTCTTAGAGCTGACTGTTGATTGAAGTTAACAGAGCTGCAGTCAAACTAGCTCAGAGTTGTCACAGCGTCATGGTCCCACTGTGGGGACCAGTTTTTGGTGGTGTGTTTGGTATTTAAACCTGTGTCCATCTACAATAGTTGTACAATGAAAGTTGCTGTGTTATTCTGTATATGATGCATTCAGATAGTGTTAAATATATACCATCCCAATTAGATACTGCTTTCCAATATTAGTCAGTCTTCAAAATACCATTATAAATTATGAACAGCAGCTCTGAACCCACTTCAGGATAGCCTCTAATAAGTCACAGGTGTGACGTTACTGAGCACTGTAATTAATGGGTGTTATGCCACTCCCTTGACTTATGAGTTTTTCAGAAGCTTTTAATTACTTTTGAGCTTAAGCCATTCTGGCAGGATTTTAAAGGAACTCCAGAGGTAACCTGTTCTGAATGAAGCTGTTCTAGCAACATTAGGAAAAAGAGCCACTCTGGTGGCTGAAGGAAAATGTTTCAGCTGTTCTTCACGCCTGGTAGTCTAGAGGGAGGTTAGAGGAAACAGCTTCTGTTGACTGCTGCAGGCACTTAGTTACTGTGTTCCCTTTCTGCATCTGGGGAGGAGCTGTAAAAATTGTGGTCAAATCCACATGTTATATAAAATAGAAGAGAGAAAAGCATCTGACAAGCCAAGAATGGCTTGAAGGGTTATCATGTTGTCATCAACCTGATTTTAGGCATAGAAAAGCCATTGTTTCGCATGTGAGTGCAGACTTCATATAACTGATAAATAGAAAAGAAGAAATGCCATAATTTATCACTTATCAAGAATAAGTTATAAATGATGACCAGTTAATCAGCATTAGAACCAGTTTTCTTTCGTTTCAATGCCAAAAACCAACAGCAGAAGAATTTCACCCCTCATATGCACAGCAGAATGCACAAATCATAATATGAAGTTAACTCAGGTGTAAAGCTTTGTTCTCTAAACAGCTGAAGCTTCATGTCATTTATAAGCACAAAACACATATTTCTCCATATGTTGGCACCATATTGGTGTTATCACCATAGCATTCCTTCTTCTTTAGATGATCTTTTGTTATAACAGTTTTGTGAGGCAAATAAAATGTAGTAAATGTAAACCAATTATTTAACCAAATTACTTTGATCGTGGGAAACTGACAATTAGTGTTACAGCTTCTCAGAAGTGAAATCCACACAACACAGCAGACTGTGATGTTCTGTACTGCAGTGTAAGTTGAAGTAGTGCATTTATTTTGTGTAGCAAGCTGTGAGGGAGAAGTGGAGGACATGATGAGCAGACCATCTTGATAAACTTCTAGTTGGTATCTGTGCTTTGTGTTGTAAATTGTTTAGTTTATCTCATTGATTATTAACATATTGGGACAGCTCTTCACAGGAACCTTGATGGCTGATGTCAACACTTAAAGCATATACATATGGGTACAAGATAATCAGCTAATCAATTAATGTGTTAGAGACTTGCCAAACTACCATTTGTAATTTTGATTTCTAGTAAATGTTGGTGATGAGCAGGTTAGTTCAGTTTCCTATCATGATTTCTCACTCCATTAGTTCTAAATTTTGCGCATGGATTGGGGAGGGAAGTATTAAAATTATATGCACCGGCACACCCACACGATTTGGGTTTATTCTCAAAGCTTGAATGCATCAGCCCTTCCCTGAAATAGCTGTGAGTTAGGAGAGTGTTCTGGGTATTGTCATGCAAATGAGGCCACCAAACATACCACTTTGCTTCAAAATTGCTCTGCAATGACAAGTAGCTTTTAAAACTGGAGCAGGGTTTTCCAAGCTAAGTGGGCAACCCTATATATACTCTGAGATCCACTTTCTAAAATAAGTGCCTATATATGAAGTCCTAATTCCACATCTGAGCGCTCAGATTGGCACTTACTACATACCCATACATCTCATTCTAATGCAGATTAAGGTGGTCGTTTATGCTTGAGTATTGTGTTCCTCCCATATTCATACAATGAAAAAAGCCCAGAAGTTACACGTAGCACTAAGAAGTTAAGTTTGATCTGGTATTCAGCACCTCCTAAAGTCAAGGTTTTGTGATGTATCACTTCAACTAGTACAAATTGTAATTAATGCTACACCAGATTCTCAGCATTACTCAAGAACTTAGCAAATACGTCATGAGAAAAAAACAAGTCCTCACCTGCTTCATAGTTCGCAGAAAATATCTGTAATCAAAAAGCATTTTAGTCTAGTTTCAGGACCAGTTTCAGAATTTATCAGAAAATCACCTTTCTCTCGCATGGTAGCAAAATGAGTCCATCCCAAATACTTCTGTTGACTGTGCTCATGAAAAAGGGTGTAGGAGGAGAAACAGAGTGAAACATGTTGTCTGTCCTGGGTAATTCAGGACTATGTAGTTTTTAAGCAGCATCTTAATGCCAGTTGGAAACAAGAATGGATCTCAGAGCATTGGCATTAAATGATGAAGAATGAACAGAATCCAGATTTTTTTTGTCGGTTTGTTTTAGTGGAAAATTGTATTAATCACATTGTGAATCAGGAGGACCTTTGTCCATCTCCTGAATGTGGCCACGATTTTACTCTTGACCTCTGACTAATACTGTTCCACATGCCATGCACTGGAGGTAATGAAACCATAGATACCAATTGGAGAGCTGTCATAGGAATGGAAGTCCTTGATCTACAGGCTAGGTAGGGATTTATAAAAGCTGATGGACAGTGGGTTCTGTATTGCTCCAATGCTAGAGCAGCCAGGCTTCTCAAAAGCCTCATGGCCCAGTATCAGCTATGTTAGTGTGGTGTTGCATGTTGCCTCGCATAAATACCTAATGGTCTTTTAAATACAGATTTAAGTATCTAATTCACTAGTTTCACTCTTGCATCTCTGTCCTCAGAAGCAGGAACTTTCCAGGGACAACTGGTTAAAGTTATGGAGAGGATTACTTTCAGAGCTGAGCTTTCAGGTGTTTGCTGCACATTTAGATGGTACCTGAACTCTACAAACTGAATTGCCCTCCAACTATCCCAACATATATATATATGTCTCCAAAAATTGTGGTTTAAAATACTTCATGTTGATGTGAATGGATTAAAAAAAAAGAAAGAAACAAAATTATTTTGAGATGGAGCTATTGCACTTGCCCATAATTTTTTTTTTTTTTTGTGGTGTGTTAGCTACATTATCTCCTAATATCTTTTGGAGCTGTTATTAAAGTAAAACTTGATGTTCCTTTTGGTACAAGTGCTATTTATACACAAGTTGGAGCAGATCATGATGCAGCAAAGAACTTTCTATACTGCATAGATTGTGCAGCAAAATAGTGCACTATCAGCATTGCATGCCTCAGTAAGGAATGCTTTGCTGTTTTAAATCTCATCATTATGAGAAGAATTTAATATCTAGATAGAAAGAGTTTACTGGAAACTTTTGAGCTAGCCTGTTATCATCTAACTGAAAATTAAAACCTGTTCATGATAATTACACAAGGCTGATGAATGAAGGACCCCCACTATATGTACTGTTTAGATGCAACTCCAGCGATCTAGTTTATCAGCTAGAACATAGCTGAATTCATTTTTACTTGCTTGCTATAGGACAATCCAGAAATAGTTGGCAATTCATTGCCCTTAAACCCCTTGTCTGTAAACATGATGCAAAGTGAAGGTGGTTGAGGTTTCATAAAAATGAGGCACATGGTGTGACAGACCCATCTGTGCCAGCTTTTTAAAACAGAAGTGCCTAATTTTATCATCATTGCCTTTTGTTCTGCACAGTGCTGCTCACATGGTGGTTTTATGAATGTTTGCCGGTAGAGTCTGTAAGCCTCGATTTATCTGACTGCTTCCTATCCTGTGCTGGCTTTTCTCGGTTGCACTGCTAGCTTCCCAGCCCCCACAGTTCCCTCTCCTCACCCAGCCCTTCTCCCCAGACAAATCCAAGGTAGAACCTCCTAGCAATTTTCCAAGGTTCTGAGCTCAAAGACTAAACTAATTTGTTTTTGAATTGCAGATCAAACATAAACTGCAAAGAAGCATTTAATCAGTTAGGAGAAGCAAGGGTATGGCTTGTTTAAGTCCCAGAATCCATAAACCTGTAATGATTTTATTATATTGGTGTCAGTTTTCATTATTTTCATGAATGGGTATTCCCTGCTTAATGCACGATATTTGCATCTGATGAACCAAAGAGTTTAAACGTGGTTTGTTTTAATGCTTTGTGAATTTGCATTCAAATTCATCAGAAGTAATTCTATTTGAAATCACACAGGGCTAAACACAGTGCTTGTAAATCCATTTGAATTGAGATGCCAGAATCAGCCCATTAATCTACAAATCTACGATATAATTTTTGTATGGTTGGTGGGCTTTTGTTCTGTTTTTTCATGATGAGGCAGAGGGGATACCAAGTGTGCATGTGGGAAGGGAAGTGTTTGGGGAGGCTTTGATAAATTGACCAAGAGGGAGTATATCTTTGTTATGGAAACTGGCCCGTGAAAGGAACATATGAAAGGCCAAAGACCACGTTTTGAGCATGTCTGTCACTGCCACTTGAGGTAGTTGCACGAGGAGAAAGGAAGTCTGTCAGATAAGCAGGTTTCCTAATATTTAGGACGATAAAGGTTGTCATCAGGACCTTCCATTTGCTCTGCAGACTGTAAGTATTCACCCAGAGCTCGGAGCAGCACTTTTGGCCTGCATTTAGTATTTCAAGTCCTCTTGCTAAACACTGTGTTAAATTGGATTTTTCTGCGATCTCTTGTGAAAAAGGGAATGAATAAATACACAAAGGTTCTCCTCCAACAGAAACAGGGTCATTTTGGAAGGAGTGAAGGGGGCTATATTACACCAAACAGTGCTTCATTTCTTGATGGCTGCAGAAGAAATCTGTACTTCTTTCAGTGCCTAGAGAATGTCTTAATTTCTGTGTCCTCTAAATAGACTGAATTGTCTGAAATTAAGATTTTTGTTTAAGCTGATACTTACCAGATTTAAAGGTGTAATATCATTGTCTGGGAGTGCAAAAACATGTATGTATTAGGGGGATTACTCTGTGAGAATAAAGATTTATCAACATCATTTTCAACAGTGCACATTCTTCTTAAATCTAATAATGAAGTTTTTTCATAAAACTTATTTTAAAAAATACAAAAATGTATAGTTTTGCATAATGTATTTTAGCCTGTTAAAAGAAATGTCTTTGCTCATTTGTTTGAATAGGTGACAATTCAAAATGGAATTCAGCTGACACTTTTGAACATGTTCATGCAGTCATTTTGCTTAGTTAAGAGTCAGGCTGAAATCAGTCTGAGAGAGAAGTACTTGGCTGGCGGCAAAAGTGAATTTTAGCTAACTTTGTGACTGCCGCCTTCTGGGAACAAGCAGTGCTGGTTTGGCCCTTGTAAAGGAGAAATTAATGAGTCTAAGTCCCTGTTTCAAATGTCATAGACTGGGGCTAACTGAGGGTCCAACTTTGAATAGCATTTAAGCCTGTGCTTAGCATTAGCTATGTGCTTAATTCCCAAAAGTCTAACTACAGGCCCTTTCTTAGGCACTTGCAAGAATTGTGATGATCAGGAAGTCTACCATCTGACATCTGTGAAATGAGCTGGTAGACTTGAGTCTTTTTCATAATGAACCAGTTTCCATCTCATAAAATTCTGTAATTGCAGATGGTATCAGTGGACACCTATGACAATCTCAGTAGAGATTGCAGCCCGGCATTCCTCATTATAGGATACATAGACACTGAACTTCTCTCTGCTCATGAACATGGGGTTGATTCATTGACAGGGCGTTATCAGGAAAATTGCAATGATGTGACTAGTGCTTCACTGTGGGTAAATGGAGTACCTCAACTCTTGGAGTTGACAATAGGCTCTTCTAAGAAATGATAATGCTGTGATTAAGACATGAAGCTGGGACTCAGTACACCTGGGAATTCTTGTGTGACCCTGGCAACACACCTTTTGTTGGTTTTCACTTCTCTGCCTGAAAAGTTAAAATAATGCTTTTTTATTTTATGGTGTTATTTAATGATAAATATATTACTAATTGTGAGCAATTCAGAAGATACTGTTTTAGATGGGCAGGGTTCCATAAGTGCTATTAGATTTTAAATGCATTCTGTTCAGTTTGCATTTGCATGTGTTTGTGCTTAGCAGGAGTAGAAAACAGGCCAATTGTATTTTGCGTCCTAGTTCTGCACTGAGGAAATTAGCTTTAGGTACACAGACCTAAAAATCATGCATAAAGTTCACTCTGTTGTGAAAGAGACCCTAAAAAAATAGTGTGGAAGAAGAAATAAATTTTGGACCTCTTTTCGCTTGTTCTTTTAGACACTTATATAATTTTTGTTCTGCCTGTGTACATTTTCATATGTGTATTTTCTTGTTATCATTCAAGTAATTTTAGAGTCTTTTTATGTCAGTAGAAGCACCTGAATAATGTTTGAAGGGTTCTTAGAGACACAGTGAAAGAAATGGTGAACCTCAATGGGGTTTGGATCACTGGAATATATACCAAAAGATACAGATATGAAATCTCTAAGTAAGCCCTACCTGGGACTTGCAGCAGCTGTTTCAACCTGTGATGCCATGGGCTGCTCAGAAGCTCTTTAATCTGCACATCTTTGAAATGACAGACCACAATGAGTCCTCCTGTATGTTTTGTCTGTTATGTGCCAGAAAGTTAGGAAACTGTTAGTTCACTAAACTATGGAAGCTAGAAAAAAAAGTAGAAAGTATAAAAAAAAGGTAGCTGAAATAAGAACCCTTTAACATAAGTGTCAGCAGGAGCTGTTAGTTTCTCAGTGTTTTTGAAAATCTGATCTTCCAGGTATCTAGCTCCAGGCTTCTGTTGTTTGGTTTTGGTTTTTTTCTATGGGGGTGTTATCTGTTCTCTGTCTTGTTGGATATCACAGGCTTTACCACTTTCACAAAAATGATAATAATTTCCTCTGAAATTTGGCTACTGCACTGAAAAATATGAACTAAATTCCAGCAATAGTAAAAGTGCATGGAGTCTTCTTAAGTTACCATTAATGATGCTTTAGCAGGTCCTATGTGACAGCAGAATAAGTAGTGTATTCACTGCCCTGTGCATCATGCTACAGACAAGTGTACTAGGAACCATGGTGTTTTTAAGCCATTTAGCATTGTTTGGTTAACATCCTTTTAAGCATTATTTGGCTTCATTGTATATATAATAAATCTTTTGAAAAGTGCTTTCAGAAGCAAGAGCCAAGTGGCATTTAAAATACATTTAAAAATGTGATCTCTAATAAATTATAAAATATTCCTGCTTCTCCTAGTCTAATTTGGGCCTCGGAAAGAAAAAAAAAAAATAAGAGGAGCTAATGAAATGACCTGACAGGGTGACAGGGTTTGTTTACTAGTCCATACTTGGGTAGGATTCATGCTTCATATGATTGACAGTCATTACAAATTCTTTGGCTTTTTAAGACTTAAGGCGCCGTGGTCGTGGGTGAACTTCAGTTCAGAATGGAGTTGTTTACAAAAGTTAACTAAGTAGTTGCTGCAAAATCGTGTGCTATGTTTCGCTGAACTGTTCTGGAATAGTATGGATTTGTGGTACAAATGGTGAGGATTCTTGTTAAATCATATTCTAACTACTGTGCAGTCAATTTTTTCCATCTGGGACCTTTGTCACCCTGGCACGTGGAAGTGGATGAGGTAGCTGAATTGGCTTTCCATTGCTCACCGTATCCAAACATTTTCCTGCAGTATGGCATGAATGTTCTAGTGTTTCATCAAAATCAGATTATGCTGATCCAAAAGAGACAAAAATTTTCCTCCCTCTTCAGCATTTGTAGAATGTGTAGCCAGAATATGTGGACTTAGACCTTCAGTATTTCCACGCAAGTCAGCCTTCTAATAGTTCTTGTTTCACTACTCTGAATATTCCTTAGTCAAGATCTTTCCCCTAGAGAGGTCAAGACATAATTCGGTTTTATCTGTACCAGAACAGTGTGCAGCAGATACGCCTTTGGATGTGCAATTAAAAATTGCTTTGGCCTGTTTTCTTTTCCTGTTTTACATTTTCATAAACTCATATGTAATTTGATGAACACTGTCATTCTTTAAATTTCTTCAGCATTACAATTCTCAAGGGACTTGTCTCTCATTGAATGTCATTTTTTGCATATTTACTTTCTCCACAAGTGCTAATGTGCAGTAGCACAAGTTGAATCTTGCATTGTTATTTTTGTATTTACGTATGTTACATCCTGTTTTTCTTTGTGATGATCTTAACACTTCCTCACAGTTTAGTATTAACTCCATATGCCATCTAAAAGCTGTTGATTTCAACCTCTAGCTAACCAACAATGTGGGTAGCTTTGTCAACAGGGTAGTATTGGAGTTATTCAGATCTTGAAGGCACAATTTTACAGCCAAGTGGAAGCGGCTTGAGTAAGGAGCTTCTTGAATACATGGGCAGAGCTGCAGTGCAACTCCTTCCTTTGCACCTTCCATGCAGTCTTGGCACGCAATGCTGTCTTAACCATTCCTGCCTCAGTAGTGCTCACCAGTGACACAGAAAGCGCCACCTTTGGTGTCTTCTGTCTTGTTTTATCTACATGCAGACTAGTGGCTTCTGACACTGGAAATGGAATACAGCTCATTTAAGTACTACTCCATCAGCATCACTGAAAGTATATTTCTGTCAACAGGAGGGTCAATAATATTAACTGCTCTTCCTTTGAAGTTATGCTAGAAACATGCTGCTTCCATCTTTCACCAGAGGTGGGTTGTGAAAGGAAGACTTTTTCACAAACTTGAAAGTGATATGAGTTACCCATCTCTCCAACCTCTACTTCCATCCCACCTCCCAGCACCAGCATGTACCCCTGCTTTGTGCTTCCTAAGTAGCCCTAGCATTACTGCTGAGCCTGTGATGCTCTGAGATGAAAAATCTTTTCTGACACTCATCATCTTGGGCATGATAAGCCTTAATGCTGTCAGTTCCTCAGGAGGAATGAGGAGCCAGCAGAAGAGAAGGCTTCGGTGTTGTAACTGGACCACGTATGACCAACCCGATTCCCTCCTTCTCAGAAGCTGTTGAATCTCTTGCAGTGAGATTGACTTTTGGGTGGGAAGTCTGATTTCGGAAGCCTGGGAACTGCTTTCATCATTAATTGATGTTCATCTTATGTTTTGTACCAGTTTGGGGACAGCAGTACTCGTGTTTGATCCTATGTTGTGGTTGCACATGTAAGGATGAAGCATCTAATCGGCTACTTTTTAAAACACAGGTTGGCATGAGCTTACAGCTTTCAGACTAAATGATCATAGAGATCCATTCCAGTGACACATCTATTGCAAAAACATGTAAATATTATTAGCCACCGATGTTACATTTGATATCATAAAAGCAAAAAAATAGATCTTTCTCCACTGAAAGCCTGTACAAGTTAAAACCATAAAACTCCTTTCCCTTGTATACTTCAGAAACGGATTTCAGTGTTCTCTTTCCCTGCACCTGCCTCTACCATATGACCAGATGTATGTCACTGCTCCAGTTATCTTTCCTATATTCCCGAACAGGTGAGAGGCAAAAAGGAAAATAGCAACAGTATGTCAGTGTCCAGATAAAAAGCTGCAAACTTAAGTTATGAAGCTCACCCTTTTTAGCAAAATTAGCTGTGGCCCAGCATAGCTCCTTCTTCCTGACAGTTTACTTCTAATCAAATGAATCAGGGCTCATTCCAGTATGATTTCGATGAAGTCCACAGAAGACAGTACACTCATCTTCTCCAATGCTTTGGATATTGAAACAGAACATTTTGTTTCCTGATAAGATATTGCATTAATTGCTTTACTTATTAGATGAGCATTAGCTTTTTGATATAACCCATCCCACAGACTCCTGCCACATTGCCTGCTGAGAAGTCCTGTCCTTGAAGTTACTGTAGTGCACAATGATCAGAACTTATCGCTGATGTTTGTTACTAGCAACATCTTGGCAGAGGGTGACCTCTAGTACTGTCTCTAAACATTTTCAATTTACAGACTCAAGAATTTTTGCTGTCTTTGCCTCTCTTTCTTTTGAAGAGGTCAGCCCTTTACGAATTTACCACAAGAAAGTTCAGAATACCCTATATACTTAAACAGCTTAAGAGGAATATAGCCACAATGAACACACAACATACAATTCATTTTAATATTTATAGAAGAAATTCACATTGGTTTAAGCGTACACAGGCAGCTGCTGTCATTTGGCTATGAGCAGATGTTAGACCTCTGAAAGCTTCGCTGATAATTAAAATACTAACAGTTAGTGTTTTACCCCAGCTGCAGGTTCTGTTTACTGTAAATTTGATTTTAATGGTGCCTCTGTGCAGTTATTGAATAGAGGTTTGTTTTCTGCTATACATACAGAAGTGTCTACAATGAAGACAAATGATTATTTCCTGTAATTTACTCTAGAAAGATATGAATATACACTGTAATGTAGCTGAATTTCTAAATGAAATACAGATATGACTGTCACATTTGAAGTGGTAGTTTCTTCTATCTTAACTAGCAAAAAGAACTAATGAAACTTAGTATTTCTAGTTGTTCCCAAGCAGTCCACCCTCAAAACTGCTGTGCTTTTCAAGTGGGTTGAGATGTGCCCTCAAGCAAAGAACAGGTGCTCCTTTTTACTGAATGGGTGCATAAATCAGAAAAAATAAATACTGGAAGTCACAATAGTCATGTGTGATAGGTATGCAGAAGAACATAATTTCTGCGTGATCATTTAATAACATGATTTTTTATTTTAAGTATTCCTTACAAGTGTCTATTCTCTTCAGTGCATGTATGTACATCAGACATTAGGGAAGGCCTGGCCACTTTCAGAATTGTTAATCCCAAGGGCCTGATTATGCAAACAGAATGCATAATGCAAGCTACCATGTTTAGTCCCTTTGAGACTATTAAGGCTAACTATGGCAGTAAGCAGTACTCTTGATAAATAAATGTTTATAAGAACAGGATCTAAATGTATATATTCTTGAAAAAGAAAAACTCTAGTGGAGATAATAATGACAAAAAGGGGGGTTGCTTTTTTTGACAAAACAGTTACTGTCTAGGACTAGACCTATTTCAGAAATCCAGACCGGTTTCCCTATGAGCAGAGCCTTTGGAGTTTTTTCCTCTGATTTTCTCGTTATTACCACTGATACTATTTTTCCTATTATCTTATGTATTCTGTCTGCCTAGGGAACAGAAATTACCAGTTGGAGCAAGCACAACCAGTACCTCTTGAAATTGGGATTCTAATTTAGAAGTGCTAAAAATGCACTTTCCAGTTGCACTGCAGGAGATAAAAGAGAAAAAGTGCATCCGTGTCGCATCAATGTCAGTTCCCAAACTGAGGGGCAAAGTGGCCTTTGAAGCTAGAGTGACAGGAAATGTCCAGCTGCTAAACTGCACTGGAAGAGCTAGCTAAAATACCCCAAATACATTCCTAATGCTGCTTGCCCAGATAGGTAATTGCTGTGTATGCCACAGGGAGGTTTTTACTCGCACATAGGAGCTGAGAAGACAAACCTGCATGGTGACAAGCAGGTATAGAGGAAAAGTGGTCTACAAAATGGTTAGTTACTGTGTCGGTTAGGCATTGGTAAAATCTGCATGGTAACACTGTACATGTTTGCCATGATCAGTGGGAGTTTTGGTATCTATATTTTTTAGCTGCATAGCTCCTGTACCACTGGGCTCTATAGCGTCCATTTTTGACCTTGAGTGCAGGAAAAAAGAAACTAAAATTTTTCACAGGGAAGGCCTTTTCCCAAAGGTTAATTGGACACTGGAGAGAAACTAAACCAAACCAAACAAACTGCCTAAACACCCTAACTGAATGGCTCAACTATTTATTTTGCTTATTATTTTTGTGTTCTTGTTGCTGTTGTCATAGTCCTCTAAGTTGTGGGAGGTAAAAATAACAACCATGAAATTTCAGTCTTATTTTCAAAAGAAAAATAAATTACAAAAATATTTCACTTTATCTTTTAAGAAAGCTAAAAGGACATCTGCTGCTTTGTTCAAGATATCTGAAAGGTTAAAACTTCATCCTTTATTCAAGCAATTCTTAGAAGACCCTGAAGTTTCTAAACATGATTGAGTGGTTAAGGGCAAAGCTAGAAACCAAGGATGTTTTGAGTTTCAGAATTGAATCGTGGCATTACTGGATTTTTAAATATAAAATGAGCTATGAACATTATTTGGGAATTGGGTTTGTTGTTTAATTTTCTTTTAAAAGTAATAATATAGTGAAAAGAAAATACTTTTCTGCATTGGTATCTCTTGAGATACATGTACTTTGTGTCAGTGGTGGTTTGGGGTTTTTTTATGTCTCCTAGGGAGCTGGTTCTGTCCCCTATAGGTATACTTATTTGTACTGCTTTACAAATATTTGCTGCCTTTGTGGACATAACAGTTCTGACAAGAGCCATTTTGGGTTGCTGATTTATTTTACTGCTTGGTTTGACCCTTCCTTTTTTCTTTCTTTCAGCAGGAGACATGAATGAGCCTTCACAACCTCTTATTTAGTAGCTTAACTAGCTGGTTTAGAAAATGCTAGTCCATGCATTGCTTGCACATAAAAACCTTCCAAATGAGAACAAATGTTTTACTATGGTTTAGGAACAGAGATCTGAAAAATGTGGCTTATTATGGCCTCTGAAAATCAAGGAAATCACAAAGTTATAACATTATGCTACGGTTCTTAGACTGCACTTAATTACTTAGATATCATTACAAAAATAATTTACAAAAAAAAAGAAATTTAAAGCTTGATCAGGGCCTAAATTATTTCATGTATTTGAATGGTGGACTTACCAATATTGTATCTCCATGTGGACAATAACCTTTAAAATTAAAAAAAAAAAAAAATCTGTTGCTTATTCAAGTAACACTCAGTATAAGTTGAATTTTCTGTGTCTGTTAAACTCCTTCAAGATTGCGTTTAATTGAAGGAAAAGATGTTTCTTTGCATTTGCATTATTTAATATTCATTGCATTTTAGTAGCTACCAAATTTTCCTATGTGTCAATAAATAACATACCTAATCACCAAAGTATGAAAAATTAAGTGTTGCTGAACAGGGTGCTATAAATCAGGCCTCCTAGAATTTTTGCAGAAGAGGAAAAAGAGCTGGTTTAAGCTTGCTGTGTAAATGCAGATCATTTCCGTCGTCGCAGCAGATTATTTCATTTATGACTTACTGCTTTGTCCTAAAGGTGCTCCTTGTGAAGGATGTCCTCAGCCTAGCCTCACCATGCACAACCACTTGCTACAACTTTTGGGGAAGGGTTAGAATTCTAAAGAGGCTGCTGGCTGAGTGCAAAGTGG
This sequence comes from Galbula dea, assembly GCA_013399015.1. Lineage (NCBI taxonomy): Eukaryota > Metazoa > Chordata > Aves > Piciformes > Galbulidae > Galbula > Galbula dea. Next base: position 893,117 of record VWZX01000869.1, on the reverse strand, counting down.
TGCTTTACATATAATATTAGCCCAGACTTTCCTAACGCATTACGCATCTCTTTCTGAGACAAGTCTCCTTAATGCCATCTTTATCTGCTACACGATGCATGAAATCTACTTTCTGTTTTAGAACTGCGGCTGACCCCCGACCCTGCGAGTGATGCCACAATGTGACCTTTCTATTGTCATCAGCTTTCATTCTCCTGAAAATTCTATGAATTTTTATTACAAGTTTTTTTAAACCAAGCTGAGGCTTCAACAAATTACTTGACACAGATGAGATGAAGTTGTTGAAGTAGTGTTAGATAAGTTTTACAGCCAGCATGTGTGCTGCTGAACAGTACAAAGCCAGTGTCCTACAATGTCATACACCAGTAACTGCTGAGCCTACTATTGGATAAATACATCATTTTATGGAACATTGATTGTTCTATAAACCCAATGGAGTATTATGCTCTATGATCAAACCATTTAGATTGTGTGTAGAGCACAGAAAATGCCATATTCAGGATGGTACTAAAAGTGCCATTTGTGTATTTTATGGATGTCATTACGGGGGAAACTTCTCTCTGTAGGCCCTGTTTACTGCAAAATTTTTTAGTCTGTAATGACATTTTTCATTCACAACGTATGCCTTCAAGAGAGGGGGCCCTTGTTTTATTTGTTTCATTCGGGTTTACTGCACAAATCCTGTACATTTTAATTAAATGTAAGCTTAACAAAAGAATAAGGTATTTATTCCGTGGGGAATAGATGATGACAGTAACAAAAGAATAAAACAGACACACAAAAGAAAGTCAGGTATTGAGTAAAAGAGAGGGGGAAAGGTACTAAGCCCTATTTGTAGTTTCCCAGAAGCACATTAAACATCAAAGCATTTCTTTTAGCCCTATTTCGGGAGTTTGTGGTCTCTGAGAATTAAAATAACCTGCAAATATGGATTTAATGTCTAAAAAATCCTGACATTTTCAAATAAAAAACTAACAGTTGCTCAGGACTCCAAGTGATAAATAATGGCTCTGCTGAAATGACAGACTTCTTGGAAAGAAACCAATTCTGTGATCGTTGCACCCCTAGATATGAAACACCTCTTTACAAATTGTCTGAATATGAGCTCTCATATCATTATATTTTGTCATTTTAATGCCTATTTGTGTGTCTTTTTAATTTGCAATGACATGCAATCAGCAACAAGTCCACTTTTCGTAATATTAATGTGGGCTTGTATTGCAGCTTATGTTTGCCATGTCAGCCAACACTTACCCTTCTCTTTACTCGTTTTTAAGAGGGGGTGAGAAGCAGGTTGGATTTAGTAGGGCAGCATGATTTGTTGCTACATACAGTCCAGTAATGCGACATGTTCCTTAAATACATAAAAATTCCTACAAATGCTCTGTTAGATAGCAGTGATCCTCTACATAAATGCACTATTCTAATGATGAAATAGCAACTAAGCCTAAAAATATGTTGTTTTCTAAGTATCTTCCCTACTTGGCTTTTCACTGTTAAAACAAAAGAAAACCAGTAAAGTCTGCAATTCATATTTACCATGAAAAATCACTGAAATTGAAGTTGATACTCCCAGTAAATTCTTGGTCGCAGTCCAGTTAAAATTTAAAGTTACAGTAGATTCACATTAGTTTAAATGACACTTGAACTTCTACACAGCTCAACATTAATTCATTATAGTTGAAATGGAAGAATCTTCAGTGGGTGAATCTTTTACAATCTGATTGAGGCTGTTACATTTTATAGGAGCCATTTTTCAAAGCAGTACTGACAGCACTCGAAGTTATTAAATTGCTGAATCAAAAGATGGACCTGCAATCGCATTTATGAACTGTGATGGAATAGCTGGGGTTGCACTGAGCTGAGGTTAAGATGTTGGTGTAGTTAAGCTTCATCACACCTCTTAGTGACAGCAGTATTTACCCATGTAGTTTACTTTAATGGTCAGGAAGTGGCTTAACTCACCTCTGGATTCAAATAGATTAAGTAAGCAGTCAGAATGGCATAATTATCAGTGCTGCGAGGGATTCACTGGATAGCTTTTCACCCAGGAGACTTCCCATTTCAATTGCACAGTAAAGTCTGGAGTTGCATAGGTTCACGGGTACAGCATTTATTTGAAGAGATGAAAGCAGAATGATTTTCCCTTTTCTTTCCCTTCCCCAGACTAGAGCTTCTCCTCAGTGCAGTGATGCTGTGTCCCATACATAAATTATCATGATCTTAGGGGAAAGATGTCTTGATTTTGCTGTGAGCATGTGAAAATTATGATCGTACAGTTATTTTGATTTTGAAATCCAGTGGAAAATGCATGATTTGTAGAGTTATTTGGATTTTGTGCCACATCACTGCCAGGCTCCTCTTTTATCATGTCAACAGAGCAAGGTTCCTGAGAGAATTAATTACTTCTACTCTATTATAAAATATGGAGGAGCCAAGATAATTGTCATTTTATGTTGATTTCCCCTTCCTATTTTTCTGCTCTTTGGGGGGTCTTGTGAATGTCAGTGCCTACAGAGAGCACAGAAAAAGTGGGTATAAGAACCAGTCATACCACAGTAAGCTTCCTTCTCACTAATGCCTGACAAAATGTACTTCAACTGCATGTGCCAAGTTTATCATGCAGCATCACTTGGATCACTGTAGTGGTTTAAATTGTTAATTTTCTTTTCCAAAGATAACCTACCTTGCAAACTAAGACAGAGAAAGCTGTATAACATCAGTTTAGACTTGGGGTGGTAATTTGCAGCCTTTCAGCTTAAAAAAAAGCAATTCCTGTGCTTCACATTACAGCTTTCTACCATAAGCTTTGTAATAGAAAAAAAAAGAAAGATAGCTAGACAGATAGATAGATAGACAGACAGACAGGTGCCAGCAAAAGCTCAATCTTTTAAGCCTTGGTGTTGTCTTGGAATATTAGCTTGATATGCATCTTAGCATATCAAGTTGCTAGAGGCTGCAAGATTGCAAGTGCTCCATCTTGGAGTAGCACAACTCCTAAGTGTGATCTTACCTTTAAGCAATTGATCTCTGGTTTTTAGAACCCCGCTTAGTTCTCCGTGGGATCAGGGCCTGACAGCTCTATGCTTTTGAGTGAAAGGGCCTCCTTAGATAGCTTTAGTATAATTTTCAGTGGAGCATGTTTTTCACTGGAAGTGTCTTGGTGGTTTGGAAAATGCAATGCTAGTCTGAAATTTGACTGTAACAGTGTTTTGGTTTGGTTTTCTTTTGGTTCAGTTTTTTTCTTGAATCTTTTATCCCAAACAAGCAATGGTGTATCTATATGTGTGAGTGATAAGATGCTACACTTGTTATTCCAAATATGTGTTTTCAAGTTTGTGTAGATGAATTTAAACTGGGTAGTCTCAGAAGCATGGACTTAATCAGCCTTCCCAAGGCTCATCTGGCATTAGACCTTTACCTTGCTCTGAGTGTCCAGGACCTACTCTTCTGTCACACTGATTGTGGCCCAAAGCTCTCAGCGTCTGCTTCAGGATAGCACTGCCACAGGGAGGTGGTGAATACTGGAGCTGTTCTGCCACAGACATCCACAAAGCTGGTCACAAGGTGCTCTCAGTTATGTCTTCCCAAGAATTCTGAAAGCAACCCTGAGGTCATGCTGTGAGGATGGAGGGCTTGACATTGTGCGGCTGTGGGCACTGTTAGCTGCTTTGCTGAAGCTTTATTGTTAGTGAAGACAACTGAGAAGGAAACCTTCAATGACCCAAAACCAGATTGAGTGGCAGAGCAAGCAGTTGGAATGGGGAGGTTACAGGTATTTTAATTTGTTAATTGATTTAATGTATAAATAATTAAGGAGAATGATTGAGGTTTCTTAGACTTATATTTTATAGAATATCTTGCTTCAGGTAAGAAAACCATCAAGTGTTTTCTCCAGGTAACTAGGCTAGTGACTGAGTCAGTCAGGTGTGCTGGAGAAGATGCTAGGTGGGAAATGAAGGGGAAGACAAAGGCATCAAAATGACAGCACAACAATTACCTCACCAACATAAGCAAGGTATTAAGAAGATCAGCCACAGTTTTTTACACCCAGATATATTCAATGTAATATATGATCCTAAAATTCATTACTGAGGTTCTGAAATATCACCAATAAGATATTCTAAAAAATATGTGTTATTAGCTTTTAACTATATACTGTATTTATCTGGGCTTTTAATACAGCATATTAAAAAAAACCCACATTTAAATTGTTAATAGGCTGCAGAATTGTTAAAACTCAGCAATTATTTCAACCTGTAAATATGTTATTTGGAAAACATGCAAATTGTTTTTGTTCACTTGCTCATTTTATCTGTGTTCTCTGCCAATGAAATCTAAAAATTGTCAAGGAACTCTTTTCCATTTAAGCTACAATTTGTTAAAGTAATAAACTGATATTTGCCATGAAATTAACTGATATTTGCCATGATACCATGTTAACAGCATATTTTATCTTGTAGGCATTGTGTCCAAGTCCTATGAGTGTCGACTGAAGGGTCAAGGAGCAACCTTTGTAGAAACCACGAGTCCTTTTACTGCAGCAGCACTGGGAGAGGATTCTCCAGTTAAAGAGAAGGTCCTTCGAGGCAGCAGAAAACAGCCACAGTCACCTGAAGAAGTTCAGCAAGTTATTATTATTCAAGGATATGATGGTGATTTTGCAATTGATGCTTCTGTGGAAGAGACAGCAGCAGCTACCCTTCAGACTCTAGCAATGGCTGGTCAGATGGCCAGGGTGGTCCATATTACAGAAGATGGGCAAGTCATAGCTACAAATCAAAATGGCTCACACATGAGTAGTATGGTTCCAGGGCAGATACTTACTGAGCAGTTAGCAGATGGTGCAACACAGGTGGTAGTAGTTGAAGAAACAGGAACTGATATGGAGGAGGCCGTTCAAATAGATGCAGTTCCTGATTCCAGTAGCACTGTACTGCAGCAGATAATGCAGCAAGAAGTTTTAGATGCTTCTGAATCTACAGTCCATCCTCCAGACTCTTCCTCAGCATTAGATGCCCTGCTTTGTGCCGTAACAGAGCTGGGTGAAGTGGAAAACAAATCTGGACTCCTTGACAGATGCAGGTCTAGTCAGAAAGATTTCTTGCAAATGCCAAACACAGAGTTGCCCAGCATTCCCAGTGATGCAGAGGGACAAGAAATACAAATGTTCCATGAAGTTCAACAGACTCAGGAAGATACTGAACCTATGGAAGTAGTGACACAGGTCATGCACCCATCGGCTATAATTGCATCTCAGGAGAGAGCTCAGGCTGCCTTCAAGAAAATGGTCCAAGGAGTATTACAGTTTGCTGTATGTGATACGGCTGCAGCCGACCAGTTGATGAAAGAAGGTGTCACTCAGGTCATTGTAAATGAGGAGGGGACTGTGCATATGGTAGCTAGAGAAGGCTCTCAGATAATTATGCAGGAAGCTGGTAGCCACGCACTCAGTGTCCAAAGCGAGCATGTGGATTTAGTTGAGTCAGATGGGGAAATATCACAGATTATTGTCACAGAAGAAATAGCTCAAGCCATGGTTCAGGGTTCTGATGGCAACTTCTCTGAAGGTGCAACCCACTACATTGTCACAGAGTTGCCACCAGAAATGCAGGATGAGCCTGGTGTGTACTCACATGCTGTGATAGAGACAGCTGGATCTCAAGAGGTTTTGCAGGCTGGCGCTTCTATAAAACCAGAATCTATATCCCCTGGCAGACCAGAAGAACAGTTAACAAGCATGGTCATTTATACAGAGGGTGGCTCACAAGTAATTCAAGGCCAGAGAGATGGTAACGAGGTACAAGAAGCATGAAGAGTTTCATCTGCTAGGCTTGATTCAGGCCAAAGCTGGAAATTATCAGATCCATGGAAGCACTGTATTCCTGGAACATTTTCTGTAAAACGTCCTCAATGAAACATCCTCCTAGCCAGGTAACAGCTACACACCCTGTGGGAGGTGAAGGTCAGCTATGAGGAGGAGTTCACAGAAGAGGATGGAACAGTCTTGCTAAAATAGCTCCAAGAATTGTTATATGGAATTATTATAAACCAAGCATATTAGAGTACAAAAGAGAATAAAAAGCAGCCCCCCTTCCCCTCCCAGGTATTGTTCTGTTCACTGCTTTCTTTGTTGTTGGGGTTTTTTTAAATGTTGTTTTATGTCAGGGTAATTCCCTGCCTTCTGTTGGTTTTTGTCTGACATAATCGCTGGAGTAAAATAATTCCACTTACATGTATGTTTTATGAACAGACAGACAGGTCTGAAGTTGAACAGGTAAGCTTGCATACTGTAATCAGTGCTCTTCTTCATTTTAAAGATGAACAGGTGACATTTTGCTTTACAGAATCTTATTTTAAAATATCCCTAGCTGAAAATATGGCATCAAAATGAGTATTTTTTGCTTCTAAAGTCAAATTTTTCATAGTAGCTTACTCTTTCATGGTATCATATAGGACTTATTGTAAAGAAGAGCTCAAAAAAGGTACACTTCAGAAAATTCTGATTTATGCATATTCAGGAAGAAGAACATGATGCCTGTAACTTCCACTTAATTTTAGATGAGAGTCCTACATAAGAAATGTGCATTTTTTTGAAAAAAATACTGTCACTGTCAGTGTTTTGCTTTTCTTATAAATAGTGCTTCATATAAATACCATTTTGCAGTTCATTTTGTGAGTGACTTCTGAAATGTTATGGGGGTTTTTAAAGAAAATTCTGACATTGACATTAACAAGTAGGAAAAAAAATGGTGACCTTGTGTTTCTTGCTTAGTCCAGAATGTCAGTTATTTACTTCTGGGTATACTGCAATTGGTCAATGCAAGTTCATGTTGAAAAGATTTGTTTCATGATGCAACTGCTTTTGTTGCTTTAAAAAAATGCAAAATATAAACTGGCAAGGTTTGGGGATTTTTTTTGATTATTTTTGTCTTTCAAATAAAATGTTAGCATTCAAATGAAGTGTCATGATTTTTAATATTAAGCAATAAACAGAAGTGGCATTCAGCAGGAGCAAACAAATGCTATCTGTTATGTGTGTGCATTTTCTCTTTTCTCTTTTCCTTTCTCTAGCTCGCTAGATAGATAAAGATAAAAGAATCTAATTTCTGAAGTGTGCCTCATGCATGCTTAATATAATTGTGTAAGTGTTTAGGGTATAAGCCATGCTGACTCTAGAGATAACTCGGTTTCCTATCATGTTTAATATCTTAAAATTATCAACTGTAAGAAAGTTGGGGTAAGGTAAAACAATAGTTCCTTCCTGAAGCAACTGTTTAAAAATGTATTTCCTGATAGAGCTGCTGAGAAAAGGTGCTTCGTTCTGAGGCTATAGGATCCTGCTGTCTTTTCATCTCTTTTTATTATTATTTTTTAAATTTTATTATTTTCCAAGAATTAAGGTTGTGTCTTTGTCAAGCTCCCAAAAAGTAAATTTCAGGTTAGACATCGAGATTCATAATTAGCCCAGTTTGACTTGCTCATCTTTCTTAAAAGTGACAGGCTGTTCACATACTCTTAGATACTGTCTTCAGCAAACAGTGACAGGATCAACTCCCGTTTGTTATCAGGAAAAAGGTGACCTTTACAAAGTGATGGCCCTCTGCAAGACTCTCACAGATGTTCAAAAAACGGAATGTTTTTCAGTGAAAATATTTCTTCTTGATCATTTCTCCTGTTAACTGCAGCCCTGTGGTCTTGCAGCTTGGATGCTAATTCTCCACTGTGCTTAGTCCTGTATGGCTAACCTTTCTGCTGCAGTACAGGGTGTTGACACTGACATGCTGCAGTTTACCATTTGTGATTTATTTAGGATAAATATGTCTCAGGTGGCATTTAATCCTTCATAAAACCAGTGTAGCCTGCAGTGTCAAACCAGCAATCACATTGTATGCACAATGAAAAGAGCAGACCTTTGCACAAAAAAAAAAAAAATACCACCACAAAAAAAACCCCCAGTGGTAGGTGTTCACGTGCTTAGGAGCATTGGAAAGGATTCACAAACTTACTGTGTGCTGTAATTACCTGGAAGCTCAGGTTAAGTATACTTCTGTCTGAGTGCAGCCTGATCAGGAGAGCTAATATTTTTCTACAGTTTTTTTTGTCCTACTTCTTTTTAATGTGCACTTTAAAGTTAACTTATTAGTGCCCTACAAATGTAACGTTAGAAATCAAGGGTGACATTCATTCCTGTGCAGACAGCCTGCTTAAGGACTCCACACACTGTCTCAACCCCATGCTAAAATGCTCTCTGCCATACACCAAAAGTTGAGGCTACAGCAGATACCTTCCAGGGCTTAAGAGACTCATCTCTGGCATTTATCTCCCTCTCGTGCCTAGGCCTCTGGCACTATGCCATATCATAAACAGACAGACAGGCAGATGCCAGCAAGAGCTCGGTCTCGTAAACTGGGAGAAGATTAGCTGGATCGCTCCATGGGTCTGCCAGGCTTTTCTCTGCTCTCTGCCCTGGAGACCAGGGAAGGAGACACTGGAGGGAGGTGCTCAGGATAGAGCAGGACCTGAGCCCCCAGGATGGCTGTGCACGGTGCTGTTGAGGCACCCATGACATGTCAGGGAGCAGACTCAGAGACAGCAGGAGCCCTTTGCCACAGGTAGCATCCACTGTTAGAGCATAGTAAAAGAATTTGTACAGTGGATCTAAAAAGGTGTATAGCCCAAGCAGCCATTCACTCCTAAAAGTTTTTTGCTGTTTGGTTTGAACACCTTCAGTTGCATGTCTCCCAGAGAAAGCAAGGGCTATCAAGGGAAATGGTTGTTGAGAGTGCAGTATTCCCTTGCCAGCTGGTTGCCTTCTGATGTTCTGATTACCAGAGCCATTGGCTTAATTTTCTCTTTGTTATCCAGTCTGAAAAGAGAGTAGATTTAGATTAGATATAAGGAAGAAATTTTTTACAATGAGAGTGGTGAAACACTGGCACAGGTTGCCCAGAGAGGTGGTAGATGCCCCATCCCTGGAAACATTCAAGGTCAGGTTAGATGGGGTTCTGAGCAACCTCATCTAGTTCAAGATGTCCCTGCTCACTGCAGGAGGTTTGGACTTGATGACCTTTAAAGGTCCCCTCCAACCCAAAATATTCTATGATTTACAAAGTGGAATCATACTGTAAAAAATTCCAATCAGGTAAAATATAGGTGTTCAGGAAGCATTGAACTATATGTGGAAAACAAACTAAATAAAAACAATCAAAACCAGCAAAAACCAAAAGTGAACGAAAAAAACCTAAATCAAAATAAAATCAGAGGAAGAAGAGGTGTTTCTGGCAAGTAGTTTCACAGTGTCTCCTGGGCCCTGAATTCAGGCTCCATCTTTGGAGAGAAATTGGAGATAAGAAATAGCTGGAAACTATATTTAGAGAAATATTTTCTATAACAAAACCAACAAAACCAAACAAAACAGAAACACCAACAAAAAAACAACACAACCCAAAGTGCCCACAGCTACATACCATTCTGCCTGACTACCAGCTGCGCTGTGCTATGGAAGTGAGACGAGCCAGAGCCAATAGCTGATGTGCTAAGGTATGCACATGTGGATTGTGCAGAGTGCTGCAAGCACTGCTGTCATTTATCAATGCTGCTTTAATACAGAAATGTTAGCTGTGAGTCCTGGAAGAAATATATTTGTGATCTTTTCGGACAGTGGATTTAGCTTGTATAATCACTGTAGAAATCTCTGCATGTTGAAGTTCTTGTGCCTCAGGCTAGCCCAGAACTGAACCTAAGCTTAAAACACAGGTGAGTCCCCTTCAGAAAATCATGGGAATTAAGGGATGGGATTGGAGCTACTGGCAGAGCAGTACAAGGAACTGGTGGTGTGGTAGGTGTGGGCCTCAGAAAGCAACTTCTGGGGCCTTTTCCCAACTTTCCCTGCTTGGTAAACTTCCTGGGCGCAAAAACTGTAAACAGAATAAAAAAGGAGAGAAGGATGAAGACAAAACCAGTCCTGAAATTTGAAACAAAGTTAGTTCTACTGAGGGGATTAAGTAACAGAAAAAAAGGTCATTCATTTGGCAAAATAAAAAAGAGCTGTGAGTTTTCACCTATTTTACTGTACAATATTAGCCCATAATTTAAGATAGCACACGGCTCACTTAAACAGCCTACCCCTGTTCCATCTTGTTGAAGAATACAATTCGTTTTCTACTCCTCTAGGGTGATATCATTTTATATGAAGAAAAAAGTTAGCTCAGATGGCAGTTATATGTTTCGGAAGCACCTTCTAATCAGGGATTGGTGATTCATTATTAGCTTCAGCAGGCGATCCATCTGACATGTAAGGGGAAAAAATTAGCAGCTGTCACTGCATGATGAGTTAATTTCCTGATAGGCCTGACACTGAAAAGCCATTTGGAGACATGGAGATGGCTGATGAGAAAACCTGGTGCTGGTTTATAATTGGAGAAAAAGAAAGGGCAGAGAGACAGAGGGAGATGGGGGAGGGACAAAGGCTAATCTACAAGTGGGGATGGATGTTTGTATATTTACTAAATAGACTACTTCAAAATAAGCCACATTACTGCATGTATACACCTTGGCGGTTAAGTAATAAGGACAAGGGCCTTTCATTTTCCTTCTGCTGGGTGTCATTATTTCTAGTCATTTGTAATTAGTACTCCAGACGGTTTTACGCTCACTCCAGCCCGGGTGAGCGGTGTACAAGCATGCGATTGGGTTATCTTGCGGTGACATTGAAACCTGACATTTTTGTGGAAAGGGGAGAAAATGACGCTATCCCTTTAATGGTTCTCACTGCAATTTTCTTAATTGCAGCTTGAGATTTCAATCAATCATACAAAAATAAACTTATCTGAAACAAATATTGCTAAAACTTCCAAGGGCACAATGGCAAATGATGAAAGGGTATGTGAAGAAATTTCTTGTAGAGTATGAGGAAATACGTTCTTCAAAATATATAAGCACATGCCTGTCTGTTTATCCTTTGTAAGGATGGTAAGTAAAACTGTGGAGAAAATAGGCATACAAAACCAGATATTGTCCACTGTGGAGTCTGCCTTATCTCTGTAATAGGGACAGCAGCACAGAGTATTAAATAAAGCTAATAGAATGCCCTTGGCCAGAAACTAACTGGTTTCCTCTGTGGCTGTGCATGTTTGGTACTTCTTTAAAGGACTACATGTTTTCAGCTATTTAAATAAGGTATTTAATATGCCCAGCAAAAGGAAGCTAGGCTGTTCTTTAATGGGGGGGGAAAAAAGGAACATAATGAATATTTAAAACTTTTATTTTTCAAAATGGTAGAATAATGGGATTTTTCACCATCATCGGAAGATAATTTTTGATTGGGAAGAGCATGAATCAGTAGCTTCCACCAACTCCATTTGTACAAAACCAGCTTTGTCATTTTTCTATTAGGATGTTCTTAAATGATGTTTAAGGATTTGGGAGCAGTGATGGAGGGAGGAAGATCCACAGCAGAGAGGTATATCCAGCTTGTATCATGCAACTGAAATGTGATAGGTGACTAGCACAAAGCTAGGATTATGTCCTGCAATATAGCAGGACACGTGGCCTTGTTTAAAACACACTCTTTCCCTCTGGCAGCAACATATTTATCAAGGCTACTTTGAATGACCAGTTGTAATGCATATGCTTGTCCTGGAGGTCAGCATTAGCTGATGACCGTTGGAACCAAGCGTTCTGGGATTTTATGGTTAGTAAGAATAGCAGTCCCCTGGGCAGCAATATCTTAATTCTAGGGTGTTTTTATTTCCGTGTTTCCCCCAACTTCTATGCATTGTTGCTACCTTGAATCCTCATTCATTATCACAGCTTTTCTGTGTGTTGGTTTAGCTTCTGGGAGGTCCTGCAGACAGACTTCTGTTGCCAGTTTGTAATGTTTGGGAGTGTCTCAACTGGATATGGAGGGAGCAGAAGAACCGGTGACTGATTTGTTACCTCTGCTAGGTTGCATCCCTTGTTACCCAGGTAGCAATGAGCTTTGAGTTCTCTGCAGTGGTCAACAGAGATTTTGAAAGTCATCCAGCTCCTTGGGAGGGCTGGTTGGTTAAGTGTCATCAGGGGTATCTGGTCAGCCAAAGGAGAAGAGATTGAGCAAATCCAAGGGCAGGAGGCAGAGTATTTGATTCTTAGTCTGCCAGGAACTGAGCTTGGTAAGGAGCTTCTGAAAGCAGAAAGAGAACGGAATTACCAGGAACTGAAACCTATGACTGCTCACATGTAACAAAGCTATATACACAAGACCTAAGGGACAACTTGCAGACAAAACCAGAAGACAAAACCCACTGGCTTTCCAGCACACAGCTGCAACCCAAATCCAGCTCCCTTTCTCTCTTTGTTCTGCCCCACTTCGCCAAGGCACAGGGCAGAGACAAGCAATTTCGTAGCCACATTCAAGTGACCTTGCAGCATCTGGTTTGAAGATCTGGCCAGAGTAAGTGTAGTTCTGCAGGTGGCTACAGGTCAGGAACGGGCTTCTGACACCTTCAAATTCCCACAAAAGGAGACACCCACAGAGAAGAAACACATCTCATCCAGGTGCGATGGAAGGTCACCAGGGGAAGGAAAGGGCTTGTGCCTGTTGCAGATAAGATCTTTGCTAGTGAATGTCTTATGCTGAGAGAGTTTCAGGACTTTCCCCCAAATCCTGCTAAGCTTCTTCAACCTGCCAATGTGTTCCTCTGTGATAGGAGTGTGAAACAGGTTTGTGTTTTCTGCACAGCATATGGTAGTGACTGCTGGTGTTTGGTAACTGTAAAATCCAGATGCCCAGCTCCAGGAGAATTTTTCCCTTGCTAGGGACATCTGGCCATCCTCTTGGCCTTGCTCTTTCTTCTCCTCATTTTTGCTTGCGGTCTGTAAGCCTTGCCTATGAATTTGCAAAGCAGATTGCTCAGCTGATTGTTTTTTCTGCTTCAATTCAAGGTTAAGAAGGATTCAGCAAGGGAAGCCTGGGGTTGTGTTTGTACCCAGGGGCCCAGACAGAGATGTGTATGTCCCAGGCCCACTGCGTGCTCTTGCTAGGACAGCAGAAAGGCTGAGGCTGCTGCAGCACTTTGAACAGAAGGCAATGGCACTGTCACCTGTCAGGAGCCTGGTGGGGATGGCAGGTGAAGGGAAACCTAGAGGGATGCATCCAAAACACCAGGATGGCTGCCTTACTTTGGCTTGGAGCAGCTAGGAGATGACTGGGGTGTTCCTGCACAGACTCCTGCCTTAAATCCTCCTGTGAGTTATGATGATAAAATTTAGGGACAGCAAGTACTGCAGATATTTAAGAGCAAATGGAGGCAGGAATTTCCAGGAGCATTTTGGTCTAGTAGCTGCAAGCTTGGATCCACAGGAGAAATACTGAGTGACTTGGGAGACTCTCTAGACCCCCTGAATCTTTTTTTTTTCATTTTCTCTCAATTCCATGACTGAATTTCTTGTTCCTGCAGCTAAAGGGCTGGATCTGACAGGAACAGACTTGCTGCATACCTGGTAATCTTGCCTGTGGACCACTCTGCTATAGAAACTGCATGTCATGCTGGGTTATGATGTGGTCTGTGGTAGATCAATGATGTGGACAAAAACCTGCTGCCGAGAAGCAGGAGCCAAGTCTTAGGCAACATTCCTGATGAAGTCAGCAAGAGAAGATAACCAAACTCATTTGCTCTTGCAGGCTGTTGATATCTGACTCTAAGATACAGTAGACAAAACTGTTAATGCAGCGGCAATTGTTATGAGTCTGCTCTTTTGCACTAGGTGCTGGGTTTGTCCTCATTCCTCGTGTCCTGATTTGCTGGGCCTTCCTAGTGAAGAGACCAAAAACGACCCTTCTCCAGTAGTGAGCTCCCAAAGCGCCTGCAAAGAGGCAGGGGTCCATTTTGTCGCCTCTCTTCTTCTAATGGGGGTTCATATCTCAGCTCCTGCTTCCTCGCTTGACAGCAGGGCTACGAAGATGGTGAAGGGTCTGGATGGGAAACCTTATGAGGATTGGCTGAGGTCACTTGGTTTGTTTAGCCTCGAGAAGAGGAGATTGAGAGGAGACTTCATTGCTGTCTTCAGCATCCTCACAAGGGGTAGTAGAAGGGCAGGGACTGATCTTCTCAGTCTAGTGGACAGCAATAGGACTAGGAGAAATGGGGTGATGTTGAGTCAGGGGAGGTTCACACTAGAGATTAGAAAACCGTTTTTCACCCACAGGATGGTTGGGCTCTGGAACAGCCTCCCTGGGGAAGCAGTCTTAGCATCAAGCCTGATGGAGTTCAAGAAGTGTTTGGCCAATGCTCTCAGACACATGGTGTGATTTTTGGGGTGTCATGCATAGGTTAAAGAGCTGGGCTAGATGATCCTAGTATGGGCCTTCCAGCTCAGTTGATACTGTGATACCTCAGCAGCACGAGTGAGACTCCTGCCTAAGCAGCCCAGCTGGGGCTGGCTGTGGTGTGGGTGGGTGGCTGCACCTCAGCATCTTCACCTGCACTCTACCATGCCATGGATGGTTTGCAGGATTCACTCAATATGAAGATTTGCAATAATTTGTCTTGGTTCTTTAGTGGGTGATCCCATGCCTAGTCTGTTGCATACTGTTGAAAGTCTGCTCCAGAGGAGAGATGAGTCATTTTCTGTGGACATTTTTTCTGGTACTTTTCACTCCAGTATCTGAGTGCCTCCCAATCCTTCATGGCTCTGAACTCCTTTAGCCCCACTAAAATGTCATGAGAAAATATTTTTCCTCTTTCACAGACAGAGAACTACAAAGTGAAGAGAAAGTTCTCCAACCATACAGAGGACCTCATTTGAGTTAACATAAACATTGTCTTTCCAAAGCTCCTCCATATGATGGGGAGGTGTCCCTGGTACGTGGTCTTCATACCACCATTGTAATGCTTTGTTATGGCATTTGGTGTCTCACTGTGAGTGTGCTCGAATACTTACAAATCAGATACCTAGGACTGATGTGGGCACTGCACAGAAAAGAGCATTTCTTTGTTTGCTCTGCTGTGCAGCATTTCTCCTCATGGCCCCTGACTGTTCCTGTTAGTTTTGGGAGTTTCTGCTGCTGATAGGTAACATCAAATTTCCATTTCTGTGTATGAAGCATGGAGGTCATATGGATATTAAACATATAGGCAAGGATACTGCATGGAATTGTCTATCCTGGGCATACAGGAGCTTGCAAAAGAGCCAGGCTTTGAGTGTTCCTACAAGGAGATCCTTAACTGACCTGCCAGCTGTGGTTGCTCAGTGACTGCACGCACCCAGACATGCAGGAGAGAGTTGACCCGTTAGGCAAGTGGCAGCTCATGGAGGGTTTTTTTGCCTGCACTTTCAAGGGGATGAGCACAGCTCACTGCAGTAATAGCTGGTGAGGGGGAGTTGTCTCCTTGCCTGGTGCGTGGTCAGTGTTAATTCAACATGAAGCACCCGGTTCTGCTGTGCCAGACAAAAATGTGTGCACAGTGGGAGGTGCATGTGGGACATCTATTTTCTTCATCGAAGTGGGTTTCTAAGAAAGCTCTTTTGGCCATCAGTCTGAAAGCTTGCTGAAGTGAAAATTAAACCACTTTAAATGCTGTTATGGAAACATACCCTTCACGAGCAAGAGCTGAATTTCTGTAGTTGCCAGCCAATAAATACATGAGGTTCAGTTCTGATGTCAGACTGGCTTTACCTTGTGCACGTCCTCCAATGTCTGGTTTTCCAGTTACAAACTGCGGTAATTGTGATCAATCAGGCTTTATGTTCACTAGCCATGGGCAGTTTTATTAATGAATCTTCATCCCGTCTTCATTTTTTCACAATCTCATCAAATCTCTTCCAGATCCTGTTTACATTACATTTTGTCTGAGGCACACTTTTATACTATCATCCAGTTTGGAATTCCTGATTCTACTCCATCTCCTCAGACCAGGTCCTCAGTATGCTGAATAACAACACGTTCCTGAAATAAAAGAAAGATGAAAACATGGGAGCTTTCAACAAAATGCAAAGAAACCACATTGATTTCTAAGTGATACTATCCTTCCAGGCTGAGAACAGGCTAAGGACAGATGATTTTTAAAAAATCTTGTCTGTATGTGTGTGTATGTTTAAAGGCTAGAATTGCCTTCCTGTGGATGCATTAAAAAAATATCATGTACTCTTCTCCTTAGCATTGTACATTTTCTGTTTGGGCACATGGGTTTTATGAATATTTGGCTTGACTGGCTAAAGACACCAGTGTGACATGATGCAATGTGTTATAAATGTCTCAGATCAAATGCAGAATAGGGAGAAAAAGCTTTAGAATAGGAGTTTATTAAAAACACATACATACATTCTATTCTAAACTAACAAACAAAAAAATCACTAATGTTCCCCTGTTGCATCAATGCCAGAACATTATGTTTGCAAATAAGAATTTAGCACTACAAAGACAATGCCCTAGATTAACTAAGATCCCATTTCACAAAACCCTATGGCAATAGTCTGCAACATCAGTCACAGGAGAAGATATAACACAGACGCATTTGTGCCCTCATGCAGCTGAACTGAAACAAAACAAAGAGTGAATTAGGCTGAATATCTTACTGTGTGCAACGTATTGTACAACAAGGCACCTTTGGGAATGTGTCACAGGGTTTAGTAAATTGAAAACAAAATAAACAGATCTATGGGAATAAATAACATCATATTAGATGTCTGCTGCATGTAGACTACATTAGCTTACAGTCACAATCAGGCTTCAGTTTTCCCACTAGTTTTCAATGCCTGTGAAAAGCAGATGATCTGAAACCCCTGCAAAGAAATGGTTAGAGCTGGGGGTAGGGGCAGAGGGAGGGATGTTGCCACTTTCCGCTCACCCACCCATGCATGCACACACACTCACACCCTTTTCATCTCGGTTTGACACAATTTCAGGCAGACAACAGACCTGTTTGTCCCTTGCTGCTTTGCATGCATTAAGTCAGTATTGCCATTTCTGGACCAATGTGCTGGGAGGAAGCATTTTACCCCATGCAATGGTCTCTCACCATTCGGGTAAGGCAAGTGCAATGGTTACCCAGGTTACCTTCAGTCTGATGTGCATGGCCATCCTGGCTGGCACCACTCCAGGGGCTCCTGCAGCCCCTGCCAAAAGTGCCAGCAGCTGGTGGGGTTTGGTGTGCCCAGGAAGAGGGACAAAGCGCTGCAAGGGCACCTGATCCTGATGCAACCAAGAAACGCATGACTTGGAGGTAGCAGTGGAGAGGCAGGAACTTCGCTGAGTCCTATCTCTAATTACAGCCAAATTTAGTTGATGTATCGAAACCATTTTTTTATTGCTAAGCCATATGAGGCCAAGGTCTGCTTCCAAGTATGTGGGTGAAACCTCACTGATTTCAATGAGATTGCCTGGATGAACTGAACTTAAAAGATCAAGCCATATTTATCTCAGCAAAAGTTCAAGCTAATTCATTTTTCTTCCCTTTCTCTCTCTTTCTCTGTTTTGCTTAGCTCATAGCAGAGTAAAAGGAACACATATCTTGGAAATGGCTTTTTAAATTTAAAATTCTCTTTATAACCCCAGACCAATATGTCATTCTGTGATTACAAAAAATGTACTTTTCCCAAAGAAAATCCTTCTGAAGCAAACATTGGCTTTATGCTGTCTGAGATCTAAGCACCAGCCTTTGAATTCATGTATATCAGAAAAAAACATAGATCTGCAACAGAGCAAAACGATGGCCTCCAAATTGTCATCATTCCACTCGAAAGCAGTGATGAGCCTTGAGATGAAATGCAAAAATAACAAGGGACACAGAGAGAAAATCATATTTTAATAGCTTTCTAGTCTGAACACTTTAAGGAGATTAAGAAGTTGGGGAAAATTTTAACATTCAGGTAATTGATACTCTTGACTCCCCTAACTAAACTCCTTCTAGCTTAGGGGGGAGATCGGGCCCCTCTTTGCTCTTCACAGGTATGAGCTCAGGTCCACCAGTGGCCCTTTTCCATGGGATGGGGGCCATCTTACATGGACCTGCCAGGCTGTGGTCAGCTACCTTCCTTGTCATTTTTATTTCCTTCCATCTCCACTTGTAAGAGACTGTCTGAAGGCTACTGGTTTTCAGGTTTGCCCAGGGGTGTGCTGTCTATAGATGTTCAAGACGGCTGTTTGGGTGGGTTTTTTTGTTTTATTACTTTTTAAGTTTATTTCTCAAGAGAAAGAACATAAGAGAGGGTCCCATTTTGGGCAACCTTGGAGATACTTATGCCCTCGTTCACACACATCTGAAGTTCCACCACCCTACTCGGAAATTGGAGGGCCTGTATCCGACCTTCTCTGCAGATCAATGCGTTCCCCTTTAGGTTCCTGAATGCATTCAGTCATTTTGAATTTAATTTCTCTATTCACACAGACACTACAAGAGGAGAGAAGGATGAAGCTGACAGCTCTCATAATCAGCACTCATTTTCTTTCACCAATGTGTCAAAATTGCATTTCCGTATTTCTTTCCATTAGTATTTTACTTGTAGTCTTCAAAGGCTTGTGCTGCTGTGGTGGGCTAGGACCAGATTTGGGAATTGAGCAGGCACATACACTACAGCCACAAGCTGTGCCACTGAAGCCAACACACTTGTTCAGCAGCTACAACACATCTACAAGTGTACTGTAGAGCCAGGGTTTAGCACTCTGTGCTTTCACCTCTTAGTCTTTAGACAAGCATCAGAGCTCAATAGCCATTGGGCATGGACCTCAACAGTCCCTCACAGGGGAAGAACGAGGAAAGTCCAACATAAGCAGCCAGTTATGTTGTCCATGTAGCCCATTGCTAATTGTGATTTTCCATGCCCCTAATTCTACACCCTGCACTTCCTCTGTGTTGTGAATGCATTCATGACAGCAGTCTGCTACCAGGACTCATGGAATAACACACAATATTACACAGAACTTGGTCTGTGTGGCTCTGCTTAACATCTGGTGGACTCCAGCTTGGCAAGGGAGAAGGAGGTAGGAGCTCCTGCTGTAAGGACTGGAGACGTCCCCCATGGAGGAGGGGACCAGTTGACCAATTGTCTATTCCTTCTCTTTTCTTCTGTGTTTCCCCATGCAAAAATTTGAACTCATGCTAATGTAGCTTGTTTGAGGCAACACCAGCCACACCAGGAGTAGTGTGATGGGCCCATGGCCTGAAGAGCAGAAGGGAGACTGAGGGGAGTGGTGGCAACAGGGATGATGCCAGGACACAGGAGCTGCCTACCAGGAGCTAGTAGGTGGGTGAAGCCCTCCCACAATCCCCACAAGTCCCTTCAGACCCATGGGGTAAGGCTTTAGCTGTATGGTGGCTGCTCTGTGCCCTTGTAAGTCACACAGCTAGTGCATTAGATGTACACTGGCTGCTTGTTTTGCTTCATGTTTATCACAACACAGCTGCTACTACTACTCTTGGCTTTTCTCCTTTCTCTACCTAAAGAAGGATTTGAGGTTCCCAGGTCTCCAGCACTTTGTGGAGGTGAGAGTGAGACAACCCCCAGCAAAGGGAGTCAGGGAGTTTGTATTTTATCTTCCTGGAGTCTGCGGTGTGTGGAAAGGCAGAAGAGAGGACTGGATGACGAGTTTCTTTATTTCAGGGAAGGACTCCTTCCTTTGCAGGCTGAACACAGCCCATACTGCTAGGCCTAGTTCTCGGCTGTGCTTAAGTTTAAATGCCATCTCAGGTCACTGGTGGAAATGCATTTCGCAGTTACCTCACAGTCTGTATTCAGTGGCTCTGCGTGGGCAGGGCTGGCAGGGGGGGGACATCTGCCCACCACCTCCTGACACCAACGCTGTCAGTTTCTTGTGGCCATGGAACCCAGCTCCACTCTTCTGCAATGGGGTGACAGCCAAGACACCAGAATGCCCTCACTTCAGGAGTGACAGCAGGGAAACCTACTTATGAGCCAACTAGGAGAGGAGCGCTTCTCGACCTGATGCTCATTAACAGGAAGGGTCTGGTTGGAGAAGTAGAGGTTGAGGGCAACCTTGGCTGCAGTGATCATGAGATGGTAGAGTTCAGGATCTTGTGTGGTAGAAACAGGATACCTAGTAGGATCACAACCCTGGACTTCAGTAAGGCCAACTTTGATCTTTTCAAGAAATTGCTAGGGGAAATCTCATGGGACGGGGTACTAGAAGATAAAGGGGCCCAAGAGAGTTGGTTAACATTCAAGGACCACTTCTTCCAAGCTCAAGATCAGAGCATCCCAACATATAGAAAATCAAGAAAGAGAGCCGGGAGACCTGCATGGTTAAGTAGGGAACTGCTGGGCAAATTCAAGTGGAAGAAGACAGTCTACAGGTCATGGAAGGAGGGGCTGGCCACATGAGAAGAGTATAAGAAGGTTGACAGAGTATGTAGGGAGACAATTAGGAAAGCTAAGGCCTCTCTGCAATTAAACCTTGCAGGGGAGGTCAAGGCCAATAGGAAGGGCTTCTTCAAATACACTGCAGGGAAAATTAACACTAGAGGCAATGTAGGCCCCCTGCTGAATGAGGTGGGTGCCTTGGTGACAGAAGATACAAAGAAGGTGGAGTTACTGAATGCCTTCTTTGTCTATACTGTTAGAGACTGTCCTCAGGAGCCTCACACCCCTGAGCCCCCAGATGATGTAAGGATAATGGAGGAGTTTGCCTTAGTTGAGAAGGATTGGTTTGGGGAGCAGTGAAGCCATCTGGACACCCATAAATCCATGGGTCCTGACGGGATGCACCTGTGGGTGCTGAGGGAGCTGGCAGAAGTCATTGCCAGGCTACTCTCCATCATTTTTGGTAAGTCCTGGGGGCCAGGAATGGTGCCTGGGGATTGGAGGAAGGCAAATGTCACTCCAGTCTTCAAAAAGGGCAAGAAGAAGGAGCCGGGTAACTCTAGACCGGTCAGCCTCACCTCCATCCCTGGAAAGGTGATGGAACAATTCATCCTTGACTCTGTCTCTAGGCATATCAAGGATAAGGGGGTCATTGGGAGCAGTCAGCATGGGTTTACCAAGGGGAAGTCATGTTTGAACAAACTGATAGCCTTTTATGAGGACATAACCAGGTGGATAGATGATGGTAGGGCAGTGGATGTGGTTTATCTTGATTTCAGTAAAGCATTTGACACTGTCTCCCACAGCATCCTTGCAGCTAAACTGAGCAAGTGTTGTCTGGCTGATTGGGTAGAGAGGTGGATTGTGAACGGGTTGGAGGACAGAAGTCAGAGAGTTGTGGTCAGTGGGATGGAGTCTAGTTGGAGGCTGTGTCTAGTGGAGTCCCTCAGGTTTTTGGAGACCATCTCTGCAAACTTCATCAGGACTGTCCAGTTGGAGACCATGATAGACACATGGTCGCTGGTAGAGCGTCATGTGGCTTTGCTCCTTGCCAAGGCTTCCAGCGTAGCGCCAAGAGCACCATGCATGTGTCATGGGTGACATGAGCCCTTCCATGGCCACTCCGTGCCTTTACACCAACCTCAGTGAAGATGGTGTAATGTGAAAACACTCATGATTTGGAAGACATATTTTAAATGACACCAGAAACTAAATTTCTCCTCTTTTATCCCTAGGATAACATCACTAATGCTGACTGTGCGTATAAGAGGACCTGGTTGGCTGCATGCTGTCCCCATCTCAGGATGAAGGCCTTAAAGTACTACCTGCAGTGAGTCAGAAGTTAGTGGTTTCAAAAGTACTTACAAGACTAAGGAGCCTAAATACTATTAAAGTGACATTGTCACTTGAGAGCTAAAGACCCACTAAGCATTTCTGAACTGTCCGAGCTAAAGCTGTATCTGATGACCCTAACTCAGACCAACAAGGTCTAACAACTCTGGCCATTGATCACTCTACATTTAAACAGATGAATGAAAAAGCAGCTTACCTGCAGGAGGGACATTATTTGGGATACTTTCAGCTCTTGATTTCACAGGAGCAATCTGCATATGGGGAGAAACTGCTCTCAGATTTCAATATCAGCACCAAAGAATTTATCCTTCCACAAACCATGCAAAATGTAAATATTCATAAAACTTCTGTGTCCAAAAGCAGTAGAAAGAATTCAAATGTGTCTGGGAGAGATCTCTCTCATTTTCCTCAGGTATAAATAAAGCACCCCCCCCATCTCCTCGCTCTCTCTAGCTCTCCTTTTAAATCTCTTTTTAATGTCTTGCTTTTTACTGCTAATCATTTTTCCCCTTTGCTAATGATGCTAACCTTAAAGCCTGCTGCAAACTGACTTGTTTCATGTCAGCCTCTCTCTATTGCCCACTTTTGTTAAGCCACAAAGCAGGTTTCAGTCTATTCAACGTCAGCTGTTTCTCCGAGTTGAATATTACAGTTGCCTATTTCAAAGGCATCTCCAAGCCCACATTATTTCTGCGCATATACCTCTATTATTGTCTATCACTGGGATATGCCAGGCTCCTCACTTGCCTCTCTCACTCCATGCTTCCTTCCTATATATGCGACAAAGCCTCTCTCTGCTCTAATAGCTCTCCTGAGAGCAGGGTGAAGCAGGTCTTTAGAGGCCTGTTAATTTTAAAGGACAAGCTTTATATATTAACACTCCTGCAGCAATCTGCCCCCCGCACAGCACACTGTATCCCCACCATTTACCCAGGATTAAAGTGCACAAGGACCGAACCCACTCCCCATCGGGAACAGCTGTGTGACCCCAGCCCTGATTCCCATCTTCCTCCAGCTGCAGTGAGCATTCCCAGGTGTTCCCAATTGGGGCCAAAGCTACAGAGAGGGAGCTGGGAGTCTGGTGGATGCTGGGGTTCTATTGCCTGTTTGGTGCCAGTACTGATGCAAAAGGTGTGAGCAGCATAGGGAGCTGATGGAGGAGACCTTGTTTAACAGAGGCTGCATTACACATGTCCTTTTCATCCAAAATAAGCTTTCTACCAGGTGCTGGATTCTGAGGGAGGTGGCTTTACTGTCTGCAGAGCATCATTGTCCTATGTCAGATTTTTTTTTCCCACATAGTTTGTAAGAAGCCAGAGAGATATAATTTTAAGTGTAAAAACATTTGTACTTCCTGGGTGACTGAGACCTTCCCTTGCAGTAACTGGGAGAGGATATTTCTCTGCAGATAAAATATTGTGAAATGGTACCTATTTAGCATAAATTATGTCTTCTGGTTCTCTAACTACCTCTCAGTTCAAAAGACACAGGTCTTACCCTGGCACTCCTCCATCGAGCTGTAGTGCTGGCAGAAGGCTCCTGCTCCCTCCATCAGGTTGAGCAAATTGCTCAGAGAGGCTGACCTCTTAAACTGAAATCAAACACTTGAGGCTTGCAATGGGGGACAACTTTTATCTCTCTTTGAGACATCCCTCCCTTTCATCATCTCCCCCACTCCATGCTTCCCTCCCCAAAGGAGTGAGAGAGAATGAAAAAATATGAAAGAAGGAAGGAAAAAAAAAAAAGTCTGGTTGGTGCAAAGGGAGAATTTGCAGTTATTGCTAATGTTAGCATTTCCCTTTGTTTTTTGGTTTTTTTTTCCCTTGCTTCTCTGGCATACAGGTAGAATAACAAAATAAATCCCACAAAGGGCTTTCTGCCAGGCTGCCTTTGGAAGTTTGCTTAAGTGGCCTTAAGTAAGATAATAAGCAAGGAGTGTGAAAAGAGGAGACTTTGTCTTTTCACATTAGCAGCAGCCCTGTTCAAGTGGCAGTATCTATGAAAATGCTGTTCAGCCTTTAATGAGACTACAGTGTGTGTTAGTGTACCAGTCTAATTAATCCCATATTTTCACACAGCATAATTACTGAGCCGGGGCTGAATTATTTGGCTACTGGAGGTGGAGCAGTGCCTGCACTGTCCTCTGTCTCTGCTCCTCACAATTTATTATGCTATACAGCAAGACACCATTGAAACCTCCTAGTATAGGACTATCTGTCATCTCTACATTATCAGTAAAATACACCACCTTCCATACTGTGCTACAAGGGCTTTAGCAAATTGCTATTTTTATGGGATATGATAAAGGAAATGCTACCTTATGTTCAAATTTTTAACTGTCTCGTGTATGGAATATACAGTCGCGCTTTGTGCACACTGGTTCAGTGAGGCCTCATTTGCATTGCTACAGCCAGGGTGGTTTTCACCCCACTACTTTGCTCCCATTCAGTTCCCCTTCTTTCTTTCCTTCCTCTTTTTTTTTCTTTTATTTTTCTTTTTATTTTTTCTCTTTTCCTTTGTCCTTTTTCTCTTTTTATTTTCTGCTTCTTTTCTTTCTTTCCTTCTTTCCTTTCTTTCTTTCTTTTCCTTCTTTCTTTATTTCATTCTTTATTTTTCTCTCTTTCCACTCCTTTACAACCTGGTCACCTCTACACTTCCAGAATCTCCATCTTTCCTGGCACTGAGCTTTTTCATCCATTAAAGTCCTTTCTCTCCCACCCCTCGTAGTTTGTGTTATTCCTTGAAACATTTTTTTTGCACATTATTATTCACCTCTGGTATATGATCTTGCCATTTTGGAACTCATGAAGCCCCCCACCCCCTTCTTCCCATAGGAGTTCAGGGAGATTTGTGGTTGAAACATTTACTCACTTGCTAGTGTTTCTGTGACTGGTTTAATAGTATCTTTTTAATGGAAGGCCAAACAGTACATTAACTATATGGAACTGTTTTAAAATTATTCTTTTCAACAACAACAAAAAAAGAGGCTTGTACCCTGTAAATTTTTTACCCAGCCTTAACAGTACATAAGGCTATTTTGTTATTGTGTATGGTTTCCATACATGCATTGTGAGATATATGGATGTACATATACCCAGGCAAAGCAAGATCTCAAAATAAAGAAAACCACATGCTCAATAGCACAAGTGGGAAAATTACTTCTCCAAGTTTTTAACCAAATTGTGGCTCTGAGACTTGAGTCCTCTTCTACACAACTTTAAACCTAACAAATTCAAGGAGCAGTAAAGTGAATTTTGTTACACCTTTGCTGATACAGAGATTGAGTATTGGATCTGACACTCCAAAGCTCTTCCATATGTGCACATGGGAACCCAAACAGCTTGCACTGCCCCCCAGATTAGTGATGCCACGCAAGGTCTTTTATCAATCATCTTGGGGCAGCTGAAAGTAGTCCAAGTTCAAGGGTTAAGCATGGTTAAATGTTAACAAACTTCAGCTTGTCAGCCTTTGTAGGCCTGGCCAGGCTAGCCATCCAGCAGCACAGCTTCTGCGGGGTCCAGTCTTTGGAGGCTGTTCTCTGTTAGAAGCCTTGCACAGCTGGGGCTGCCCACTCCCATGTGAGACAGAAAAAGAACCCAGGTGTGCATGCATACTAGCTGCACAGATCTGGGGAGCTCTGAGCACCAAGGTGGGTTTCATGCAGATTTATTTGCATGTTTGCTCCTGAGTAGACAGTCCTGATAGAAGTTTCTGTGACAGGACAAGAGGCAATGGCTGTAAGCTGAAGCATAGGAGGTTCCATGTGAATACTAGAAAAAATTTTTTCCCAGTTCAGGTGCCAGAGCACTGGAACAAACTGCCCAGAGAGGTTGTGGAGTCTCCTTCTATGGAGATATTCAAAACCCGTCTGGACGCACTTCTGTGTGACCTGGTCTAGGGAATCCTGCTGTGGCGGGGGGGGTTGGACTAGATGATCTTTCGAGGTCCCTTCCAACTCCTAATATTCTGTGATTCTGTGATTCAAGGTGCTCTTCACAGGGCTATGAAGGGCAAGTTCAAAGTGAATGAGTAAGGAATAACTCTGTGAGAGCAGCAGGGCATTACTAAAGCCTAGCCTTTACTGCCTCTGGCACCTGGAGACTTGCCTGTACTGAAGTTAGGGGCTATGGCAGTGTCTGCAGGTCCCTGTGGTGTTGTGTGAAGATACAGACCCACTACATGCTGCGGCCACAGCTCCCTTTGGGGCCACTTGCTTCGGAAATGAGGAACAATGTCTACAGGAGACCAGCATAAGGCTGGCTCTGCTTCTGAAAATTGGGGGGTTTGCTGCATATGTTAAATCTGAGATGCCTTATGGGTGTCTCATTTTCTAAAACTGAAACAATCAAATCACTTAAAGGTGTCTCAGGCTGACCGCTTTTCCACGTGGCACCCAAACTCAGTGACTGCTTTTTAAAATCATGTCTGCACATGGTCTGTAACATATTAGTTTTCTGTGTAAATACACCATGAAGTTTCCTACCTGTTCTTACAGCCCTGGCTTTTGCAGTAAGGCTGCTTCCCTATCAATCTTCATATCTATATCTATATCTATATCTATATCAGGATGTCCTGTCCAATGAGCCATCCCTTCTCAAGGATTTTCAGAGCTCTCCTCATTTCCACTTCTCACTTCCATCTGCTCTTTGCTGCTGCTTAGGCTCCTTAGGCTAACTTTTATGCCCTCTTCCACCACCCACTGTTGTCTTGACTTTTTATTTGTCTTCTTTGCACCTGTGCATCCATCCAAATCCTAAAGCTGGCCTGCTACAATCTTTTTTGCAGCTTTTTTTAAAATTTTCTTTGAGTTAGTCTTGATTTGTGGCCACCTTTACACCACTAACATGTACCCATGTTTGTCTGCAGAGGTACTCGATTATTTCTGTGAGCTCACAGGAAATGTCTCTCAGGATGTGATATTTCAAAACCGTGAGATGGCACCTCAGGGTCAATGCTGGCTACTAATGCCAGCCATGCCAGGTGACCAAAACTGCTCTGATGAGGTCTGGTTTGGGCTGGAAGCAGAGCCAAGGATGGGGAAAATATGTTTCTCTGCAGCTCCACTGAGTTCCAGGGCCAGGCATGCAGGACTTACATTTTGCAGGTGACTGTTTCTAATGGCCTTCCCACTGCTGCCAGCTACTTTCTGCTCACAAAGAGCAGTCCTGCTCAAGGTGGGTCACCTTGCTGATTTTATTTTTTTCTCCTTCAACTCTTTCTGTAACATTTTCTTATGTTTCCACTCTTTCTCTGTTCATGAGGCCAATCAAGATGCACTGGGCAACAGTGCAGAAATTGGCATTTACAGCCATGGAGCTTGTGCAAAACCAAACACAAAAAGAAGATGTAAAAAGTGCACCGCCAATACCCAAGGCCACCCTCACCTGATTAGGGTGCCCTGATATCTGTTCACAGCAGTGCTGCCTGAGTGATGGGACAGAAGTTAGTGCCTGTGCTGAGGCTGCCAGCAAAGATCCATGTTATGGTGGGTTATTTGTCAGAAGGAATCCTACAAACAGCTCATGTGGAGCAACTGGTAAACAGCAAAATGGCAATAGCCCATTCCTGCATTCTGTACATGATCTATCAACCTAAGGCTGACGTACACAAGATACGAGGATGCTTCTCAGGGCCTAATAGTACAGTTCTAGCACTCCTTGACTGTAATTTTGACCCCTTAAACTACTAACAATAAAGCAAAGCGGATGCCAAATTCAAGCACAACTGATTTGTAAATGCATTTAAAACAAATAGGTTTCCCTCAGTGGTTTTGCATGCTATGTTGGCCCTCTGTACCAGGGTCACAGAGCTCATGCACACCTCTGCAAGTTACCCAGTGTTCCAGAACTTTGAAAGAACCAGCTGGGATTTAATATTAGGTGCACCAACTTACCATGACATGTTCAACCTTTAAAAAAATGAATGATTTCTTTAAAAGGTTGGATGTCTCATGCTAGCATGAGAACAAGCAACTTGAGGTGGGGAAAAAAAAATCAAAAAGCACCACAAATAGAGAAATGAAGAAAAAAAGGCCAGGTGTGTGCTAAAATGATGTGGAGAAAATTAATTTTAGGAAGGCTTGGTATAAATAAGACATTATATGACTCCTTATGCCAGTAGGAGATCTCTGGAAGTGACAGACAGGTCTTAAGGCAGGTCTTAATGAATAGCCTTTCCCTAAAATTCTTTGCTGTGGACTCAGCGTAAACCTTTGCATAAAAGTGGGAGCCTGTGAGCATTAGGAATTATTTATATTAAATGTGCTGCTCAGCAAAACATGGCAAAATTCCTATTCCCAACTGGAAGAAAATCATATTTCATGGCTGTAATGCCATTAAGCAGGATGCAGTGATTGGCAGTGGGGAATAGGGGTGGGAGGGAGGCCCATCAGCAAGGGAAGGAGGTTTTTGCCTGCTAGGAGATGGGGCCCTGCTGGATGCCTCCCTGGTCAGGCTCTTGCCACTACTGGGATTCAGAGAGGAAAGAAACAGAGAGATGGAGGGGATGAGCCTCTGCCTGAGACAAGAGATGGGCTTTTCCCAAAGGAAAAAACATTGAACTTAATAAGGGAGAACCTCACAGGGTTTAATAGAGATTGCTCTAAAAAGGCAATAGCCTTTTATGGGAGGATGAGATTGCTGTTAAAACCACTGGATGAAATCCTATAGTGATTGACAAAAGGTTAAACTGCCAGGTCGGGCCGTGGCCCAACATGGGTGATCAGGAACCACCAGGGGCTGATTACTGCTCAGGGGAGCTTCCCTCACAATACAGGGAAGGAACATGGGTGTGGGAAGGAGCAGACATGCTCTCTCCAGAGCCACCTGCACTAACCAGGCTGCTGTGCTGATGAAGCAGGTAAAAATGTGACCAAAGGCTCTCAGACAGGGACCACAAAAATATTATGAGCAAGACATGC
This sequence comes from Galbula dea, assembly GCA_013399015.1. Classification (NCBI taxonomy): domain Eukaryota; kingdom Metazoa; phylum Chordata; class Aves; order Piciformes; family Galbulidae; genus Galbula; species Galbula dea. The sequence goes on along the minus strand of VWZX01000869.1, from coordinate 864,544 downwards.
TGTTAGAAAGCATTGGGGAAAACAAGAAGAGCCTGTTGGTCTTGAGAGGAGCCTACCGACACCAAGACCCCAAAAGTGAATGCCCCAGCTCTGAGGAGCAGTTTGGGTTTTATGACTTTCTGCCGCAAGGTTGATATGGGCACCTAAGTGCTAGTGTGTATGTGAGTGTTTATGAACTATCTGGACAGCTGCTCAGGAATAAAAATGGTCTTAATGTCAACAAAATGGTTTTAAAAATGCCTATAGAACAGTGATAGTGGACCATTAAATCCCATGCCCCCTCTTTCAGCCCTGTAGGGAATGTGTAAACAGATGAGCTGGGAAAGGGACAGCTCCCTTAGCACTGCACGAAGGAGAGGTTGGTATTTCCTTGATGTTCAGTTCAGAGAAGGATACTGAGATGAGAGAAGATTTATACCCTTGCTGGAAGATCATCAACCACTCAATAAAGTGAACAAGCCAAGACCTACTCTCATTTTCCCAGGACAATGCAGGACTCCATACTCGCTGTGCTGCCTTGGCAAGAGAAGAGCTCCCTGGGCATCCCTACGGGAGGCCAGCCTCGTGCTTGGGAAATGAGGGTGCTGACAAAGCAGGTCTCTGTGAAAAGTCGCCATGCCTTGCCAGAAATATTGCCCCAGAAAAGTAGAGCTGATGGCAATAAGACTGGCTAAAGGCTGTCAGCAAGGTTACAAGGGCAGGATGCACTATGGGCAAAGCCTAATCTGATCCTCCCAATGCAATCTTTCCTCTTCCACTGGTGACATGGCAGAGTACATAGTGCAATGGGTACATCTCTGCAGAGGTATTTTTTTCAAAGCAGGCAAATTGAGAGGCTTCCCTCATAATACAGTAATACAGATTATACATGAAAAAAAGACCATGAAAAATCTGTTTTCTCCCAAGTAAGAGAATTCTGACATTACTTAAAATACTTCAGACTTGTCAGTTAAATCTCAATGTCATTAAAATTAACTGGCATATTTAAAGATTGACTTGCTTGCTTCCTTTCAAATCCCAGTCAACCTGACATGGGGAGGGCACTTGCTATTCTTATCTTTTACACACTTGTATTTCTTGGCCTTTAACAGCTGCTTCTGCAGCACGCACTGCTCTGTCTGCCAGGGATAACGGGTGTCACTGGTTACTGCTAATCCATTATGGCAAGCTGTCTAATTACCAGTGGTTTAGCAGTAAATAAAATGTGGGTTCACTTGCTGGCCTGCTCCTTATCCCTCATCTGAGAATTGGGCAAATGTAGTATCACCCCAATTATTGCACCATTTACCTGCATGTTCCCTTGACTGTGGCACTGCTAATTAGTTACTTTGTTAGGCAGAAGAAATATTAGGTATTTATTTCATTTGCTGTGATGATAAGAAATACAACTCTTATTATTTGTCTCCGGTTAGACAATTCCCTTTGTGACAATCCTTCTAGCCTGTGTGCATAAATAAAACCACATTTTACTCTAGCATATCTTTCCTACCTGAAAAGAGATCACATTCTGATCAGAAAAATGTTCTCATCTCTTTTCTCTAGTATGGGAAAGGCAAGTTAGAGAGGCTTGTGAAGTGTGACCAGATGCCATACTGGACCAAACAATTTATTACTGAAACAGCATTCTGCAAGATACCCACATTGAAGTACAGCTTTTCAGGAAAACCAGTCCTTCTGGATGTGCTTGGGTTTTGGTGAGGAATCAGAAGCTGGCAGCAGTCTCAGTCTGTGTCTGAATAGGACTAGATATGATTTTCATCTTAAACATTTCCACTTGTTGATCCTAGATCTATGTTCTTGGATCCCACCATCATGAGATCACCCTCAATAGAAATGCTGCTTAGTAGCTGCAAAAAAAAGTGAGTTAGCACTATATTAATTGGTGAAACAACAGAAAAAACAAGTGTAAACCCTGAAACAAGTGGATCATCTCAAGTAAGGCAGCAGGAGGGGTGGTTGGTCAGGCATAGCAACAGCATCTCCATCTGAGTGATTTCCAGGAAGCGCCATGCAGGCAGGGAGGAGTGACATGACGCCTAATGAAAGCAAACCTAGAAAGGGGCAAAGCTCCTAAGACCCCAACTGGTACTCTAATACTCTACTGACTTCATTGGACATCTTACCACATTACCCAACTTCTAACAAACTCTCAATTTGCCACCCAAAGAAGTTATATTTCACTAGGATCTCCCTTTTCATCACAGCAGCCTTAAATAAATCTTTTAGAAAAGGTGTCCTGAAATGGGTGTCTGAGATTAAATCCACACTGTGTGTTTCTAGGGAGGTTTTGTATGAAGAATTTGGTGTGGTGACTCTTGGTCTTGTTCACTTTTGTGATCTTCCTGAAATTATGCCGTGGTAGTGCAGACCCCTTTACAGATTTTGAAAGTCTAGATGGCTAGAGAGAACATAAGGATTCCCTTTTCTTGGTAACTTTCTTTGAGGTTTTTTTGCAGGTATCCATTTCCCTTGCTTTGAAACCAATTAAGTCCTGCATGCTAAATGTACACAATAAATGCACAATCACTAAAAAAGAGGTAAACGGATGGAGGAGAATGTGCAGGTTATATAAAAATAATTGCATATGCATACACATGCAGATATATTACAATGTCTGTTTGTCAGCAAACATCCTTCAGTTTTGTTACTTGTGTCCTTTAGCACATATTTGTGCCATTAGCCTTGGTTTCACTTGCTTTGCAGCTTGTGTTTGGATTTCAAGGTGCCAACACATGAAACAGGAATTAGGATCAGGAACATTGTTGGGAGTTCACCTCTGACAATACCAGAAATAAAGAACAAAGGACTACAGCTGGCTGAAATGAATGTCATATGAAGTTTCCCTTCTTAAAATATTCAAAATGCTCATACCTCAAGGACGCAATTTAAATGTTCATTTTAGCCTTCTGCATCACCTTTAAACAAGGTGCTGGCATAACACTGCTGCCTTATTTAGACTGAAGAATAATCAAAAATCTCTTGCATTTCATAGCACCAGGAGGGAGGATCTTTGGACATCCAGAGTTTGAAGACTGGAAGAGTCTTGCCTTGGGACCATTAATTTCCAAGTGAGAGAAACTTTCTTTAAATACTGCTACCAAAGAAACCCCAATTATTTTGGATATATTTAATAGAAGAATGAAACTTCAAATTCTTCTCAAAGTCATTTGGACATGGAAGGGATTTGCAGCTTGAGTGTTGCTAGCTGAATTTGCCTTCAAGTTCTTGCTCTTGAAGTCTTCTTCTTGGTCTCCAGCAGGGAGGAGGAGGTTGTGGTGCAGCTACCTGGTGGTGCACCCTGCTGTGGCAAAGCTGGCCAAATGGAGTGAGATAATGCAGAAAAACACAGCCTAGAGAGCAGGTTTAGATCCAGGAAAACAGTCAGGACACTTCAGAGCAATCTGGAGAAAGAAAAAATAAAACAAAAAACATCATCAGGAAAAGATGTCTTTGAAAAGCTAGCCCCAAAAAATCAATTGAAGGAAAAGAGGCAGAAATCAGAAGCTCCTTCCTTCACTGCCGCATACCGAAATGCCCTGTCTGCAAACATGACTGACATCACTGGAGAAGAATGTAAACTTTGATTTAAAAAAAAAATACTGCTTGCTGCTGCTGCTCTTTGGCAGCAGATCTCATTTCTTTGGAGTATTTTTATCTGATTGCGTATGTATATGTACATATATAAATATTTTGTTAAAAGCAGAATGATGCTTCTCTCTTTCTTCCCCACACTTTCAACAGAGGCTGTGCACCACTTAGAGTGGCCTCCTCCTGAAAACTTCCATACATGCTGTTAGAGGAAGAGAAGAGCAAAATGAAAATTATAAAACAGTAATAATAACAATAAAAATAACAAGTAAGCTGAGTGAGAAATAGAGGACTAATTCAAGCTGTGTCCTTTATACCAATAATAAATGACCCACCACTGGGGAAAGCGGGTTACTAAATTAAAACTAATGTGGGAGGTGTGTGTCCCCTCGTCCTCTCCCCTGTTACTCCACCCCAGCCACAAGGATCTGTGCTGGCAGCTTGGGTGTCTTCCCTCCCTCCCTTCAATCTACCTAGCCAGAGCCCTCTCCAGGCTTGACAGCTACCGCAAGCCCAAACTGACAGCTCTTCAAAATCTGCCGAAGAAACCCAGCATTAATTAAGTCATTGCTGGACTGTAATTTCCTTGAGAAGTAAAAAATTCTCACACAAGAAAAGGTTACAGAGACCTTTTCTGTGTCAAAATTACCATGCTGCATGAATATTAATGCTCTTAATGAAGACAACCTTTGCTTCATCAGGAAGGTTCTGGAGCAGGTGCCAAGCCTGAAGTCTCACTCTGTGGATTTTCTACTCTATGAAAGTCGGCACAATGCAATTTTTCCATTAAAATCAACATTTCCCACATGATCAGGTTTTTTTTTTTCCTTCTTTACAGATAGGTGGAAAGAAGAGGGAAAAAATCCCTCTGCTTTGAAATCAAACATTTAAAGGTTTCATTCAACACATTAATCAGCGCTGAGAGAGGAGAGAGGAGGAGGAGGAGCAGGAGAAGGAGAAGGAGGGGGGATCTGCCTTATTTATACAGGTCTCACACAGGCTTCCATAGATCACAGCCGCGTTCATGTTGTGTGCTGCCCTGGGGTGCTGCCAGGCACATCCTCTCCAGAAGTGCTTGGTGGACTCATGGGGGGACACCAGGATGGGGATGTTGGGAAGGGTCTGAGGTGGCGGTGCTATCACCGACTTAAGCCTTCGGGCACTTGTGCTCCAGAGACCAAAGATGGGAGCCATGAGATTGGGCCATCTGGAAGGGCATGGCCCAAGAGTGCATCACGAAAAAAGGGGGGAAAAGGAAGGGAGTGGCCTCCCTCATGATGGGCAGAGGAGGGAGTGGAGATGCTCAGCCGCAAAGGCAGCAAGGAGGTGTGGTAGCACAAGCCATGGAGGAAGAAGCTGTTTCCTCTTGGGGAGGAGAGGATTTTCAGTGGCACTGCACTGGAGAAATTGCACTGCTTTTGTGCTGAAGTGTTTCACTGGCACTTTAGCTTCAAATGAGGAAAGTGAAAGAAATTATAAGGAGAATCATGGAAAATGGCTGAGGACAGAATAGACGCTGCAGCTTTAGAGGGGAAATAAAAGCAGGTAAAAGCCACCTCTTTCTCCCCCATCAAAAGGAGAAAATTATATGAAAACTGACCATTAATTATATCTTCTACTTCTAGTTATTAGGCATTCATGATCTAATAATGGCTGTGGCTAACTTATAAAAAAAAATCTGATTATTTTCTGTTGGGGCATGCAATGCCCTGTATATATTAAGAAGGTAAGCAATGATATATATTTATGGGTACTGATGTAATAGCTATTAGATTTATAATGCAAAGAAGAAACATAATTTTATTAGAAAGAGCAATAGTTCACAATCCTATTATTGTTTATTGCTGACGTCAGTGCTGAACTATAATAAGAATCATGTAACAACTGGAAATAATAAAAATGCCGTTTAGATTTGGAAGAAAATGGATCCTCTGAAACAAAAACAGGGATTATAGACCCCAGCCCTGAGCTGGCTGGTAATACCTGCCAGCAGCTGTTTTGGTTGTGGCAGCACTTGGGATGCAAGTCAAAGTTTTTTCCCCCCTAAAGCAACAGCAAACCTCTTCCTGACCCCAAATCTGCCATCAGCCTCACTGCAAACACCTGGATAAGGCCTGGAAAGGACTGCCCATGGCATTCCTATGGGGGCTCCATGCAGTGTGGCCCCATAGGGCTGGAAGGATGCCTGGGGCAGTGACATCCCCAGACCAGCCTCCCACTGTGAGTGACACAGAGGCATCAAATCATCCTTTGGCCTCCGTTACAGTAACCTCAATAATATGAGTTTATGAAACCTCCCATCCAAAGCCTTGTTAAAGTACTCGACCTACTACTATGCAACTTTCATGGCTAGCTTTTTTTTTTATACAAATATATAGATATATACTTAGACTCTAAATCTTTCATTATAGTTGCCATAAAAATCTATTTCCAACCTCTACCTGGATCTGTCAGCCTTGCTAGTCTGTAATTCTCTATATTAAATTTTTTTCCCTTTTCTAGCAGGTTTTTTTTTCCCTTTAGAGCAGTGTTTGCTGACCTTCAGACTCAAGAATTAACTCATTCTCCTGACATCTGTGAATTATTAATGAGGGTGTTTCAAGAAGTTCCTTATCCACTTCCTTTAAAACTCCTGGGTGCAAATTAATAGAGCTGTTTTGGGGAAAGCTTAATTTTAGCAGGTGCTGCCTCAGATCTTCCTTTGTTGCAGAGATGAGCATTCTGCTCCCACAGAAATGTCAGACGAGATAGATACACCCTCCAGCTTCATTGCAAATACAGAACAAAAGTGTCTAGTCAACACTTCTGATCTTTCTATGTTAAGTCTTGCAATGCTGTAAGCTGTGTCTAGCAATGGTCCCATAACAGTTCAGGGGGTTTCTTACTCCTTTTAGAGTTTTCTGCTATCTTTTATTATCCATTGTTTTGCCAGCCACTGATTCTACACTGATTTCCTTTAGCTTTGTGTGCGTGTGTGTGTGTGTGTGTGTGTAGGGAGGAAGAGGAAAGGAGGGTATAACAGTATCATTTTTTAGCATCTCTGAATCTTTCTCAATTTTCATTGAATTTCTTATGGTCAGTTGACAGTTCTGTTCAGTCATTGCAATGACTGCATTAAGCTTTACATAGCTGGCCTTTTCATTTTAGAACACGTAATAGTCTGAGAATACAAGCTAGAGGGAGTGCTGTGTCTGGAGGAGGCAAAGGTAGGGCTTCCAGTGACAAAGAAAGAGGCTATAGAGCTGTGTGGCTGGGATGGCATCAGCCCCTGCTGAGAAAGAGGTGGTGCCAGGCATACATAGTGAGGAACAGCAACATTTCTGAGCACATGTCCCAGCTCCCAGGTGGGATCCAAGTCAAAGAGTACATATCACTATCAAGATGTACCCTGTGGACCTATGCTGGATGAATACCTCTGGTCCTCCAGCAGCCCTTGCCTCCTACCCTGATGGTCACTGAGGAAACTGGAGTTTTTTAGCCTGGAAAAAGAAGGCTCAAGGGTGACCTTATTGCTCTCTATAACTACCCGAAAGGAGGTTGTAGCAAGGTGAAGTTTGGTGTTTTCTCCCAGGTAGCAAGTGAGTGGACAAGAGGAATTGGCCTCAGGTTGCGCTAGAGGAGGTTTAGATTGACCATTAGGAAAAGTTTCTTCACTGAAAGGGTTGTTAAACACTAGAACAGGCTGCCTTGAGAAGTGGTTGAGTCACCCATCCCTGGGAGCATTTATAAAACATGTACATTAGGTTTTTAGTGACATGGTTAGTGGTAGACATGGCAGTGTTAGATTAACAGCTGGACTTGATGATCTTAGAGGTCTTTTCCAACCTTAATTATTCTATGATTCTATGAAAGAAGACTATCAGCTTCACTTTAAAATATTGAAGGGCCCAGCCACAGGTAAGATAAGGTGAAAGTAAAACATGCAGTCAGCAAGTGCCACAAATTTAGCACTCTTAATCTGTGACCAGAAATGTGCACTAAAAGCTTCAACGGAGGTGCCTCAATATGAGGATGTTAGAAAGGAAGAAAGGTTTGCAAATGTTGGCGTAGCCAAAATCACATGCTGAATCAGAGCAGGAGCAAAACATTTATTTCCTCGACTCCAATAAATTGTCTGAATTAAAATGATGCAGACAGCTGAGATAGATATTTTTATAAATTAGTGGAATTTCAGATTTCCACTGAGTAAGGTGATACTGTGTCCTGTAATGATACAAATATTCTTATGGGACATGATATCACACTTAAAACTCTAAATTTTTAAAGGTCTTTCAGTTACTTTATAGCAGCAGAATGTCTTTGGAATGAACTAGATTTGCTATTCCATCTGAAGAACAAAGAGAAAAATTTATAGAAGATCAAACAAATAAAAATACATTGAGAAAGACAGTAAGTGATGTCAACGCACTAAGAAATTAAAAACTTTGCATTAGTGTCTGAGCTTTTTTGTTGGTACCCTGGTATTATAAATAATAAACTAAACCGAAATTGTACATATTATAAAGCTGCGTTTTTCTGTAGGGGTTCTGGTGACATGTACAAACCATGTGAGCTTTACTCCCGTGGCTTATCTATGTCACAATCCCCCTCCATGAAAGTAGAGAAGGGAGGCATGGTGGGGAGGGGTGAAACTTGCACGGAGTCGATTCTGTCTTTTGCCTACATCTCTTTCCAATTAGTTGACAAGCCTTGCCCATGGCTTTCCAGGAGTTTGCTTTGGGATGAATGAACTTCTTCAGCAGAGAAATTAATCTTGTGAAAAATGCTTGTTTGGGGTCATTGGAACTATTCAGGAAATATTTGGCTGAAAAATAGAGGGAAAAGTGAACTCAAGTGGAAAATCTTATTTGTATCTGATGAAGAATGATAATCTATATTTTGTCTGTCTCAATGTTTTGTTCTTAAGACTATATTTGTAATGTTTCAGTCTCAAGTGATGCTTGTGTCCTTTTCCAAGTGATTGCAGCAGGCAGAAAAAAAAAATTAGTTTATCATGAAAATCTAATTGTGATAAATCCACACACTTTCAAATGTAACTTTCAAACTAGCCTCTGACAGTGAAATTACTGTGAAATGATTTCTGTTAGACTTATTTGAAATAGCTCTGGATGCAAATGGGGCTCAGCTTCCCCAGGTTATCTCAGGGAAGGCTGGGGTCTGCACCAGTTACCATCACTGTCACCTGGCCCAAGTGCTCTTTGGCTTTGAAATGCTCACATAGTAACTCCAAAATGCATCCTCTATACCCATGTGTTGTGTTACAGGATGTCTCCTGAGGTTTTGACCTAGGGAAATGGAAACTGAGGAGAGTAACCTCCCACTGAGCACCTCACAGAATGCTTTTTTAACTTCTCCATTGAAACGGATGGGAGTTTTGTTCAAGGAGAACCTTTTGGGATGCCAAACCCAGTGGTCCTGTCTCCCTAATGATGGTGATCCTGCCAGGATCACTGCAGGAGTCTCAGCTCCTCTCCCCTGCCACTCCTGATACCTTCATCCCAGAGAGATGAAATAGTGAATCTCACTCCTGGCTCTTCCTGGCCTCTTAGAAAATCCCAGGCTTAATCAGGAGGCTTGTTTATGGTACAGCTCCTTGTCTTGCAAGTACTACAGATGCCACTTTGCTGCACCTAAACTGCTTACGAGACAGCACTCTTATCTAATAAGACATAGCACAGCCATACATATTTATTTATATTTGAACTCTTGCCCTCTCTACTATACTGCAGGTCATGCGTCTGCTCCAACACCACCTTATTAATTTTCTACTACTCCTCTCCATGGTGGCAACAGTGTTTTGAAGCCTGAAAGGAATATTTTCCTTCTTTTTTTTTCTTTGATCTATCTCTTTAACTCTTTAGCTGCTGAAAGGAGAGGAGTCTGGGCTTCCTGATCACAGTATCACAGTGCTCCTCACTGGGAATCAGGACACAGCAAGGCTCTCCAGACAATGTCACTTCTCTGCCTGTGTAATACATTACTGTTCTGTTTTGTACCTTGCTAATTAGAAAGCAGGAAAGAAAAAAATATATTTATATATAAAAGAGCTCCCATCTGACAGACTCAAATTACAAAAGTATTCTGATATAAATTATTTAATCAGTGGGGGGAAAAAAGAAAGTCACAATACTAACTATCATTTCTAGACAGAGTATTAACAACTGTTTCTTTCATTGGCTTCTGGTGTCTTATTTTGCACACCCATCACCAAGTAGAAGCTATTGCATGATGCTTACCATAAAATATGACTTTCATCTCTTTGTCTTTGCATTCACTTGCTTCATTTACCTTCCCAATGTATAAAAAAGTTTTTAATTTGCCTCCCTCCCTTTCTCTTCTGTCACTAGTACACTTGAAAACTTCTGGAAGAAAAAAGTAAAGACTGTAATTCATATATGGGACCCCATTCTGCCATCCAGATCTGCCTGTCTTTGAAATACATTCCATGAACAAGGCATTGTTTGAAAGCATGATTGCAGCTTTATGGCTAGGTCACAAGCTGGTGACAGGAAAACATCCCAAAGAATGTGTTGAGCTCCAGATCCACACCTCCTTTGATGTCCTGTGGTGATGGACACTCACCAGCAGGCCAAAGGCTTGCTTGGGCTGGCCAGTCCCAACAGCAGACGGACACGTGCTCAAGGCCTGAGATTTGCCCAAGGACAGAGGTGCCTTTGCTGGGGGCTTGGTGCCCATCTCTGCACAGAGGCCAGCCAGTCAGGGTCAACCTTGGTGCACAGAGGTCGTGTCTGCCCTCACAGCAGGTGTCCAGAGACTGGGATTTATGTGTCTCGCCTGCTTCAGAAGGTGACTGGAGCCAGGCTCCCTCCCCAGTGTTCTTCTTAGGATGGACCCACATCCCCAGCATGCGGACAGCAGCTTATGATGCCAGGTCATTTCTCCTGCTGCCCTCTGAAAGTCAAGCCCAAAAGTTTAACAAGCCCTGTCATAAAGAGGCCTTGCACAGAAGAGCTTTCACATAACAACCATGGCGTTGAATCAACACAGAGGGCAGAAGGCACACCTTTGAACTGCTAAAAGACCTTGCTTCTTTCCAAAAGACAAGAGATATCCAACGGTGTTGCACAAGAGCTCCCTTGTCCTGCAAGGCCAACAAAGCTGTGCTGCAGGAAAGCAAGGGACAAAACCCATAGTCACCTACAGGCTGTCGACAGACCGCAGAGCAAGGTTTCTCACCTAAGAGCCTGAGAGCAGGAGCAAAGCATTTTTTAAAAGACCAGGAAGTGTCAAAGCCCTGTGCTCAATGCATAAACTGTTTGTGCCAAATCTGAAGGTTGCTCTGGGAGAGGTAACCCCAGGGCCCCCCTTGAATCAATGCCTGTGTCTGATAAGAGTACAAATATATTGTTTTCTCGTTCCTGTGGTAAGTGAATACATTTTGATTGCCTGCTGAGATTACATATAATAAAAAGCAGAGACAATAAACTGCTTTTCCTTTCACAGTTATGTCACATATATATATTATTATAAATAAATGTATAGCAGATTTAAAATCCATATTCTGTTGTTGGATAAGCAGCTGGAGCTATTGAGATATTTGTGGAAATCTACTTTTCTTCCCATGAGCTGCGAGTGCAGAGGGGCAGAGTGTTATCTGGAAAAAATAATAATAAAAAGAAGGAGGACAGGAGACAGTTGGGGCGTGGCACTCTCTGGGCTGCTTGATGGCATAAGCGTGTGAATGCTGTGATGTAACAGGGCTGCTCCCTCCAAAGTTGGGGCGATGCTGGTTGCCACTGGCCCAGGGCGTACAGACCAAGTGAGACCACTGGTGGACCCAGGGGGAGCACCCTCAGAAGTTTCACACTTTCTCCCAGGCTGTTTTGTTTCTAGACATGCCCTTAGCACGGTCAGGTGCAGAGCCCTGAGTCTTCCCCACAGCCATCGTGCCACTGTTTTCCTCATTTGGCCTGGTCCATCAAGCAAGTCCCTGCAGTGACACAGTGAAGGTAGCAGTCCCTGGCAAGTGATAAAAGCTCTGTGCTCATTTGCTCTTGCAGGAGAGTGAAAGTCCCAGTTTTTTTCCCTAGCAGAGCTCCTGCTAACAGCAGCCTCTTCCTCTGCTCTCCCTCCCTTCTCCTCGCCACTATCAGACACTGGAAGTATGAAATAAAGCTCATTTTTCTGACATAACACATTAAGATCTTGAAAGTTTATGACACAGCAATGCAAAACGAATATCTCTTGGCACAACAGAGGAGAAGTGCTGCCTGTTTGTTAACAGGGAGGGAAATTCCCACTCATGTTTGTCTATCGTGCTGTGCAATAGCAAACAGCAGCTGCCTGCAACCCAGCCCTTGTCCTCCCTGCTCCTCTTTCCTTGGCAGCATGGAAGTCCTGTGTTCAGAGGCAGACAAGAGTCTGGATTTAAGAGGCAACATTTTTGTGTTTTTTTCCCCAGTAGAGCTGTTGTACTCTCAGCCAACGTCGGGGGACTCTGTCCCAACAGTGCCACTGCCTTAAACCCTTTCAGGGTGCAAGTTGCTCTCTGGCCAAAAGTGGCTTTTGTGCTCCTTGAGGGAAATGGGGAAAAGAAGGAGGTACCTCCCGCTTGCTATGCAGTGAAATTATCAGAAACAAAGAGCTACAAGCCTTAGGTCACTCAAGGCAGGCTGGGAGAAGCCACCTTTCCCTGTTGGAATTGCTACTTGTAGATTTTAATCACATAAGTGAGATCAGATTGCCAAACCTGGCTGGAAAGGCAGCAAATGCCTCTTCTGGGAGTCGCAGACAACTCAAACAAAACCCTGGAGAGGTTTAAGGCTAGTTACTGAAGGAAAGATCAGACTTCATCCACATGAAGTTGTGTGCCACTTCATTTTTGTTTATAAATACATATAGTGCTGGATACCTGCAGCCTTGCGGGAAAGGCACAAGTTGAAAAGTCAAGACAATATTAAACAGCATTTATTAAATGAGGGAGGGTTTAATCTGCTCCACAAGTAGTAAATATATGATTAAGCAGAAGCTGGCAGAAATCAAATAAATAATTTTTACAAATTTTATAAAACACTGTTTATTCTTGGAATTACATTTTCCTGAGGAGAAGACGGATTGTTAATGACCAAAACCAGAGGACCTTCCCTCCCTTCAAACCTAGCACATTAATGGTATGGGTGAAAGAGAGGTTGTTTGCTTTAAAAAAACTTTCAACCCATGTACTGTGGGGCAGGGCAAGCAACACCTCCTTGCCAGGTGCCTAGTTGACTGGCTAAGTGAACAATTCTTGGAAAAATCAGGGGAAATAGGTAAAAAAGTCCTATCAAAAGAAAGTGTTCACAAAGAGAGTAAGTCACTGGGTCAGAAATACAAGGGGAGGGTATGACATGTACTTATTCTCTCACCATGCCCATCGCAAGGTAGCTGCTTTGTATCACTTTGATCATCAGGCAGAGTATAGGGCCCAGTAGATCTTGGTTTGGTCCACTCTGGCTGCTATTATGTTACACAAAGATGAACTTGTACTGACTGAGTTAAACCAGTGGACGCTTACTGTGGCTGAAGAATGATGTGCTTTGCTCCAGCTTGACACTGATGCTAATTAATTTAGAGCAAACAGAAATAAAAATGGTACAAAGTACAGTAAAAGTATCCAGCTTTCAGCAATTTAACGAAACCAGTTCATGCTCAGATAAAGCCACTGCAGCTCACCGCACAGATAAACACTGAGGGAAACTAATTAAATGTCCAAACAAAGAAATAAAAACATGAAATCTGCTAGACAGTAAAAAGGGTAAATTGTAAAATAAATTATATTGTCCTAGTAGAATTACTTTTTCTCTCCTTCTTTCTCTTTTCGTTCTTTTTTTCTTTCTTTCTTTCTTTGTTGCTTTCTTTCTTTCCTTTTTTCCATTGATTTTGTGTTGTTTTGGTTTGGTTTTGGTGTGCTGCATCTCTATGTTCTTACCTCAGCCTTTTCAGAGAAAAGTCTGGCGTGTTTCCTTCTCCTTTTCTCCAGACATTCATCACTCCTCTGCATCAGCTGGTAGCACCTGCGCAGAAGCTAGTAGATCCTACAGGAAAAGCAAATATCCCACGGGCAGACTGGTTTTGTTTGTTTATAACACTCTGCCAAGCACATCTTGAAAGGTAAGGGTGGGTTTTTTTAAAATGGCTTTAGAGCCAAGACCCTCTAAGATTTCCATGGGGTTTAGTCAAACCCATCTGACTTTCATCCAGCTTTTGTGAAAGCAGCTGCCTGCTCTGAAGACACACAGACTTAGGTTGTGTGCTATGAAGACAGATGCTAAACCACCAAGGTATGCAAACAAAATTTGGGAATAGGTGAGGCCATGCAAGGGTAGGGAGGCGTGGTGGTGTTCTGGGTGTTCAGCGCATGGCCTTTGAGCTGCTACCCCACCATCCCACACCTGTGTGGAAGGAAAGTGGCAAACATGGTGAACATGGAACCCAAAGTCAAGAGGGAGCCAGATGTTCCCCTGAGCCCTCACTGCTCAGCATGTCAGACTGTGCATATACAAGCACAGAGGCATGCTGTGCGGTTTCTGAGGACAGGTCAGATCTCTGCAGGGTGATACAAGTGAGTGAAACAGTTCTCACTCCTGTTACCTAACACTGTCCACATTACACCTGGAAAATACACTTTGCATCTAAGTGTCTTCAGCTGCTGGATGTTTTTTACCCTTCAGTTTCAAGCACAACATCTTTCACCCTTTTGCCCTTTCTCGGCATCTTTGCAATGACTGGTGAAATGACCCTAAAAGCTTGTTTTGAAATACTGTGGGGAGAGGAAAAATAATTTAAAAAAAATTTTATACATTTCAGTATACCTATATCAAAATTACCTCTGAGAGAATTCAAATATATGTTTTCTCTTAGACTTCAGTTTTGTAGTTAAGACTTCAGGCTCAGTTTTGACTACACCGGCTGTTTTACCCGGGTTCTCATCTTGCCCACCAGACCTGGCATGGCTGGGTATCTTCCAAACCACCGTTGGTCCTGCACGATTTATTCTGTTCATGAATGCGTATTGCATGATGCTTATCTATGTGCAGCTCTTCGGTGATGACAGCAGGAGTTTTGCCCACACAGAGACCATAGCATTCACTGGCAATCCACTTTTTCTTTTTTTTTTTTTTAATGTGGTATGGAAAATGCTCTTCTTAGGGAAACAGATAATAGCAGCGCCTGAGGCCTTTGCCCTGGGAGTCTCAAAGGGAAAGATGCTTAAAAAATGTGCAGAGCAGCAGCCCAAACCTCCCACAGTGCTGAAAAGAAGACTAAATATTTTTAGGGAAAGTTTGGGTTTATTCCAGTTTCTCCAGAAACACTTACCAAACCCACTTCCACATTTTCGGGCACTGGTTCTGGGAACTCAGCATTTAGGTACTTTAAATGAAAACACCATGGTCAGCTGGATCACCTTACATGAGCAGTGATTTCTATTCACCAGGTCTGAATATATTTTCCCTGGGAAAAACCTGGAGCTGCTCCACAGGAGCCATTTAGAGTCACACAGTGCTGTAAAACCAGAGGAAACTTCAGCCTATAAGATGCTCTTGACTTTGAAAAGCACGTGCTGTTAATTAACCATGAGAAACAGCTGCTCATTTGCTTCTCAGCTACATGAAAATTAGATGCTTCCTAACGCGGCATCAGTTTCAGCTACCCTTTTTCAAATTTGCTCCACGAGGCTATCCACCAAGGCAGGGGAAACAGTGGGTGTGGGCAACAGCAATCACTGAAGAAGACTGAGCCATGCTGAAAAAAGCTGAAATTTTAGGAGAAACCAGCCATATGTCAAAGGAAGAAAACACATTATCAGTTCTGAGCTGGCCATCTTCAAAGAGAAAGATTCTTGAGAAGCGAAATGGATTGTTATTTACATAATCAGCAGCATAGCGGAGGCACCTGTAAGTGGAGAGGATTTGGACACCTACATACTGAAGGGATTATGATTTCCCACTCTGTTGCTTGTCCACCCTTCAGGCCAATATGACTTTCTGCCACAGTTTCCTACCCATAGTCTTTACATACATCTCTGAAGTGCTGAAAATGATACTGGAGCGCCTTGGGGAATGCAAGCAAACAGGAGAGGTGATGTGCAGTAGGTCATAAAAGCCTTTTATCTTGGACATACTTCTTCTAAGAAAAAGCCAGATTTTTTGTTTTTGTTGGAACTACCCAAAGTAAAAATTGATGCAAACAGCACAAGTAAGGCCTTGTGTGGTCTGGAAGCCATAGAGACTCTCAACTACCAGACTGGCCCAGTTCTTCCTGTTCTTTGCTTCTGGTTTAACAAATTGAAAGGCCACCATGTTAGTACCACAAATATTCATGTTCTACCCAGAAACAGAAGTTTTTTTACTTGAAGATTTCTGCAAAGGAGCATGGCTTTTCACTAGGAAGAAGAGGATATATCAAGCTTCTGAGAAAAGTTATTAAGTTTTCCAAATGGGCTCTAGTGAAATTTTTCTGTTTTTCTATTGAAATACCTTCCTTTTTTTTTTCTTTCTCAATTTTTTTTAACATTTTTCAGGCTTTACTAAACTTCTCTGGCAGGCTGGTGTTCCTTCAGGTAATACTATTTATTTTCTCTAAGCTATTCTTACATTTTTATTTTTTCTGTATCATCCCAGTGCCTTACTGTGCCCATGTACCTCCTATCAGAGCTAGTAGAAGTGATTGTGGCATTAAGGCCTAGTTTTCTGTGTGAATGTGACAGTTGCCTTCCAATTGATTAACAGACAATATACCAAATTATCAGGTGACCAAAGGCCACATTATATCCTCATATCTTCTCACGCAGCTTTTCTGGTCAGTTGCTGAACTCAGCCGTCTGTGGCAGAATTTGGCTTTAAATGTAGAAGAGCAGAAAACACACAGTTATGAAAAAAGAGCTCCACAGGGACCAATGCAGTATCTCTGAGAAGATTAAGGAAAAAAAAAAAAGGTATCTTGAATCTTAAGTAGAATAACTTGCAATGGAAGAAGCAAGGCTTTCTTATGTGAGACCCCTCTGTGTTTTGGGTTGTCTTCATTTCTGAACTGTTTCTGCTAAGTAAAGGTTAACTTGGGCTTCTGTATAGCATTCAGAAGGCAATGTGGCTGTATGTTCTAGCAAGGAGGTAACAACTTTCATGTGTAGCACCTACAACAGAAGTTTGGAGGCCCAGAAACAATTAGAGGAGACCCTAAAGCAACCTACTTTAACAGTGCTTCATCAAATGCAGGAAAACTGCTGAATTTTATGTGTGCTTCCTGTACGTGGTGAAGTGTTTATGCCTTTAATGAATTTCTAGGAAATAAACTAAGATGCTCAAAATCTCCTGGAATCAGGCAAATGGGAGTCAACTGGCAAAATCCCATGAAGTCCATAACTATGTGCTGGGGTAAACCTGCACAGACTTGCACGAAAATTCACTGTTTGTTTTAAGCAGTGCTCCCAACATTTGAGTGTTCTTAGTTGCTAATGGCTTTGGTGGGAAACGGGCACTCATTGTCACCCACCAGCGGGTTGGCTGACTGCAAACAGCAGCTACTATGCAACTTGCAGCCTTTCTGAAGACAAGTAATCATCATGAATGAGTTCCTTGAGTTGTCCTGCTCTGGAAATAGCTAGAGCTCCTGCAAGAAGCACGGAAAGAGAGTTTTTTGAAGGGTAAGATCTATGTATTCCAAATCATCATGTTTTGAGTCCTGCTTTTTGGTTTTGAATTTCTGAATGAATATGAAAACTCATCTCTGAAAAACATCTACCATGAAATGAACAAAACCCTCATAACAATTCTAATACTCTTGTTTAATATGCACACCAGAGGGTGCAGTGCTGTGGGTCTGAGCAGGAGTATTAGCCACTCCAAACTACATTTAGATTGCCAATAAAAAAACCAGACAAAATGCCTTAATGTAGATATTTACCTCCCTTTAAAAGAAAAACATCATAGTTATAAACTGCAGCTGAGCAAAAAGGGAAAAGGGGAGGGAAAAAAAAAATCAGTGAATTATATGATGTGGTGTTTTTACCAACTGTCTAAATAAAGGTTTAGTGAGTCACTGTGGAAAACAGAAAATCTTTCTTTATTTTAAGTGCTGCAGTTTAAGAGGTTTGTGTGAAAAAAGCTTCCCTTAGGTTTGTAACTTAAACACTGCCCATCTGCTCTTTCCTCCCTTATCTGCATTTACAGTAAATCTGAGATTTCCTTTTTCAAAAAATACATATAAAAAATGTATAGATTTGGCCAAGAATGTCTATAGAGATACAGAAGAGTCTAATTTAAGGTACCAGTATCTAAAATGATTTTCCTCTGGTGAACACTAGAGGCAGGAAGTTTTCTGCTCTGGGCTTAATATTGGCTTCAGGGTCCCCACAAGAGTGTCTAGAAAAGGACATGACATGGGAGACTGAATCCTAATTAGGCAGGCTACCTGTTTTCCAAATTTTACAGAGAAAAAAAATAGATGGGTCTCCCTGGAATGAAGACTAGAACCCACTGAAGCCAGTGAGAAGATCCCTGATGCGTATGCAGCCAGCTATATGGTGGAGCATTGAGATCATGTCCTCCAGTTAGGTCATGTCCAAATCAGGTGCCTTGCTTACAGTTGTTGTAGCTGAAGAGCAGTGCCAGTCCCCCAACACACATGGTGTAACACATAGCTCATTAACTCATGAGTATAATAAGACCTTTTTTTAAAAAAAAATATAGTCTCAGTGTGTGAAAGAGGCTTCAGGTCATGATTTTGAATTAAATCCAGAGTAACTGCACTGATGACAATTCATTTTTTCCTAGTGGAAACCAGGTAGAAATGATAATCAGGCCCTCCAGTTTGATCCCTGGGGTCTATCCATGCCTGGTTTTCTACATGGAGGCAGAAATGGCTTACACTTTAGGGGTAACCTGTAAGGAAAGGATGCAAAAGCAGAACACTTCACCAAGTCCCAACTTATATTTCTGTCTCTGACTCCCATAATTAATGAACTCATTCACTTTCATAAAAACAACTACACAAGAGCTTCTAACCATATCTATAAAACTATTTAATGCTCTTTTCGAAACAAGGCATCTTACAGCCATAGTAATTGCAGTTTTACTAGACCTTTAAATGAGAAGCAGCTACTTATTAAGTTTTGATATGGTGAGCTGATTAGACAAGTTAAACATAAAGGCACAATTTATGCATACTGTATAACCACATGTGCATGTAGTGCAGTTCTTACATTGCTGTTTGGCACTCACTGCAATAGCAAATCCTGCTACATGCACAATTTTATGCCACTTACAGGTTACAAGTAGTAAAGCGAAAAATGCTGGATTTTACAGGAAAATAATATTCATAAATCTCAAGCAGTGAATTACAGTATAACTCAGAGCTGTCTTTGTTTTGCCGCTGCTATGAATTCAATTCTGTTGCCAGTGCAGAAACAATAAACACAAAGACCAAAGTGGAAACCACTCCCCTTGCGTTTGGCAAGTGCTTATATCCAATTTACATCTGGACTCTGAAAATGGCTTCTGAAATGTTACTAATACCAAATAAGTTCCTACAGATGCTCATATTTTTTCTCCTAGCAAGCTGAAGCAGTCCATTGTGTACAAGTTAAAGGTGTCTCCTAATGTCCTACCTGGTTTTCCCAGTTCATCTGTCTCTGCTCTGTACCTTTTTTGATGTGAATCGTATTTATTTGCCTTTTGTCTTTTTAGGCAACTTGCTCAATGTGTTGTGTATTAAAGAGTTCTCCCTTGAATAGTTCTCACAAAGGAGACACTGTGTTGCCCAAACTATTCCTTGAATTTAATTATTCCTGATCTGGGCATTACTGCATTTTTGCATTTTGATTTGGTTATTCAAATATGTGCCAAATTCAGGATCAGTGCTCAGTTACAGTACAGTAATTTTCTTACTTTAAGTACATAGGCTTTTAGCGGCATTGACATCAGTGAAACGATCACAGAGAACTCAAATTTATTAACTTGTTGATATGCATCACCTACGTGTAAAGTGGTCAGTACAACCTATGTTTCATCTGATCTTGGTTCATTACAAAAGAAGACACATCAAGAGCAAAGTTAGCATATTTCATTGTATCATATTTGTGTGGCACATATTGTATGGTGGTGTTGAGATACTTTACAGAGAATTTCCACTGACATCTTTACACCTGGATTTAAAAGCAACTCAGAAACTGATTCAATAAATACTTCACACATGCATAGCATTAGAAACCTGAGTAGCACCAGTATGGAATGGTCACGTGCTTAAGCACCTTGCTGGTTCAGGGCCACGAGTGGAAGAGTCAGGAAATACGTGAGGAAAAAGTATTTATCAAAGCTTAATCATATATTCTGCCTCTGGCACAAGAAGATTACCACAGGAAACTGGAAGGAATTTGTCTCCCCCTGTGCAGTGTTGCATAAGGAGTGGTTTTCTTCTAATGCCACATGCATTGGTTAGTATTAGGCACCAGATACAGGGTGTGGTGAACTAATTGTCTTGTCTGGCATAACAAGTCTTACCTGTTATTTATGAGTATGGCTGTGACAGTACAACTAAACTCTTCTACCTCAGAGTGATAATACCAACTGCCTTAAAGGGAGCATTTTTAACTTAAATTGATATGAGCAAGAAAAGAGCAAGGGCTTAATTATACTTAAACAGATGAGCTAATTGTGGTTTTCAACCTCCTTCGGGTGTTTCAGTAGAGGCTCGGGACCTATACTGTGAATGTAAGTCTCCTGACAACTAGTTTGATTTTCTCCCATACCTTTTACAGACTCTTTGGAAGTAGTTTGCAGATCCTAGATGTTCATGGACTGAGGCTGGAAGATTTTTGCTTTTAAGGGATCAGTAAGTCTCTAGAAAGAACAAGTGAGCTGTCAGGAGCTCATGTGGACAAGAAAGACTTTGATTATCTTTATTATAAATATTTTGAACAGTATGACAGTGTAAGAAAACTCATTTTGAACAGAAAGCAGGAGCTACTATCTTGAAATAATCACAGATGATTTCCACAAACTATAAAGTTCCAGTATGCACAAGAGAAATCATTATGTTTTCTTTAAACATGATATGCTAAGATGGTATTGCCTGGCATTTTGCTACTTACAGCCTTTCTCAGAAGAACAGAACGTGATAGAAAAATGTACCAGAGAGATATATTGAAGGTGAGCTTATTTATTTATTTGGTTGGTTTTTAGGTCTAACGTGGTCACAATTTTATAGTTTTCCCCTTACTAGTTTATATCTGGACACAGAAATGTATACAAACTCCAAACACAATTAAGTAGAATATGCAATAAGTAAGATAACCTTCTATGAACATGTTATGTGTATCTCTTTGAATCATATAATTTATTCATGACTCTTTCCAGTTAGCTCAATAAACTCCTTAATTCCTGAGAGCTGGAGCCCAAATGAATCAGAGGGACTGACGGAAGATCTCTTTCTATCTGCATTCATCTCTGTGTTATTCAGATGCAGAGCATTGCTGCTGAGAAGAGGCTCCACAAATGTCCAACAGAAACTAAAGATACTCATATGGGATTGGCCTGTTGGGAACTCTAAGACATTAAAATTCTCAATCTTTTCTGCCTTGTTTATCTGAGTGTGGTTAGACAGCATGCCACTCCTTGGGGAATGAAGGCTAGAAATAATCCTTCCACCTACTACTGCTGTGACCCATTCTGCCTGATCCTGCCCCTGAAGTCCTATAGACTTGAATTCTATCACATCCAGACCCTAAGATAGAGAAATGTCCTGGTTTTCAATTGGTCTTCAGGTTCATTTATAGTTGTCAACACTGATCTGTATATGCCATCATAGTTCAGCATTTTTCTGCTTGCATTTTTTTTTCTTTTTTTCCTTTCATTTAGTTTTGATAGCAGAGATTGACAGGTGCTCTTTTAAGATCATTCCTCTAACAGAGCATTTCAGGCCTGGCTAAGACAATGTTTCTTATGTTTTCTGTTTTTTCTGTATGTTCACCAACAATACCCAGAGCAGTGCCAGACTATCTCTTCACCCAAATACTTTTATTGGCTGATGAATATGTAAGGGAAATGTCCTGATAAGATCTCTTAGGATTGACCTTCACACAGAAATCATATCTATTGTATTAAAAATAAACTATGCAGTCAGAGGTTGTCACATCAACTCGTTTCATGAAAAAGTATGTCTGCTGGTACTTCTTTTTATAATTTGAACTTCAGTAAGTATCTTCTCTGGATTATCTGTGGCCTATGTGCAAGAACCATTGTGGTGGTTAACATTGTCAGAAAATTATCAGTTTTTGCTGGGAAGGTCTTTGTCTTCAGTAGAGATAATTTACAGTTTTTCAAGGAAGGCTTGGCTGGAGGGTTTTGCCCCAGTAGTAAGACAAGATGGGATAATGGCAAGACGCCACTTATAAACATTGTTGGTGAACACACATTTTATATGCTACAGTTTGAAGTTTCCCTCATTTCAATGGATTGGCCTTAAGAAGTGGTCACAGAAAAATAAGAGAGGAAATAGAGGAAAGACATTTTCAATACCAACAGGGGCTTAAACATAAAACAACAAAGAAATAATGATTTATTGCATTGTCTCTGATTGGATGGAGAGTTTTCTTCCATCCCTCAAGGCAGAACTGCAAATACAGGAACAGTCAGTTCCCAACATCTCTAAAGATTATCCAGCAGACTGGGATAATTTGATTATTAAAAAGACTTAACCAGACCCCTTACATAGCCTAAGGGAACACTGGAGCTTCTAGATACCCCAGTGATGCTGGACTGTCCCTTTGGATTTCCTAGTGTGGTCCATTTGTGGCTAGCTAAGCTTCCTTAGAGATTCAGTAGTTATCCTAACCCAGCAAATCACCATTTCCAACAAACACAGTTTCAGATTTGCCCTCCCAGCTTACTTGAAGTCTGTGCATGTAATTCTCCTCTCCTTGTTTTTATCCTTCAGCCATCCACCCTTTCCAAAACTAGAACTTCCTCCGAAGAGAAGTGTCCTTATATCAGGCACTCTGACTCCGTGCACACCTGTGTGCAGGTATATATAAAATTCGGATACAATTTACATCAAGGAACAAACTGTGGATAGGGGAAATATTTTTTGATAGAAGCCAAGCTTGATAAAAGGAGTGCACACTGTCGTGCCTGAAAGTATGGTATTAATAATTAAGCCATGCAATCATTACCTCAGGATATTATTTCTTAAATATCTCTTGCAAAGGCAATACGATTACATATGAATTATATCAATTTTCTACCAACAAAAAAAATCCCACAGAAATAGGAATTGAATTACACTGTCCAATTTGCTGTAAAGTTCACTGTACGTGAAGAAATTAATCAAAGCTACCACCACCCATTTTTATGGGAACATAAAATGATGTGAACTTCCATTTTTAATAAAGATGCATAGCTCTTTTATGAAGACTGACTAATAACACTGTAATGAACTGAAAAGCTACTGATACATTAAGAATGAAAATTTTGAGGGATGTGTTTACTGAGTCTCCTCTTTCAAGTCAGGCAATATTTCCATTTGAATCTGTGTATAGGATAAAAACAAAAAATCCAAACAATAAAGTTGGTGTGAACTCTGTGTAAATTCATCTCCCATGTATACAAATGGTCAAGAATATTCTTAATATCTAGGTGCTTCCACCTAAATGATTCCTCAGACGTATGTGCCCTGCATTCTCCAGCAGTTTAAGATCCTGTACAGATGTCTCCTGCCACAAATGCCCAACCTGATTCAAAGGGCTATAAGGCAATGAAGGAATTTTCTCAGGCCCCAAATTCAGGAGGATTCTGGCAGTAGCATGGCTGTGTGTTCTCTGTGTAGGATAAAGGCATTTAATCAGGAAGCCTGTCCCTCCTTCCCCTCAAAGAATGTTTATTAATTAAGGCATTGGATATTAATCAGGTAGTAAGCTAATTCACTTGAGTATGTTCACATAGCTTTTGCTCTTTTTTCTTTCTTTCTTTTTTTTTTTTTTTTTAAACCACAGTCTAAGGAATTATGCAATTTTCTGGAATATTTACTTAAATACTGTTAAACTGGGAATATTTCAGTTACAGCAGAAAGTTCTCAAAATGCTGTTTATCTGACGTGGATGTAAGTGCTGCTCTCCTTTCTTCTGGACAACTGGATGGAAACAGAGGCAAAACCTGAGGTAAGACAAATTTTTGTGGTTGTTTTTTTTCTGTTGTTGTTCTTTTGAACAGTCACTCAGCCAGTTAACTTCATTCACCAGGTGTTTCCTCATTTTTCACAAATAACTCTGTCTTAATTGGAAACTATCAGAAGTTTGCATAGTTACTAGAATTCATCTGGAGGAAATCTTCAAGGCCTTTTATCATGGGTGGTCCTTTGTTTCGGCTCTTAACCCTTATTCTAGATAATATTTAAAAAAACCCTCAAAAACCTAAGGGTAATGTTTCCTAACTGTGAGAGGTAGGGCTAATGAATAATGGAATTGCTAGTAGCAGACAAAGGTGGATTTCTTGATTATATTTACTAAATTAACTTTATCATTAGCATTTGATATGATTCTCAGAGGCATCATATCATGAGTCAGGGAATTGTCTTGTTTACTTGTCTTTCCTAGCTCTGTGAATCTAAACATCAATCAAATGATAGAAAATTGTTTAGTTAGGATGGTGATTACTCACTTTATCCACTCTTTTGGACTGCTTCTGCAGAGGACAAATATTTCAGAAGCATTATCTTTTCCTTTCTTGCCCCTATCTCTAGCTGCCTCATTCTAAAAATGTCCTTTGTGTGGATCCTGAGAGGGACCACATGCCTCATCGTAAGACCACTAAACTACAGAGATGGCAACAAGAGAGAAATACAATATTCCAGCTGGATAATCACCAAGCAGTCTGATTCACTTAGTCTAATGTTCCCAGTCAGATCCTGGCAATGAAATAAGCATGTAGGAGGATGCAAACAGATTAATTTTAATTAAAATAATAAGAGGTCTAAGCTATGGACCTCAGACTGGATCTCCTCTTTTTTCTATTTTTTTAATGGTGAAGAATATCTGATCAAATCTGACTCTGAACCTGTCTCTCAGGTTTTTTGTCTGATTTGAATTCAAAACCACATGGACCTGTTTGGCTGCTTCTAAAAGCTACTCTACAAATGCTCAACATTTTGTCAGTCTAGACCCACAGTTCATTTTTAAAACTCCTCAGCTCTGGATTTGTTCTGGGGCTTAGTAACATTGTCCTATTCTACTGCTGAGACAACACCCATCTTGGTCTTCACTGACACATTACTCTCATTATCACTTACTTACGCAGTTTTAAAGGTCTGGGCTTAGGTCAAGGTTCCATCACGTTAGGACATGGACATTTTGGGGTATTCCAACTACAAAAGGTTCACTTTTCCCACTAGGGAGCAATAGACTCTGTAAATAATGTTGGCAAAATTTGGGGTCCACAATAAAGAGACAATCAATTGTTGTTATAATAATTATCATTTTGGGAACTCCTGTATCAGGATTAAGTCTCTGCAGGTGCTGAAGAGCATTGCTGTACAGTCAGTGTCAGCTGACTCAGTGGCAGCTGGCACCAGCTGGAATCCCATTTCCTGCTCACCAGAGCTTCAAAATATGTCATTACATGTAGAGAGAAGAGGGAGAAATGTTGTTTGTCTTTTAATTTCTCTTAAAATCTTCAGCATTTGTCTACAATGCACCAGTGACAAAACTACTACTGATTTAAATAAAAAACAAGCAAACAAAGTTAAACAGACTGAAACCATGCCTGCATGTGCAAAGAAGCATTTATCAGACTGACCCATATATTATAAGGCCTTTTTCTCTTTCTGCTGAGCTGGTAGTGAAATATTTTTAAAGGCTTGTGTTGTAAACAGAAAATCCATTATTTAAATTAATGATTTATTCCTTTAAAGCCAGTGTGGAATCTATCACTGGCATGATAAGATGCACATTGTCTTCTATCTGCATATAGCCATGTAACTGTGCAATATCTGGCAGTGAATATGAAAAAAAAAATCAATTTTGCCCGGTTTCAAGCATATCTCCTGAGCCTGAGATATGTCTCACTTGTTTTTCAAATACCGATACAAGTAATTTAAGCTGTGTTCAGAGAAAGAAAGTGTCTCTGTGTGGGTGTACACATCTGTATTACCTGATTGGCATTAATTTTTACCTATTTTAAACAGAAAGACTGCAGTTCTCTTCCAGCATTTTTTTCCAGAAGAAATATCATTAAGAGACTACCTGATCCAAAGCCCAAGGAAGTCATTGTACAGTCTCAAACTT
The DNA here is from genome assembly GCA_013399015.1 of Galbula dea. NCBI lineage: Eukaryota > Metazoa > Chordata > Aves > Piciformes > Galbulidae > Galbula > Galbula dea. The sequence goes on along the minus strand of VWZX01000869.1, from coordinate 838,686 downwards.
TGTTGAAGTGTTTATGACACTCCAAGGCCCAGATCTTTGAAGGGTTTTAAAGTCTAGCTTTCCCTGAAGATTTGGGAAGACCTGCGAGTCTGGATATTAACGCCAAAGTCCTCAGTTTGGCATGCATGATGAATATTTAGCTTTCAGAGAATCTGCAAAAAGCCAACTAGGTGCTGATGTAGATTCATATTTTCTGTGCTCCATAAAAGCTGGAGTAATATGCAAGTTACAAGATCACAGAACTGCTAAGGCTGGAAGGCACTTCTAGACATTAGTTACTACAACTCTCTGCTCAAGCAGCGTCAGCTTAACAGGACGTTACTTACGGTTATGTCCACTTGAGTCTTGAATATCTCCAGGGATGCAGACTTCGCAACCTCTCTTGGCCAATATTTGATCACCCTCAAAGAAAACAAACATTTTTCCTTGTGTTTAGGTGGAATTTCCTATGTTTTGGTTTGCCTCTTGTCCCATTACTGGGCATCACTGAGAAGAACCTGGGTCTTTCTGCGTTAACCACTGCATTGGATATTTATACACACTGATAAGATGCCCCTGAGCCTCCTCTTCTTTAAGCTGAACAGCCCCAGCTCTCTCAGCCTCTACTCATGTGCCAGATGCTTTGAGCCCTTAATCACCTTAGTGACCCTTCAGGGCACTGAGTCGTGTATGTCCATGTCTCTCTTGTACTGGGGAACCCAGGACTGGATACAGCAGTCCAGATGATGTCTTCTTACTGGTGTTTGGTGGAGGGTAAAGATCACCCCCTTTACACCTGCTACCAAAGCTCTTCCTTATGCATCCCAGGATACTGTTGGCCACCTTTGCTGCAAGAGTACATTGCTCCCTCATACTCAATTTATTCACCAGGGCCCCCTGACCATTTTCTTCAAAGCCTTTTTCCAGATAATCAGTCCCCAGGATCTACTAATTCATGGGGTCGTTCCTCCCCAGGTACAGGACTTTTCCCTTTGTTGAAATCCATGGGGTTCATGTTGTCCCATTTCTCCAGCCTGTCAAGGTCCCTCTGGACAGCAGCACAACCATTCTGTCTGTCAACCTGCTCTCCTAATTATGTGTCATCTGCAAATTTGCTAAGGGTGCACTCTGTCCCATCTTCCAGGTCCTTAATGAAGAGGTTAAACACTGTTGGTCTCAGTATCAGACCTGGGGCTGGATGGTGGTTGATGACCAGCTTCAAAAACAACATCAAGCTGCTGATCATAACCCTTTGGAGCCCAGCACTTCAGCAAGTTTTCAATTCATCTCACTGTCTCATATATTTAGTCCATACTTCACCAAGTTGTCTGTGAGGATGTTAACAAGAGACAATGTCACAAGCCTTACTAGAGATAAACCACATCCATTGCTCTCCTCTCATCCACCAAGCCTGTCATGCCATTATGGAAGTCTATCAGGTTGGTCAGACATAATTTCCCTTTGATAAATCTTTGCTGAATGCTCCTGATCACCTTTCTATCTTTCAAGTGTCTGGAAACAGTATCCAGGATTAGCTGCTCCAGCACCTTCCCTGGAATTGAGGTGAAGCTGTCCTGCTTGTAGTTACCTGGATCCTTCTTGCCCTTCTTGAAGACAGAAGGGACATTTGCTGTTTTCTAGTGTCCAGAAACCTCCCTCCATCGCCATGACCTTTCAGAGATACTCAAGAGAGGCTTTGCAAAGACATCCTGCAACTCTTTGGTATGTCCCATCAAGGCCCATGGACTTGTGTCTGTCCAGTTTGTTTAACTGTTCCCTAAATTACACCAAGAGTAAGTCTTTCTTGTTCCAGACCTTCCCACTAAAGACTTTAGGTGACATCAACGTTGACCTTTTCTGTGTCATTTGTTACCAGACCCCCATCCAATTCAGCAGCAGTTCCCCATTTCCACCAGTATCTCCCTAGCAGCTTGTATGCCCTGTGTTACAGCACAGCATGGCACAGTGTGCCATGGCATGGTACTTCTTCCAGCTACCTACGAGCACTACTTAAGAAAATAAACAGGACATGACAGAAGCTGGAACTGGACTCTGTGTTACCTTCCTGCATGACAGGATTTCAAACTGTGTGCAAAAGTGCACCAAGAGCTGCAGAGGCTGACTTTGAAAGTCCAGCTGCAAAATTATTTTTAAGTGATATGAGGTCCGGACAAATAAAACTATATTTTCTCCTGTCTAACAAACATTTTACCTTTCCTTTTGTCTGCCCTGTTGCTTTTCCTAAACTCAGCTTGCTCCTGTGGGATGTATCCTCAGCCAGTCAGTCAATTCCCTCAGGAGGGGTGAGCTTCTGTTGCTCCATTTTTGGCAAAATCTTCAGCACAGATTTCTAAATGCCTTGTATTTGTTTTACTGCATTTTTTTTGTGTCTGTGCATGAAACCTTATGTTTGGTGGGTAAACAGTGGGTAAACATTTTTCATAGAGACTTTTTATTTTTTAATAAACAGAGTAATTTTCTCAAATAGCTCCTTTCTTACTCTGCTTCATAATATCATGCGGAAATAGATGGTCTGTTTCAACATCGAGGAACTGGAGGGATAAGAATAGAGACAGCAGTGTGGAAGCAATGGGTCCCTCTTCTGCCCATATGGTTCAGGTTTGCATTTTGGCTGGCATGATAATGTGATTGCTGGCAGATAGACTGTTTAGTCTCCAGAGCAAATAGCAGCCAATGAGTTGGGGTGTAATGTACATGTGGAGATGTTCATAGAATTCCACACAGGCTGAATTCTACAATTCTACAGCAGGAGCGAATTCAGCTGCAGTGAAAACAGAGATGCTGCATGAATCCTTCTGTCAGCACAGCAATGGCATTTCCAGGCTTTTGCATTTGGGAAGGGGAAGAATGTGCCTCTGGGGATGGAGAATGCCACCACACAGGGATTCTCCTGTGGCAGGAATTTCTGACTTGCCACATAGAAGGTGGTGTATTCTGGTGAGCCTGAAAGTTACATTTCATCACTGCTTTATCACCCGATGAATCATTACAGCAGATGAATGTTAATTGTAGCTAAACAAGTGGGCATGTCCTCTCTACCCCCAGACAGCTGCCACCGCTGTAAGACTTTACGCAGAGGGTGCAAAGTGCTTCTGGATGAAAGGGAAGTGCTATCTGTACCTCTGGAGCTGCATATCTGCAGTGTAATGAAATGCCAGGTGTGGAATACTGTTTGTATTGGAGCAATTTCCATTTAGTCTGCAGTTTGCACCACTCTGGGGACACGTGTGGTGCAGTTTCCTTAAGTAGTTGTTTGCTCCCAGGCAGGAAGATCTGCATGGGAACAGAGTTGGCGTAGTCATATGTGATTGCACTGGTGCCCCTAGTGCTGAGAAGGTGCCTGGATAAGGTGCATCTGGGACGGTGTGAGGGATTGCAGAATCTGGACATGGAGCAGAACAGTGCTGGTTACTTGGGGACCAACAGTCCTTAGTTTATGGGTTCTTTGTCCAGGGAAAATAAACTGATCGGCCAGTCTGGGGTGTTCTCTTCTAGCAGCTGCCCCTCTTAGCTGACTTAACAACAAATCTTCTGTAGCTAAGCCACTGAGGCCTGAGTCATCACACACTAATGACATGAATTCTCCCACTGCTGATATAGGAACCAAAGCAAAGTGTACTGGGGTACCCCATTTCACCTAGTTCATATTTCTTCCCAACAGGATGCACCTGGTAGGCAGTAACTTGCAAAAATGACAACTCCATGACATTCTTGATCCTCTGTCATAAAGCACTTTGTTTCTAGTACAGTTGCATGACAAGAAAGAGAGGTAATCAGATAGCCAGGTGGGGAGCTGAATTCTCAGACTTGTTCTTCCTTCAGGGCATTTTAATAGTTGTGAAGGTGCATGGCTGGAACAGAAGGAGATGAGTCAAAAAAGGAAGTGCTATCACCTAGGGACAGTTATAGTTAAAATTTAGACACCTGAAGGTTAGATACATGCATTTTAGTGTGTGAGAGTGGACTTCTGTAGCTGGTCTTTAAAACAGGCAAAAATATCAAATCTAAGCATTCATTCTGGGGGGTTGAAAGCAATAGCTGCACAGAAAGCCCTGCCCTGCCCCTTACAGAGGCACCTTGGCATTGATGGAATTCAGATGGCAGCAAAGACACAGCACACGGTGTCTTATTCTCACTAAGAGGGCCTGTCCCCACAGGATTCCCCACCTGGAAAGATTTCCTGGGGTCCTCTGTTCTGCCACTGGAAGCTGTTCGCTGCCTTGGTGGCCTCAACCCCCCCAGATCAGCTCGGCTGGCAGGTACCTCCTCAGCTCAGCTGCTGACGGCAAGTGAGAGGATGGGAGAGAGGAGATCCTCACAGACAGTTCAAACACAGACTAAGAGGCATGTGTTGAAACGTCGTCAAAGTAGCAGGAATTCATTTTATTGAGGAATACATATAATAAAGATAGAACAAAGGGACTGAAATGGTGAACAGATGGGCGGGTGTTCTTCGGTGACTCAGGAGCTGTGTGAACATGCTGGTTTATGCCCTCCCCCTCTTTCTCCTTTTTCTTTTTTTTCTTGGTTTGGTTTGGTTTAGTTTTGATGCATCAGGGTAGGATGTGAGATGATATGACAGTATATGTCAGAAACTTGGGGGAAAATAAAACCCCTTTTTTTTAACATCAAACTACTGCTATCAATAGGAACAGCAACTGTTCAAAATTTGTTTCAGAGCTGCCAAGAAGTGAACATTCACAGGAGAGAGAGAAAGAGAGAGAGAGAAGGGAAAAAATATTTTTCCCTGCTGTTTGCAAGGTGGACACAAATGCAAGCAGTAGGAGGCTGACAACTTGACACATGTCTAATAAATCTAAAGCATGAAAAAAAAGTCAACAATTCACTGTACAAGAAAGCATTACTGGGATAAAAAAGTACAATCCAACAAACCCCCCACTTAAAAATATATTTATTCCCAAATTGGTGAGAAACATAGACATTAGAGCCTAAATTTTTCTTCTCCTCCCCACTTGAGATTTCTTTCTCTGGGTTTCTTTTTTTTTTTAAACCAGAGGCAAGTTAGCCCCTGTGTTAAGGAAGCTGAGGTTTGCTACATTATAAATGTACAAGGTGCAAAAGCTGAGTCCAGCGAGCAGATGTTGGAAGCTCAGCGTGCTGGTGACAAAGGGCTAGAGTGCAAGAAGCTTCCATCGCACGTCTGTTCTTCAGTGCAGAGCAGGCAAGGTTTTAATTTGACAAGTTGGTTGGATGCAGGGAATTCACAGATCTCAGTGAAAGCCAAACAGATTTGGCCACCTACTGCATGGCCACATTCAGCTAAAAGGGTAGCAGTTGCGGAAATGTCTCCTGCTCCAGCCGCCTGACACCACACACACAACAGGGAGCCTTGAGGAGGCTTGTTTACCACAGGCAGCAAATTCCTTTAAAAGGGAAGAAGGGAGGCAAAAAAAAAGAGTAGTGGGAGAGAAAAAAAAAATCATGCTTCCATTTTTCAGAATAATTAAGTCTTTTTTTTTCAGGTGGCTGGTTGACTAATTTTTAAAGCTTTTTATTTTTTTTTTTAATAATAGTTTGTATGTTATGAAATACAAGAATGAAAATGAATGCCAAAACTAATGGAAATTCTCCTACAAGCCTCATGTAAACAGAAACATCAGCATTAAAGTTATGAATCTTAATTTGTGCCACTGAGCTAAAATTTGTATCTTACTGCATTAAAGGAATATAGACATACAGCACTGTGTAGTGTCTATGTGCAATACAGAAAACTGACATGGTCTCTCCAATTTATGGGGAAATTGACATAATTTTGAAAAAAAAAAAGAAAAAAGAAAAACCACTTGTGAATTGGATTTTGCATAATGGGATTAATTTGGTTGACTGTCACATCAACTGTGCCGCAGAATGCAAGTTAATCACAACATTGGTCTGATTTAAAAGAATAATGAAAGAAGGAGAAGGAAAATGGAAAAAAAGGAAAAAAGGAAAGGTATTTTCTTCCTTTCTTCAATTAATGTTTCATTTAAAAACACCTCTGTTTGTTTTGTAGCTGTGGTAGCTCTGGCAAATGAAGTTGGTGCAATGGCAACCTGAGTGGTCTTTTTTTCCCTTCCCCATTTTCCACAGTAAAGAAGGGGAAAAAAAAAAGTCAATTTTTTTTTTTGGGCTCATGCAAAAATGCTTCTATGGCATGGCACAACTAAATGCATTTGATCAACATTTAAGCCAAACAGCAGAGCTGAAGCAACTTTAGATATTTTGTCACACAGTCCTCACTTGCTGCCTTTTCTTCCACATACCACCCTGCCTGCAAAAGCTGTTCTCAGCGTTGGGCTCACCACTGAACCAGTGCCACTGTCCTTTTCCTGCCTGCATCCTCACTTATGGTAGTAACGGCCCTGTTGCTCTGGTAGCTCTGTGTAACATCAGAGAGAGAAGCAAGCACTCATCGGTTATTTTGTGACTGATTTCTGTCTATCTTTACAGAGATGAAGGAATGAAATAAACCTTCCTACAGGCTCTCACATTGTGTTCTTGGCACAGGTACGAAAAACAGAGAAGGTACGTGTACATGACACATCACTTAAGCCCTCTGGTTTCTATGGTTGCAGTAGATTTTGCTTTCAGGGGGCATCCTAGGAAGGAGATAGTGCTGCGCAGTGCTTTGGGCACGGTGCAGTTGAAGAATTAGCTCTGGGAATTGATCGTACCGTGATATTGGTGACAGAGAACAAGGAATTGGGGCTGCTGGGATGTCAGAGCAACTTGCACTTCCAACGGACGGTGTCGTGTCAGCGATTCTTGAAGGCCCTTGCACCACACTGCAGTCAGTGACTGCTCCTTCATCTCTGCCTCCTTCACAATGAGCACAGTCTTTTACCCAGTGCAGTGCACTGACTAGGTTAAACAATTACACTACACTAATTGGCCTGTGTCGGTCCTGATGAGAAAGTAAACAAATGCTGCAGAGAAAAGCTGAGACAAATTGTATCTAATTAAATTGATGAAAAAAGTGACAATATTTTTTCCCCTGGATAAAAAAAAAAGGAGGCAACTTGTAGCATCACAAATATCTCATGCTTGCAGCCATGTAGCCCACATGCTAAACTTCACACCTTTGCACATGGCTCTTCTAGGCAGAAGCACAACTGGGTTGCCCTGTGGTCTCTATTGGTACCAAAACTGCTGGGATGCCTCATGGGCTGTCATGCAATGCCACATGGGCCAGATGTTGCTCTTTGTGTGCAGGAAGAAGGCTTTTGCTATCATCTAGTTATTCTAATAACCCTTCTTGTATGTGTGCCTGCATGTGCAGCATGTGTGTTGACATGAGTGGGCTGAAAGCAATACCTCCATCTATGAACAGAAGTGCTCCTTTCCCTCTCCACTCCCACTTCTGAGGCATGAGCCTCCCAGCAGCTAAAGTTTGTGATGACTTCTCATCCACACCCAGTAAGAAAGAAAGATGTTCTCCATCTGGAAGTAGCATCCACTTCAGTTCATCTGTGGACCACAGTAACTCCCAGTATATCATCCTGGCACAAAAGTCTGGAGTGACCCAGGTGAACAGGTGAGAACTTTTCAGAGATGAATACAAATTGTCTCTTCATTGACTGAAAAAGCCCAGAAAAATACTATGCAGTCAAGAGCTCTCTTGCCTCCTATCTTACTGTTCTACATGCCAACAGCCTTAGGGAAGTTGAACCCACCACAAGTCACTAGCCCCACACGACCATTAAGCCAAGGCAGAAACAGGGAAGAGCTATGGGAGACAAGAGCCACACCTCCATGCACTGCTATTTACAACAGGCCTGGAAAACTGTCTATCTTTTTACTTTGGTTTGTTGGCGAATACGAGGACACCTCCTTGATTCACCTGGGAAGGGATCAATTTAAGCTTAACTACCAATGTTAATAAGTAGGCATTTTAGGGGTCCTGAACACACAATATGTGAAAACCAGAAAGCTAAGGCCACTAGAATGTTTTATCTCTGAATCTCAGTTAAACCAAAGAAAAGGCACAGACCATATTCATTGAGTGTATAATCCAGCTGGCCACAGAAGTAGCTGCAAGGGCAGTAGCTAAGTATGTAGTACATATCTAAGTATTTGCACCCTAATCCTCTGTTTCAAGTTGCTCAGAGCTTTCCAGATGCTTTACTTATCAGGACAAAATATTCCAGGCCTGGTTTCTGACAAAATGAAAATTTGTAATAGTTCAAGATAAAAGTGGCTTAGTTATTCTTGAGCAGGAGAGGAGTCCAAAAATCATGGAAAGAGATTTTTTTAATTATTTTTTTTTAATATATATTTTTTTCTAATAGTTTTTCTGCTAAAATCTCTGAGGGACAAGATCTGAAGCCAGGCATGAAGCAGCCCTTGCTGAGAGGGCCATTAGAGACTACATGTTACAGCTATTGATCATGTGTGTTACAGGGAAACTTTTCTGTGGTCTTAAGTGGTTATCAGTCCTTGGAGAACATCCAGTAGGCTTATGCAGTTTATTTAGAAAAGTTGATTCTCCCACTCTTTCCTCACACATATACTGTTTCTTCTAGTAATATTGACAGCAAGGGGATCCATATTTTCATGTTCATGACTAATTTACCTGAACAGGGATCCCAACAGAGATTAGAAAGATGAACTAGACACCGTTTGAGATCAAATCTAGCATAATTTTCCTATTGTCTGGTTTAAATAGCCACATGATTCATACCATAAGTCTCTAATAAATTTAAAATCATTTGTGTGAATATGTTTATCTAAGTCACAACACATAATATTACATAATTATTTCTTGTGTTTTCCCCTGTGCTCTTTCAGGTTGATGCATGCTGAGCAGCCCACATCGTGTGATGTCTGTGTCTTGTGTGTTGAAACTGTAGTAAATTTAGGTGTGATGTAACCCATTAGTACTTACACAGCGTGTTGAAGATAGGAGAGAAACACTATGCCCTGTTGTTATGGCTATGGATTGCCCTGTACACTAAAGACATGTTCATGTTGCCATACTTTGGCTCTAGTCTGCATTGCAGCTGTAGAAACTGGAGGAAACATTACATGTCTTCCATGCAGAAGTTGATGTTGCACAGTATATTCTGTAGGAAAAACTGGTCAACAGCAAAGATGATCTGGTTATCCATGCTGTGGACAGGAGCAAGCTAAAATAGAGTCACTGACCCTGGCTCTGTCCTGATGGGATGGTTCTGGAGCTACACCTTTGTGAACAACTAATAGATCAATCAAAGTGGAAATACACACATGGCTTTAATGGCTCAGTTTTGTGGGTTTCACATGAGTTCAGACAACCTGGGCAGTAATTATTGCTCTTCATACTTAGGTTCATTCTGAACCTTCTTCAGTTGAAATCCTTTTGCACCAGATTTGGTAGTGTTCTTGGCAATCAAGGTTAACTGAAAATATACCATCATAGTAACACACACATTATAAACAGACAATGCAGAAAAAAAACAAGAATAAGCAAATAAATAATGGAGGATATGATACTAACTTGCCCATTTTAAAGATGAGTAGCTGAGTCACAAAAAGATGAGAGCCTAAATTCCCAAAGGCAGTCAGGTAACTGAGGAGCAAGTACTTGCCCAAATTGGACAGAAAGTCAATAACAGAGCTTAACTTTGATCTCCTGACTTGCAATCGTCTTATGATGCAACTATAAAATCAAGGCTGTCCCCAGGGCTTCTCGGAAAAGGTGAGTTATTTCTGCCCCTTAGCAGACACTTGTAGAGTTCACCTGGCTGGACATCCAGAGGGCATCAGCATTTGCAGCATCCCTCGGCCCATGGAAAAGGGCAAGCATGGTAATGGGGAGAGGTGCATCCTGGATTCACTTTGTGGGAAGGTTGGGGACTTCTGTGTGAGTAACTGACTGACTTGTTGCTAGGGAACAGTTGGGAGGCATGCTTTTGATCTCCCATATGCTTACTACTAATAAATAAACAAATAACAATAATTACAACAAACCCCAAGCCTGTTGTATCTCCAGGATTAATTAATGATGAAATACAGCTGAAATTCTGCAAAAGAAGGCAACAAGGTGGGTTAGATTTCACATTTGCCTGCTGTGTATGGAAATGATGGTTGAAATTAACATTTTTTTTTTCTTCTCCTTAAAATTTACCTTAGCTGGATCAGGTTAGTGGGAGGAATGGGGGAGTATTCCCTTTACAGACAGAGGATGAGCAGACAGACAGTAAATCTCTCCATGCCAGTTTTACTCACATTCAGTATTTCCTGCCTAGTACAGTTAAGTTTTTTAGATACTTTACTTGCATTTCTAATTCAGTTATTCTTCTGAAATTTATTCAAAGGATTTATGCTTATGAAATTATAATATAATGCTGCCTATATGCCAATGAGCTGCAGGCAAAGAAAATAATTTTCTTCAATTTACAGTTATGAGGCTGGAAGAAAATGATGCTGCCTTATCACCTCTTTTTCTTTGTATGCCTCAGTATTTTTTTAAGTCTTCAGAAGGCAGGAGCTGATGATGAATTCTTAAGCAGATCACACTGATAATTGTATTTCAGAACTGTCAACTCTGTGAAGACTGTCCATGGAGGTGTCTCAGTTCACTTGAGCTATTTGTGTCGCTGCTTCTCCAGGAACTCAGCCCTCAATAAAACCGAAATCACTGGGGATATTGTTAAGTCTTCTGGAAGGATTATTAGATCGAAGGAAAATTTATGGATGACACTTTGTAACAATTAATCAGGAACTGTTGATGAAGTTAAGTTGGTTCTTTATTCTTGAACAGAAAAAAAAGATATGCAGCTGCTGTACAAACTGTCAAATGGCCTATTTTGTCACTCTGTTTGATTAATGGACTATTTGGAGTCCCCAAAAAGTCCTAGTACAAATAAAAAAGAATCATAAATATTGAATAAGCTCACAGCATGGTTAACCTTGACTATATTTTGGAACTTTCTTGGGGAAAACTTTCCTATTCAGAAAATAAATTGCTAAAGGGATTAAAAAAAAAAAAAAAAAAGGAGATTTTGGAGAATGTCACCTCCCCAACCTTGTCATCCTGATTAGCCTGCCATGATAAATTAGCTTTAGTTAGCTTTGCAATCAGGTCAGAAACTGCTGGCACACTACCACATTTTGCAAGTGGGGCTACACCTGGTCCACAAAAGGGGCACAGGGTGGCAGGTAAAATACTTCTGGTTTAGGTGCTTTGTATGTCACAAAATGCAGGGACTGCTAATGGGCTATTATCCTTTTGTACTGTAATTTATGGAAATGGCACCCAAGGAGTGCTGAGAGCATGGGAGTCATGGTGCCATAAGGTTGCTTCTGAAAGGTTGGCCAAAAGATGTCCAGTGATCTGTGTATATGCAAATGATAAGACCCGAGTTTCTGCAGCAAACACATACACACATTCATACGTATTCAGGACACGCAGTTTTCATCTTTTCCTCCTGCTCCTCTGTCTCTCTATTTGCAACTCCAGTGCCCTCCTCCCCCTAGAGCTCCCCGCCTCCAATGCTTGATGCAGCTGTTTAGTCCTGACAGGTCTGACCCGTCATTTTTGCTAACCTCTGATAGCATCTAGGTCAGAGTGATCCCAAACTGACTTGCTTTTGTTCTCGGTGAACAAGAAATACAATGCTGTTAGTTTAGGCTGGGGTTCCACAAAGCACTTAAACTCTGCATGCTCCACTCCAAGCATGGATGCAATTCCTCTCTTCTCCTTTCACAGGGCACTTAAGTATCTGCTTAAAGTTAAGCATGTTTCAGACATGTTTGGGCTGAATCAGGCTCTCACTCAGAAGAAATGTTGCCACTTTATATTTTGTTTAGTTGGCCCTTTTTGCCAGCATCTGTTAAATGCCAGATCACTAACCCATCTAAGCTGACATACATGCAATAATGTACTTCAAAGCAGAGATGATTCAAGCTCAGGAAGTGGGAGAGATTTTGAAACATGTGCAGCTACTTCCATTACGAATGTAAGAGAGCTATACGACAATAACTGCTTGTTAGATTTTGTCGATTCTTTGAAAGTAACACAGGGATTCAAACAGGGGAATTGTTTTTCTTCTCATCACATTTTGTTCTGAGCTATAAATAATACTTCTCAATCCATTTTCATCCCCACAGTCCTTCATGATCACAGGTGGTCCTCTACGTCCCACCGACGAATAGACCTACATGAGGAGGAGGGCCACGATAACGATCAGAGGGCGTCTCCTGTGAGGAAAAACTGAGAGGATTGGGGTTGTTCGGCTTGTAGAAGAGAAGGCTCTGAGGAAACCTTATTGTGGCCTATCAATACTTAAAGGGAGTCTATAAGAAAGATGGAGACAGTCTTTTTAGCAAGGCCCATTGCAGTGGGACAAGGAACAATGGATTTAAACTAAATGAGGAAAGATGTAGTCTGGATATAAGGAGGAAATTTTTCACAACAAGGGTAGTGAAGCACTCAAACAGGTTGCCCAAAGAGGTGGTGGATTCTGGAAGAATCAAGGCCAGGTTGGACAGGGCTCTGAGGAACCTGATCTAGTTGAAGACATACCTGCTTGCAGCAGAGGGTTTGGACTAGATGACCTCTAAAGGTTCCTTCCAACTCTAACCATTCTACGATTCTATGAATAAAGAGGGCTAGGCCAGGCATTGCACTGTTTGTGTTAGGTGTCCATGTAGGGAAATTGAGGTGCCATCTCTGCACGCCGTACCTCTTTGGTCAGTATTGGCCAAAGGGAAATGCTTTTCCTAGAAAGGTCTGCCTCAGGAAAATAGGGCCAGGGAAGGTGCAGAGATGGTTCCGTTCATTTGCACACTTGTACTTGAAATTGGTCACACAGCATGTGGGAATGAACAGGGAAGTTACCAGGATGAACAAGGCTAGGGTGAGGCAAGAGTTTTGTAGGGAAGTTAGCAGAGAACTTCTTCTGAAGTGGGTAAGGCAAGCACCAGGTAGCACTTCCTTTGCTGCTCTCCACCCGTGCCACATGGATGTGAGATTTACAAACATATACCAGGTCAGGGAGACTGAGAGAAAAGACTTGTATTTATTTCCTGAGCCAGTTAAGCATCTGAAGCACATCTAGGATGCAGAGCCTGCTCTGGAGAAGAGGAGACTAAGGGGTGACCTCATCTATGCTTTTAAATATGTGAAGGGTGAGTGTCAGGAGGATGGGGTCAGGCTCTTCTCAGTGAAGCCCAGCGACAAGACAAGGAGCAATGGTTGTAAGTTGAAGCATAGGAGGTTCCATGTGAATACACGCAGAAATATTTTCCCAGTTCAGGTGCCAGAGCACTGGCACAGACTGCCCAGAGAGGTTGTGGAGTCTCCTTCTATGGAGATATTCAAACCCCGTCTGGACGCGCTTCTGTGTGACCTGGTCTAGGGAATCCTGCTGTGGCAGGGGGGTTGGAGTAGATGATCTTTCGAGGTCCCTTCCAGTTCCTGACTCTGTAAGTCTGTGATTCTGTGAAGAATACCTTCTGTGTCAAGTGCAGGTACTAAGAGGCAGTGGGTCAAGGTCTGGATGTTCTTGGAGATGCTCAGATGCAAAGCTTTAGGTGCTTTCAGGCAACAGAAGCAGAGTGGGAAACTATGAATTCAGTTCTGTGCTAACAGAACTTTTGGGCTGCAGAGCAGTGCCTCTGCTCTTTGTGCAACAGAGATCCTAGAAAATAAGGTATTGCAGAGGAAAGCATCACAGCTAGTGGGAAAGGAAGTGAATTTAAGGTGTAGTGATTATGATGGCCAGTCAGGAGTAGGGTGTCTGAGTTCTGACTTCTACTACATTTAATATTATATATATCGAGAAGAGCTACTTCAAAATAGATTCCTATCCAAAAACAGTCCCCATATTCTTGTGGTTAGAGCACTTCTAAAAAGTATGCATTTGAATCACCTCAGAAAAGCTGAATTTAAATCTCTTCTCTGGCTTCATCTGAGGTAGGTCCTTAGATCACCACATTTTCACAGGCGGATTTTTTCATATCACATACATGTCTACCAGGCTGGGTCCTAAATGGTATGTGGGAGGGATAGCTCATATGCAAGTGCCAGCACAGCTTAAAGGTAAACTAGTAATATAACATCTTTGTAGTACCTGATGTTAGGTGCATGTCCTGCAGAAAAGGATTCACATATGGAGAACATTGTTGCCTGGAAAACTTTCCAGTGTTGGAAGAAAGGCAGACATCTGGGGTCCTCAGATGCCTCCTTGGTATTTTGCTGGTGAGCAGAGGTTTAGAGGTGTCTAAATTGGGGGGTTTTCATTAACTATCCAAGCCTTAATTCCTGAAAGCATGCTTGTGTAGCTATTGCAAGGAGTCTTTCAACGTGGGAACTCCCAGGAAGGCTTTTCTTTGCAGTTCTTTTGGAGCGCATAACGATGCTTTGTTTTGTAAAAGTGTTTCTAGCATCAACTTTTGGAAAGCTGACAAATGACTAATATCCACCTCAGTTCACATTCTTTTCTTCTAACTCTCCCAAACATAAAACAGGCACTAAAATAAAATTCCTGTTTCTAAACATTAGGTAGGCCTTTTCCTTTGATGACTGTTTGGTCCCAAAGGAGAGCTCAAAACCATGAAACAGGGCAAGATTCAGCCACTTAAAGGGTTTGCCTTATTGTTTGCCAGCAAAAGAACAATACATAAGAAGCATATACTAAATAAAACTAATTGCCTTCTAAAAAGCACCAGGCATCCTATAAAAACCTGTTGCCTAAATGTGTCTGCAACAATTTATCAGCAAATGATCATCATGCAAAGGAGCCAAAGCAATTAGCTGGGCTTTGGCATATCTCAGCACTCCTTTGACATACCCTGTAGTAAAACAGACCACCAAAATTTAAATAAATAAATAAAATAAGAATCCTATATAGCTCAAAATGCTAGATGGGTGTTTCAGATGTTTTACTACAGTCTTCTCTGTGTTAATTTGCTGTATCTTATAAAGCATGTTGCACACTATTCATTGTTGTATCATCTCTTCTTTCTGTGCCCCTGCCCTTTTTGGCTGTATGTACCTAAGAGTAAACCACCTGCAGAAGTGCTTACATCAGCTAGAACTGAAATAATAAATTGGTTTCATCTGAAAGTGGAGGATTTTATTCTCCAGATTAAGGTTGATTTGTATTTATTTATAATTTTAAACCTCTTTGACTAACAGGTAACTAAAACCCCAGCTATGATAATGAAATAACAGGTCAAGCAACATTGCCTGTATCTATTTTGTGGTTTTAATTTAACCCTTACATCACCATTTACCAGTTGATTTTGAAGATGCCAAATGAAGACTAAATGGCAAGTATGTGGGATTTTCCCTTTAAGAGGTGTTGTAATTTTACACACTAGGATAACACCCGTGGATCAATCAGTCTCTGAGCTTTAAATAGTTGCAGACTGGGAGTATTGGGAACATATGACTACAGATTTACTTATACTTTTTTTTTTTTCCCAAGATGCCTGGGAAAAAACATGTATGTATGCTATACGGGGTGTTTTGTCCTTTTTGTAGTCTGGAACTATGTTATTCATGGGATATGGAGTATAACATTGATTTTTTGTTTTGATTCTTCTGTAATTGCAGAGTGAGGAGAAAAGAATTGGCCCCTTGCTCTTCACAGATGAGAAGATA
Source organism: Galbula dea (assembly GCA_013399015.1). Classification (NCBI taxonomy): domain Eukaryota; kingdom Metazoa; phylum Chordata; class Aves; order Piciformes; family Galbulidae; genus Galbula; species Galbula dea. The sequence continues at coordinate 823,097 of VWZX01000869.1, read as the reverse complement.
TGGTCTTTGATTTTAATGCTAAAACTAGCAATCAAATGTTGGTTTCCTAGCTTTTACTTTGTGAATGAGTTGAAAGATACTCTCAAATAAGCGAACAAGCCATCTGTAGTAAGAAAATTATGTTTTGTGTAACTCATTGTTGATACATTCACAATATAAACAAATGTAGGAAGGTCTTTTGGTCCATGGGTTAAGGCTGCCTATGTTTACAGAAACAAGGCTGGAGTATTTGCAGGCTTTGAAAAGTATCCACATGCACGTTTGTATGTTTGCCTTTGCCATATTTTTGCTTATCTTTCTGTTTGATAGCCACAGTGCTTTCTGATAAAATAATGTGAACTTGGTGTTAAGATTCACTTCATGTGAGCTTTGTTACTACATCTCCCCTGAGTGGAAATAGTGTGGTGAAATGTTGTTAGACCTGCAGTGACTACGCCTCAGCTTGGAAAATGACAGTACAGTTCTTTATGGCCAAGCAGCTACACAAAACCTGCTTGTTTCCTCTACATGAATGGATGGTGATGAGTGCTTAAGCAAGTCAACAGTTTAAATTTTACTTGGAATTATATGTGAAGTAGGACCCTTCTTCTTGTCATTTTATTTATCATTAACAGCCATTATAATTTCTTCCCAGCGGCAATGACACTGATATCACCACATCTAAATCAGAAATGACACCATAGTAGTTATATTATGTTGACTGGGCATCACCTAATTTTTAAGTGGCATTCTTGCCCCATCATTGTGATTTTATCCATGTCTAACAAGGAATATAAGAAAAAATCTACATAATGGAAAAACATACATATTAATATATTCCATGCCCAACATGTTAACTTTACATATTATTCTTGGTAAACAGAAGTCATGTTTACATTTTTCCTCTTCAGTGCACTGTTCTCTTGACAGCTTCTTTTCTCTCTTGTTTTGTTCTTCCCAGTCCTGGTGTATGTTCCACTGCCTCTGGTCATCCTGTTAGGTGCAGAAGGAGAAGGCAGGTTACATCTATCTGGTTAAAAATAAAAAACAGGAGAAGAGGGGAAAAAGGTGGGGGGCAGGGGAAAGCAGCACAAAAAAAACAGGAGGAGGGGGGAAGCAGGGGAGAAGTGTTACCAGATAACATAATATTGCTGCTCTCCTCATTGCATTCAGGTCTGCGTGAAGGGACTTGGATATGTGCAATAAACATATGTGTGTGATAACGAGATTGTTGGTGGAAAGTCATCTTGAAAAGACAAGGAGCAATTAAGCTTGCTTACTTATACAAGTTAGAATGACAAGATGCCATTGTCGGCCCCACTCATCCATATAATAGGGTTCTCCTTCCCTGCTTAGCTGTATTGGGAGAAGCATTTCCTGTCAAACCTCTGCCATGACTCCACCATAAAGCAATCTACCTTCTTCCCTTTTATACACAGTTCGTTCTCACACTCGCATCACTGTCCTGATTTCAACTCAGTGCCTGCTAGCAAGCACCTGAATTAGAATACTTTAAGAATTCAATGCAAAGCCCTTATTTAACTGAGTATTTATTTGTATTGGTGTGCTCTCTTGTCCAATTTTAATTGAATAGTAAAAAATGTCAGTGGGAAGATGTGCAGGTTGCTCGCAAACGTTTAATAATGTCATGTGTGGAGTCAACAAATAATGCACCTTCCTTTTGCTATCTTGAAGATTTAGATAGGATATCTTGGATGCTATTGACAAGGAGAGAAGTGTGGAACAATAGGAACATATGATAGTTAGTGTTAGATAACAATAGCTATCCTTATGCATCTTGAATTGAATGATGAAGCCATCAATTAGAGAAATAGCCCTCTGAGTATATATCATTGACAAGATGAATACTAGTACATTGTATTTCTGGATGGAGATCTTGGTGATCTGTAATTCAGAAAGGCTGTGAATAGTACATACAGTTAAACTAATCCTCTGATATTGAAAAACAGAAATCTTTTGTCCTCCCTGTGTTTCTTTGGTTTTTAGCTACTAGACTTTTTCAGATAATGACAGCATTTGTACTTTATATGAATTACTTAAACAATGCTTTCCCATTTGGTATCAAGATGCCATTCTTCTCCACATTCAGGGTATTTAGTGGACACTTTCAGGGCTTAAAAGAGCATGAAGAGCGTTCTTTCTAGTTGTTGCTAGTCTCTTAATTCTCACATGCAGACATGGGGATCCATTCACAGCCTATGAACTCTGTTAAGAGTCCCTCTCCATATCAAGGAACAGACCTGGCATCCACTCCTTATATGGAAGAGTCTCTATTTTCAACCTAACTTTTCCCGTGTTCTCTTTGGAATGTCTGATAGTTTCTATCCCCCCTGCTTTTTCCAGCTTTGGTAGTTTTTTTTGTTTTGGTTTGGATTTTTCCCTTTTTTAGCTTTAATAGTCATCAGTGTTATGCTTATAGCAACGAAGCAATGGAAAGAAAACCTAAAGAGATAGGAGTTGCACTATAATAAACAAGGAATTCTCAGCACTTGTAGTTTCTAGTTAGTTAGTTTCAATTCTTTTACTTACCCTTGAAAGTGAGCAAACATTCAGTGGCTAAAATTTATTCTCAGAGTTCTACATAGGTAGCAGCAGAGTTACACAGTGAGAATAGCTCTGTAGGAGAATAAAGAAAGAATATGTGGAAAGACTGTAACTAATGTAGTGCTAGACTAACTGTAAAATACAATTTAAGGAATGGGAATAATCATTCATGACCATTATCTGTATTATTATTTTTGGTTGGGTTTTTTTAATATGGAATCAGCTTTATGATCTTATCACAGGAATCTAAATGTTTAGGTCTTCTTCATGTTTGCCTATATGCAGAAAGTCATTAAATTAAAAATGGATCCTATCAGGCATACCAGTGATTTTTGCAGTGAAAAATTTATAGAGCCTTCAGAGGGAAAAAAGCAGTCACTGCCTTTCCAGAAATATTTGAAAGGGTTAATGAAGTTTGGTGGATCTCAGTGGTATTGACAATTACGGTTTGATGAGGGGAAGAAAAAATGCAAGTCTTTCAGGAAGGCACCAGGTAAAAGAAATTTCTGTAGCCTTTCCCCTTCTAAATTTAATCAAATGAAACCACCTAAAGGCCAATAAAGTTCTTGAGTGCACTTCGGCCTGAAAATAGTGCTTTATTATCACCCAAAACATAAATAAGGCAATAAAAGAAAATGTTTGAGGTCTCTTTAATGAGCTATTGTTAAGGCACCCTTCTCTCTTATCTCCTTTCATAGCCTGATGCAAATAGCAGCATCCAGTGATCAAGAGTGTATTTTGAGTGCTGCTAGGAAAGTACAAATGAGAAAACAGATTTAATTACACAGCTTACTGCATCTAGAGGTTCATGTGGTTTGACCGGCTGTGTTAGGACACCCTGTAATTTGGAGAAATTCTCTGTGCACTGGCACCATAAATGTACTGCAATCCAGAGGATGGTTAATAATCTGAAGTTGGCTGTTAACATTGCTGGAGCTGGTGTCTATAATTTCAGTGAGTGACCTGAATGACTCTGCAATGAAAGACTGAAATGTCACTCTCCTCCTTTACTTTGTTTGCCTTGAGCAAAGACTGCTCCAGATTGTGTACCTCCACTGAGGTCCAAATGATGAAAGGGCAGCACATAAGCATAGATTCATGGCTCTGCTAAATCTCCCTGCTTTGGCAGAATAGTAGGGAGCATGGGGAGGAGGGCATGGGAGAAAAATAAGACGGTTTCCTCCAGAGGAGCTTCCACTGTGGCTATCTTTTCCCATCTCTGAGCATGTGAAAGCAAGACTGGCTATGGAGACCTGGCTCCCCCATGCTCTCTAGCTGCCAGGCACCAGTAAATCAGACCTGATGCCTGTGGCTAAAAACAAAGCAAATGGTTTCCATTACACAGGTATTTATTTTGCACCTGCTGCTGTGACATCTATGTAATAACAGTTACATATGACAAAAGGTAGGCTGACCTGGCTTTGAGTATTTCATAGCTTCTTTTCATTAGGCTGAGTCAGTGAGCAAGCAGAGGACTCATATTCTTCTCAGGAGATGTTACAGACCATCCAGCTGAGACACCTGTGGAGTGGCAAGTGCAAAGATTTTTACTTTTGCTGTTGGGAATCTTAAACCCTTGTTTCCCTTGTGTCTTGTTGGTACAGCTCAGATGCAGTAAATGAGTAAAATACTATCAGTAAATTTCAGAAAGTTCAGTATTTGCATTTCATTTGGAAACCTGTGACATTTTGGCATATTTTCATCGGAAGGCCAGGGCAATGCTGATTGAAGATCAGTGTCAGCTTTAAAATATACAAGGTATGGAGAGCTAGTATGCTTTAGAATAAAGCCAGTCTGCCAAGCACAGAACCAGGGCAGCCTTGGGGCAGGGGATAAGACTGAGTGTTAGGGTTGGTGTGTTTTTTTTCAAATACAAAGTTGAACAAAAAGACTAATTTACTTACAGGGCCTAAGACTGTATCTTCTTAGAGAAAGACAGGTTCTTAGTGCAAATACACTTTTCTCTTCAAAATCATTTAGACCTTTGTGCTTTTTGCATGATGTACACGTGTCAGAAGTGGGTGTTCAGCCTTTCCACTTCTTGTGTGATAGAGAGGAAAACACTGGAAAAGTACCATTCTCTGTATTTCCTCCAATATAGTAAGACTAGCTTTCAAGGACTGAGAAACTTTTCCACTGTTTGGATAAGCACGGATGTCAGTTGTATTTTGGCAAAATTAAGCTGGGCAGTCCCAATGAAATGAAAGACTGTGTTCATTCACCTCCAGCAATCAGGAAAGCACTATCAACATTTTGTTTACTGAAAGCTTCAAGAGGTACTACTGCCATTTATATGTAACAGGTGAATTCATGACTATATTTCTGGAAGCAAAGAAATCATTGCCTTCACCTTCCCACCTTGCATTTGCCTGTAATTACTTGAAAATGTGACATTATGGCAGGAAGGTGGAAGGAAATCTTGAAAGTAAGGACACTGGCATTTGTGAAGTACTGCTGTTAGATTTAGGAGTGTATCTGATTTACACAGGGAAAAATAAAACCTGTTACTACTTGCTGAACTCACCTGAGGTGAAGCACAAACTTTGGCTTTCCATCAGTCACCTGAGCACAACACCACCACTTTTTTTGCCCCTGCTAGATACAACCTTTTTCTCTACAGAGTTTTATCCACAACCCTCCACTCACCTTATAGAATACTAGTTCATACAATGTGAACCACTGTGGAACTGTTTTATACTGCTACTATCTCAGCATTGTGGAAGAAGTTGAATATTTGGCTGCTTTTTTGTGCTAGGATGGACAATAATGTGTCTCTCACACTTGAATTCATTTAGAGAAGAAAAAACTAGAGAACCAGAGGGTTGCCTTTTCAGCAGTTTCTCTTGAGGAAGGCTTGCTTTGCCACCACCTGTCATCAGAGAGCTTAGAACTTGCAAAGCTGCTGCTCTTGCCACCATAGCCCTTGCAACATCAATGATGGTGAACACACTGAATTTCCCAAGACTTTGGGAGTTATCTGGAGGCCATAGGAAATTTCACTATGATTTGAGGTTAGGCAGCTCAGTGTTAGAACTTGTTTTTCCAGCAGCATGAACACACACACAGACACACACGCGTACACACACAGAGAAATAAGACCCAGGCTCTCCTCAGATGTTTTTTACACTGTTTAAAGTATTATTCTCGTTCTTCATTTACATTCCCAGGAGAGGAAACTGACTCAGTATCTCTCTTATCTGTAGGCACTTGTGATAATAAATTGAGGTTTCCCAGCACAGTGAGAAGTCAAATGATCCAATAACTGACTCTGCACCTTGATTACCGAGATAACTGGAAAAATAACATACTTTCTCCACTTCTTCTGGCTACTCTTGCCATACCCTATGCAGGGAGGAAAGGTACCTTATGCTTCTTTTAGGCAGGGGTTATTTCAAAAGCATAAACCAAGGACAACTCCTCAATAGTGCATCAATAAGAGATTACACTTAAGTGCCAAGGGGCAAGCAAGCCAGACTTTTCAGCGTTATCCTTGTTTAACGTCACCAAATGGCTTTCAAAACCCTGGATGCAAAAAAAACTTCCCAATATGCTGCCAGAAAGAGTCATGCCAATAATATCATGCCAACATGAATAAAGTCAGAGTGTTTTTCTTTGTAGTGATCAGGCATGCCACACAACACATTTCTGTGGAGTTCTCTTTCTTGGGTGGTTGAAATCACTTGGCTCATGGCCTTGTGCCTCCCAGCTCACCTGAGGCATGCTGTAATCAGCCAGAACCGTGCTGCACGTCATGTCTTACTGCTTCTAGAAAACATACAAATTTCCTTTCCTTCCATTCCCTTTGTGAATTCACCCCTTGGGGGTACACTTTTAAGACAGCGAGCAAGAAGCCTGTGCATAGATCCTCATAATGCGTAATGAGATTTGTGTGCGTGCCTACTTCCTCTGAAAAATGAACTCTAGAACAGCAGAAGTGACTTGGTCTGGCACTCACTTGGTCCTTTTGACCTCCCTCTTGTGATGAAAGATGAAGACTTCCTCCTTCTTCTCTTATAGAAAGCCTGGAGGGTATGTTTGTATGATGTGCTGTCTGGTCCTGCAGTAAACCAAAATGTTTCTTGAGGTTTTCAGAGTCCTCAGCTCAACTTTTGAAGAAAGATAAGGTTGTTCAACACCTCACAGCATAAATATGACTTAAGAATACAGGTGCAGTGACACTACATGTCCTGTGACAGAAGGCTTGAATATAACATTTTTGCTTCAAAATCATATCAAAAAGCACTGAATATCCAGGAGAGCAAAGTGCTTCTGACAAGTAGAAAATTCTCACCTTCAGAACAGGTGAAATAGACTCATACTCTTTCCAAGCTCTTATTTGCTACTACAGAATTGTGTAGGACTTAGTAAAGTTTCCCAGAGCAAACTGCCCTATGCAGAACCACTTAAGCTTCTTGTACACAGCCTGTTAGCAACTTTTTTTTTTCTGCAAGACCTATGAAAAAGCCAGAGGGAAAACTTTATAAGCCACCACCAAAACCTCTGCGTTGGGCTGGGCTGGATTGCAGGAAGGTTTCTGCAGTCTGCGAGGATCCATGCTGAGCACCTGGGAAACTGCAAATTGCTATTGTCCTGTGATAAGGGCTTTACCCGAAGCAGGCTCTGCTGGAGGCACGGCATAGACTTACAACTCATTGAGTCAGCACCACCAAAATGTCCCCTAAAACCAGCATCAATTGCAGTGATGGCAAAAATCCTCCTGCCCTATAACCTAAGTAAAGAATATAAATGCAAGGGGAGGGAAATACACATTAAAAAGTGTAACAGAGATCCAGATATTGTGTGCCTAGGCCATGCACACAGAATTTTGTTGTCACTCACTGAGAATCAGCAGCCCATGCCTGACAGTTTCTGGGTTTTTTTGCTTTGGGCCTGGTCTACATATTCTTTTGCACCAGGGCAGCAAGCATTTATCTCCTCTAATGTTACCATTTCATCCAGTTTAATAAGGCCCAGCTTTTATTTCTGTGTATATCTGCCTGTGAGAGGCAGGAAGAACACACCAGCTGGAGATGAATAAAGAAAAAAGAAAAGATTCCCCAGTACCTACCCAAGGAGTTAATGCAGTTGGGTATACGTGAAGGGGTTAAACCACTATGCAGGTACAGATCCTGTGGCAATTACAAATGTTATTGAAATAAAAACCAGAAACAGGAAGCCAAAAAACAGGTCCCTAAGGCAGGCATCTGTCTTAAATGATATCATTTGTCAAGTTTCCAGCATCTTGTGGTTGCGAACACAAAAAGAAGTTCTGTGTTATACTAAGGACATTACATACTCATTAGTTGGAATGTTCTTGAAGTACATAATACAGGATTTTCATTTAATAAGAAGCAGCTACTTGCCACTGCATTGTACATAAAATAAATTCTGGCCATGCTCATTGCCATTCAAGGATGATCTACCTTATTTTTGATGGTTTTTTCTTCCCTTTCCCACTACATTATAGAAATTGTAAGCAGAATGTATTGCTATAGTTTAAAAATCTTTTTAGAATATTTTCTTGTTTCTGAAATCTGGATTCTTGCAATGATAAACATCGACACTTTTAATGCAGATCTTAAAGAAAAACAAATTACCTATAGGAATGCCACAGCAAGAAGTGGAGTAACAAGAAAGCGAAATACATACATATGCACACACACACGTACATATCTCAGCACAGTAACTCTTCAAGTCATCACCCTCCATCTCAAAGAACAAACCTAACTGTAATTAATTGGTATAGTTCCTCTATCTGAACACTATTAGTGCATTAGAGTTAACTAATATATAAGCTTCCCCCTTGCTGCCCTGCCAATGACCTTAAGCTTCACATGGTAGGAAGGCCACTTGCTGTAGAATAGAAAAGTAATTTATCCACCATGATTGTTCAGCCCTGGCTCCTCTGTAAAACAAAGACTGACAATTGTGCTGTATTATGGATGGTACATTTGTGGTATGTACAATAGTGTGCAGAGCATCAAACTCACTTCCCTGAACACTGCAGGCAGGGTTTGAAAAGTAGTCCTAGAAAGAAGAGACCACTTGCTGAGCAATGGCCCTCCATTTTCAAATCATTTCACCCCTCCAAATTACTCCCTTTTTTTTCCCCCCAAAGAGAGCCCAATATTGTTTTCTCATCTTAAGTAAGACCAGTATGTAGTTTTCCATTCATAAAAGTATACGGCAGTTAAAAAAAAAAAAAAAAAAGGTTACTTTGCTCTTTGCTTTTATTCTACCTGGGGTTTCCCTGCTTCTTTCAACATTTCAGGATTTAGCATATTCCCTCAAAACATAATAAATTTCGATTCTGTAGCTTAAGGGATGCATCAGTTAAAATGTTAGTCTTTCATCTTTATTACCCTCCCATTAAAATGAAAGAAACCGGGACACACTTCAGTTTAGAAGAAGCAATTTAGTTGGTAATGTCCTTACTACTCAAGTCTTTACAAAGAGAGAAAGTGCATTATTGCTTATATTTCACACATCTATCTGCATAAGAAGCAACTAAAGCTTTCAGACACATATGATGTTAAATTTAATAATATTCTTTGATTAGATTATTTTATTACAACATTCTTCCATTACCAGTCATTTCCCGTACACATTTACATTCATAAAACCTGCAGGTTTTTCTTTGTTTGCGCGTGTGTATACGTATTCATAAAGCAAGGAAAAGATTTTCTGGTTTGCTACAGCTGTTGGATTCGAAAAGAACAAATTAATAACTAGCCACCACGTAGGACTAGGTTTTCTTCTACATCGCACCAGTAACCCTTTGCTATAATGAGGACACAAAGAGGCTCAAATCAGGCTGCTCCTCTTCTTTCATAACTCAAAAGCGTCACAGTGGCAATAGCCTCTAGTGCTATTTGTCTTTAGTGCAGTTGTGACACTTCGGCATGATCCATAATTTGGCAGCTATTTACCGTGACATTTCCCTTCAGTGCAGCCATAACATTCAGTGAAGCCATTATTTGGTTCCATTTACCATATAAATTGTATTGTCGTGCATGCATGCTAGCAGCTACATTAGGTACCTGAAAATGAGTAAATCTTGTAAAATAGATACTAACAGCTATTCAGCAGAGAAATTTCTTTACTCCTCAGACAGAAGTCGGAATATACATAATAGCTGCAAATACTACTGCAAACTTTTCCTTGAGAGACTGTAATTATTTGTATTTACATGACACAGCAGTTATTCATATCCACTTATTAAATATATACACACATATGCACACATACAAATGTACAGCAAACTATTGCTTGGCAGAAATCTAACTTAAATCAAAAAGGTATTAGGAGGTTCCAGCATAGCAATTAAGTAGGAAGCATATCTGCAAGATGTGCTGAGGGTTGCAGGCCAGGAGAGAGTGAGTACGTGTGTGTCTGTGTGCGCGTGCGTATGCACACATGTGACAGACTCAGGAAAAAAACCAGCTCTTCATCTAGTTCTTTGTTGTTTTTCCATGGAAGCATATGTGTGTAGGAAAGGGAAATTCTGTTATTAGCCTCAGCAAACAATGCCAGATTCCTCTGTGGCAAATTCATTTAGAAAGGTAAAATTAGGATGTAGTGCTAGCAACCACATCTCAATGAGCTGCTATTATTAATAGTATTATTATTTAAATCCCTGCTCTCTACATATAGTATACTTAGTACTTCCCAGGCAAATGTATTATTATTTTTAATCATTTAAGTCCCCACTGTGCACACAGCTTTTAATACACCTTTTTTGCAAGCATATTAAGTGTATTGTTATTAATCCCTTGCTGTGACTCTACAGTATTTCTTTTCCTTGTATGTTCAATGTCCTATCATCATTTAAACCTCTCAGTGTGTGCATGCCATATACATTTTCATATCCATCTAATATTTAAACATTATTTAAATCCATCACAGCTTACTTATTCAAAGTCAGCCCTGCTCCCATAACTGTAAGTTTGCAGAATATACTTTTAAATAAAGCAGAGAAGTTGGCTTTTCTTCCCCTACAACCCCAAAATTACGACAAATCTTGGCAGAAAAGCCTTATCTGCTTGTTTCAGAAATACTTCTTACCTTCTCCCCACTGATAATGCTCTCTTTCAGCAATCTAAATGATAGCAATTGTATCTTTAAAAACAAAAATTATTTCTCCATTCTCGATTCATTCATGGAAGAGTAATCATGTATATCCTGAGTTACCCCTTTAGTTTAATATAGCCATTTGATGAAAAGGACAAGGACAGGCCCACGGGCCATAGCCCAAGCCAAACACCAAAAGAGCTACAAAATTAGTACACTGGCCATACAATTTCTGTATATAACAAATCTAAACTTTTTATTAACACTGTAATCAGTATGAAAGTGCTAAATAATAAACCTGAAGCTAAAATTAAAACCAACAAAATGCCATATCTGGAAAAATATATATATATATGTATATCTGTAAGTGAACCTTCCAAAGATTCCTCTTTCCCCTTATTTTGATCAGGGAAAGAGCCTAGGGTAGCCGCATTACTCAGTAACATATATGTTATATATGTGTGCGTATATATATATGTGTGCGTGTGTATATATGAAGTAACATATTAAAAGGAAAGTTGAATGCTGTATGTCCAAACAGAATCTGGTTACCAGTAGAATTTTTTAGTGAAAAAAACATGTGGAATTCATTGCCTTAGAAACACCTAAATCTATTGGATTATAGTGATCAACAACTCTGAAAATCAGGACACTTGGATGGGGCTTGGTACTTGACTGCAGGAACTTAATTTGAAAAATTGTTACCCATGCAACTTTTCCCTATGTATCATAGATGCAACCAATTGCATTATTTATATTTTGTACTATTACATCCCAAAGAGCCTTTTTTTAATTTTATTTTTAAAGATGCATTTACTAACCAAGGGCACCACTTTTTCTCTGAACAAGAAAAGAAACCACATGCCAGAAATAGAATAATGAGAACATTGTATGTTCTGATCTTTTCTGGTACCGAGCATTTGCATCTTTCTAGTATCCAATGAAAGGCAAATATAACTTTCTAATTATGCAAAACACCACAATATTTGTAACAGGAAGTATATTTCTAACAGCAGGACCTTATCAAAACCAAAAATCATAATGTTTGATGCTCAGATTGAGTAAAAGAAAAATTGTAACAAAGAACTGAAGTTATTATGCCTTTCCCCAAAATTGTCCAAAGTGGGACTAAACCCAGTAGTCACACATGGCCCAGAAACGGGACAGTTCTTTGTTGCACACAATTCTTTAGGATGCTAACGACATATGCACTAAAAAATTACAAGAATGCACTAAACCAAAGTTAAATATTTCTACTGCCTGTACCATTGAGGAAAATACGTTCTTCCTACACATTAGTTTTTAACATGTTGTGTGCTGTCAGTCCTGAAAAATGCCCCAAAATTAAGTTTACTCTGGATTTCTTCCTGCAACCCCTAGACATTATCAGTCTATCATTATGTTTATTATTAGGTGTATGATCTTAGGAAATATCCATCTCTCCAATTGCATACAAATGTATACAATTTCAAAAGATGTGACAAAATCAGCCTTTAAAATCTTAAACATTTGCTATGGAAAAAAGAGGTAGAGCAAGTATAATTTAAAAAAATTTATTGTTCTAGAAAATAGTACACTTCTAACTGGAATTCCCACTGTATGGGAACACTGTATTAAACTTTAAAAAACCTTTTAACTGTACCCACTAGAAAATCCGTGGCTGAGCATCAGCACATGTATGAGGTACTGTGACTGTACATTCAAAATGGTCTTAGTGTTTGCAAAAAGGGTTCTGTGGAAGAAATACTTGGTAAAGTAGAAGTAGCAGCCTGGTTATGGGAAGTCACATCAAAAATCATCAGCCAAAGAACTCTACAGTACACAGTATCTACAAAGGAGATAGCCAGCAAGAACTATATCAATATGAATAAATGCCAGAAATACTGAAACAGCTTTTTTAACTTTATTAAATCTGAAAAAAAAAAAAAAAAATATATATATACAGGAGCTGAATACACCAGAACATAGCTCAAATCCCCACTCCAATAACGTTGTAATACTTACTAAAGAAGAGACAGGACAGTAAGCAGTAACAGTAGCAAAGGAAAAGGCAAGAAAATCAGATTATGTTGCAACTTGTAGTTAACAACTTAGAAGAAAACTGCACAGTTGTTTACAGTTACAAAAGACATAAAACAAAAAAGTCAAGTTGCTTTTCTTAATGTTACTGGCATGCCAGAATTGGAGGATAAATTTCCCTGTGTAAACAGTCAAGGAATATTACTATGATCCATGATGCAAATGGATTATGATTATTGTGTTTGTGACAAAAAATCAAGAGTATAATTTTTTCCAGAAACTTCAAGAGATTAAAGAGCAACCACAAGATACAACTCATTACTTAGTCTTGTTCTAACAATTTTATTTTTAAATCAGGGAATCAAAATTGCTGAAAGAATTTTTTTTCTGAGCTGAACTATATATAAAGTCTTATCAAACCAGTCTGACAGACTAAATCTGCCTCTGCATCGAGACTTATTCTGTCAAGAACAATGTTCTTTTCTTACACTAGCCTAAGCAACAGAATCAAACACAGGCCCATTAAGTCCATGTTACAGCCACCCATTTAAACAGTTTTTAAGAAAGAAAAAAAAAAAGGCAAAACTTTTTATTAACACCTTAATGCTGGTTTTTAATATAATATCCATTACTAAGCTTTAAAAAAGTGATTGTTTCTAATAATTCTATGGCATAAAGTGCCCATTTTCTCTCTCTCCTGATTTATATCATTGTTCTGTTTTTACAGCTTACTGTTGACAGAGTGAGGTAATTCAACTACAATTTTTCCAATGTTTTTTCCCATATACATATAATCTACAGCACGGAATACAGACTCCAAGCCAGTGAACTTGCCCTCCGGAGACATGTCTCCAAAGTCCACCTCACAAACAAGGTCTCCTCTTTCATACATCTTGAGCAAGTGCTTCAGAGCCATTTTGTATTCAGAAAGGTAATGGTTCAAGAAGAAACCTCGGATGCTGGCAGACTTCTTCAACAGTTTTGCTGGCAATAACTCTGCTTTAATGGATGGGAGGCCAGTAGGGTTTTGGTAGCCAGCAATAAAGCCAATAACTATCAGGCGCCCTTTGGTAGCCAAGGAGTTAAGAGCCAAGTCAAACATCTTTCCCCCAACAGATTCATACACTACATCCACACCTTCAGGGTAGTCCTTTCTAAGAACAGATTCAACATTTTCAGTTTTATAGTTGATTGTATGGTCACAGCCAATGGATTTCAGAAAACCACCCTTTTCATCACTTGAGCAGGTTCCGATTACATGGCATTTTGCCTTCTTTGCAAGCTGCACAGCAAACTGGCCAGTTCCTCCAGCCGCTGCTGTCACCAGAACCTTCTTGCCTTCAGACAGCTCTCCCAGCTCTTTCAAACTGATGTATGCAGTAGCGCCACTTACCATGAAAGTAAGAAACTCAGGTTTCACAGAGGGTAGAGGGACTGCATGTTTGGCAGGCACAACTGTGTATTCAGCAAAGGAACCTGCTTTCACGTAGGCCACAGCTTGACCCACTGTATAATCAGCACTAGCACTGAGTCCTAATGCTACCACATCACCGACACCTTCAAAACCTATATCAAATGGGGGTTTAACTGATGTGTCATATCGACCAGCTGAGTAGTTTATGTCAGATGCATTAATGCCGACAAATCTAGAAGAAAACAAACATGTATTAACAAGATGTATTCCTTACCAAATCTTTGTCACATGAGAAACTTTGAATTTAAATTTGTGGGATAAGTATGAGACTTTTTTCTGATTAGTGGTATATTTTAACAATGAGTACACTTCAGAGACTACTTCCATCAGACTTTTGTAGTTTACATTCTATTACTCCAGAATTAAAGATAAACTTGCTAAAAAACCCAAAAATACAACCAGCCCAAAAAAACCCCAACCAAACCAAATTAAAAAAAAAAAAACAACAAAAAAGCCCCAAACCCAAAACCCAACTTCTATTTTCCTGAGATCCATTTGTCCAAACCAAAAATGATTCTGTACAGGATTAAAAGATGAAAAATTATTGACCACTTTATATAAGATGTGAAAACACTGAAGAATAAAACATGCAAAGCGGTAAATATGTGGATTCTGGCAACAAATTTACATTTTTGAATATAATACTGTTAATGACTAATGATCATATTAACTATCGCTGTCATTTGCAAGGTCATGTTACTGTAGGCAAGTACTTTTTAATTGATGGAGTCACTACAGCAAATTTGCCTTCTGATGTAGCTAATGTCAACATTAAAATATTTTTCTTTATATAAATTAGTTGCAACACATCAAAACAACCTTGCAGAGAAGGACTAAAATTATAATACTGAGTATCAAGTCCTACTGACCTCTAACAGGTGAAAATGTATGCTATTTATTTTTCTAGGAAAAGACAGAGACATTCTCACCTGATTTAGCACTAGGTGATAATGCCTATAAGAAACTTGCAATCTACCTTAAACACAGTATTTTAGTAACACTTTTTTTTTTTTAAACCATAAGAATATCTACAGAGGAAAAGGAAGAGAGACAGGAAGATTCTGTTAACCTGAAAATGTGAAAAAAGAAACACAATAGAAAACACCAGGACTTTCACTAGATGTGGAAGTGATATACTGAAAGGTGTACCCGATACCATGCAAAAGCTTCAGGAGTATGCAAACAGTGAACTTTTAATTGTTGCAGTTAGTAACGGGCTCAAAATATAGGTATGTGTAGTTTTAACTTGCTTGCACACACAGCAAGAACTAAAGCTGCTTTGCTCATTTTTACTTTATTCACTACAGCATGGGGAGCCTTTAACTGTCACCAACGCGATGTGTTACATACAAAAAGATACATCCGTATCAACATCCATGCATACAATAGGTGAAAGTGACTGTGCTCTTTTTAATTCTCCCTTTACTTCATGCTCTGCTGCAACAAAAACGCTTGTGCCTTGTTCGTAGATACAAAAAATCTCCTATTACCCTGCTTTAAGGTAACTAACGGACACTACTGCTAAAAGATCTATAAAAATCGATAGCGGAGGAGCGAGCTGCTTCCGAGACACAAACCCTGTCCCTTGGGTACAAGGACGCAGGTCTGGGAGCACCAAAGCAAGACGTGCCGCAGCTCGTAAGCCTCCTCCCGCTTTTACACCTCAACTTCTGTGGAGGGGAGCACAGGGCGAGAGGCCAGCGGGAGCTGTGCTCGCCCCCTCCCCAGTCTCGTCCCTTCACCCAGCTAGGGGCTGTCTCGGTAGCATTCAGGGCAGCTCCCAGGCGCTCCCTCTGCCCCCCACACTAGCCCCCGGCCCCAACCCAAAGGCNCTTCGGATGAGGCGGAGCACCCCGGAGAAGGGTGCAGAGTAGCAATAACAGTACCGACCCCCGTCTCTCTCTCCCTCCCTCCCTCCCGGAGTTTCCCCTTCTCAGCGCTGCGTTGCAGCAAGGAGAGGACAAAAGCAGGTAAATAACCCTCCGAGGACACAAACTTTTCATGCGGGAAGTAGCTAAGCCGCGTAGCGGGTCAGACTCCTGCCGAGCAGGACTCCAGCACACGCACCGTTGCTTTTGTTCTGGAGCCGGGGAGGATGCAAACGTTTCCCCGCACGGGCTGCACCGCTGCTTGTGCGTGAGGCTCCAGGGGCCGCTGCGCACAGGTTGGTGCTGCCCGCACGCCTCCACAGCACCGGTTAAGTTGAGGAGTTTCCGCGGCGCGGCCGATGCACCGCTCCCTCGGACAGCCCTGCCCGCTGTGCCCGCTACCGCGGCGGCTGGCAGGGGCTGGGGCGGACAAAGGCATGTGCGCTGCCCTGCTGCGCTACCCACCCCCCATGTCCCCCGCACACACGGACACACGCACCCGCTCCCTGCGAGATTGCTGGGCCTTGGGAAGTGGTTCTCCCTGTGCTCCTGCCCTCATCATCAGTAATCAATAAAGACTGCCGTCCAGCCCTCCCCCCCAATTTAAACTCCCTTTTTATTAAGTGTAAACACAAAACTCCTGTTGGCATTGTAGATTGTTTAGTTTCCTCACACATTAAAATGATTGTATACAGCGTCTGGATTAAAACGTATTGTCTAATTTGCCTTATCATTCTACCTGACAGAAGGGAGGTTTCTTATATTATTTTGCTTTTAAAAGTAGGGGTAAGTACAACTTAGAAGTTGAAGATTAGTTTACTAACTTCTCTGCTCTCTCCTTCTCAGTATCAAAAGTAACAACTACTTGGCTGCTGATGGGTTTTAAGACCCCTTCTAAATCTTTTATATTGCCTTATTTTACTTTCTTAAAATGTACTATTTAATTTAGCAGTTTCTAAGCACAGCTTGCTCCTTCAACATTTTAAGATGTAAACCTGAGGTGGGGGAAAAAAAGCTATTTTTTTCCACAAAATAATAACGCACACTGAGTTCCCCATCTTATTTATGCTCAACAGAGTTGAACCCCCTTGTAACTGTTTATTGCAGAAAACAGGACACTGCCAAGGGGAGGAAATGCTGCTTTTCATACCACAACAAAGCGTGAGACATTGAAAACCAGCACCACAGCATTAAACATAGACAAAACAAAGTCATCCAAACCAGTACTACGCAAGAAAACATTCTTCAGACCAAACACTCAGCAGGAATAGTCCTCCACTTTTCCCACTGTGATCCATTAGAGTTCCTTGGTTCAAAAAACTTTCTCAATCTATGAACCTCTTTTCTAAACTTTGTTTCCATCTTCCAGCCCAACAGTAAATCCTTACAGGTATCTGGAAACTAAATGTATCACTTCCTCAAGAAAATGTTGAAAATCCCACAACAACGTTAAAAAGGACCAAATCTAAATAGCCTTTGGGTCCTTCTCCTGCAATAAAATGGAGGAACCTTCCCCCCCACACACCCAGCCCACCAAACCAGGACAGACATACAAAGCTTAAATGGCTTAATTAAGGGGGTTTTTATTCACCTTTTGCCCTCCTCCTCCTCTCCTACACAAAATCAAAGTTGGGTGTTTTGGCTTTTGTAATCGATTTCTAGTTTTGAAGAATTTCGGAGTAAAAGATGGTTTAATTTCTTCTTTATAAAAAAGCAGAAATAAGGGTTGCTGGCTTAGTTCTCTAAAGGAGAGTAAAGAGGGGAGGAAAGTTCCCCTAATTTCACCTTATTTTAAAATATCTATCCATAAAGGAACTCAGTCCATTTTAATTTCCCTAAATCCAAACCCAGATCATATTATGGTGGATGAGGATTGTTTTGCATAAAAAGCTCAAAGCAATTAATACTATTCATGGGCATGACTGGGACTAAAATGAACAAATCTGCAAATGCACTCTTGGAACTTGTCTTCTATTGTTTTGGTTTTAATTGTATGCTTCTACCTATTAGAAAGTGTATAGTTGTATTTAGGGTTTGTGCTTTTAAAAACTAAGTAGAGTCAGGGACTCATCCTTTCAGGATGGAAAAATGCTTCCCCAGAGTGACAAGAGAGCGAAATATTCAGAACTCACTTCCTGATGCAGCTTGTATATAGAGAATGTTTTTCAGTAATGTGATCCCATGTCTTCTGTGATATTCTCCAGAAAATAATAATATATAGGGAGGAAATGCCACAGAACCCCAAATAGCACAAAAGGTATGAACTCTAAATCTAGACTCTGTTACTTGCCTCTCCTTTCTCTCCATCCCCACTCGTGCATGTGTCTGTACAGGAACATGTATGTAAGCGGCTGATGTGTTAAAACCCAGTAATCAGCTGCCTGAACCTGTGGACCAGTTCCTGCCTTCACTCAAGTATGAGCTCTGCGCCCCAGCCCTTCTACGACGAGATGTGCACTTCCTCCTAGCACCCAGGGAGCCCACCCGGCAAAGAGGAGAGGGAGAAATGGAGAGTTATACTGGAAGCCATGTAAAAAAACATAAATTAAAANGGGAAGGTAGGGTGAGAAACCAGGACGTTGCTCTGCCTTGCACTGCCCGAGACTTCCTACTTGCAACTCAAGTCTTTCAACCTCTTCCACAAAAAGGAATTTAACTCCAGCCTGATGGCTGTTTCATGGTCATTAGCAGATGCATCAACACAATGTTTTAGGCTTTGAGGTTTGGAGGGAATTTTTGGTCTCAGAAATTCTAGTGGGATATGTCAGCATCGGATTCAAGTGCCACAGAAGCTTTCTCGTCAGCTCCTGGAGGAGTCCCTGGTCTTCCTTCTCTTTACCCCTTCTTTACTATGTATTTATGTGTTACATATGGACAGAGGATAGAGATTACAAATGCACAGTATACACATACAGACACATACTGCCTCAACAGAACTTCCAGCATTGTCCTCAAGCCAACTTAGTGCTTTTTGACATCTTTAAGCTCCAACGGAGAGCACAGCGAACTATTGCATTACTACGACTTCCTTGCTTGACAAGAACCTGAGGGTGCTGCTCTCTTCTGTGCCAGCCATGCAGTCTGCTCCTAAGTTCCCAGAGTTTCTGCTTCCCCTCGTGGGCAGAGAAGCCTCTGAACTTTAAAAGGCTTACTTTTAGCTTAAGGAACGACAGTGTCTAGAAAGAAGCCACCGAGAACAAACAAGTTTATGGAGATAGCTTGGGAGAGAGGCACATTTTTTCCTTAGAGTCTTCATTTCACGGCGAGCCGGTCACTGCGCCTGACGCGCAGTCCTAGGGCTAGCGCACGATTTACGGCGTATTATGTTAAGCAAAATGTCACCTCCTTACTCTCCGCCCGACTAAGAGGCTCCACTCTGAAGGCCGCCAACAACTACGGGCTCGCGTCCCGCTGAGTCAGGCCGAGACCGAGGCCCTGCGGCCGCCCTGCCCCCTCTCCACCGCCCGCTTTTGGCGCGCAGGGGCGGGTGTGGTGCCGCGGCCGCCGGGGCTAGCAGGGCGGCAAGCCCCGGCCCTCTGCCCCCCCGGTGAGTCACGACTGGCGGAGGGTTAGTGGCGGGCAGGCAACGCCGGGCCGGGGAGAAGGTTGAGAGGAGGGAGGAGAAAGGCACGCAGCGCACCAGGCACGGGGTCGCACAGAGGAGAGCAGCTGCCCGGGGCACGTTATCGTCCCCGAGAGAGCTCTGCGAGTACGATGGGGACACACGTCGCGGGGACTACAGGCGTGGAACGAGCCCGGGCAGGAACCTGGAAAGGGACTTGCAAGCGCTTCTCGGCGTCTCATTCCCTGCTTGGCTCTCACTGAATGTTAAAGTTCCCCGCCTCGGCACAGGGGCCCTGAGGTGTTTCCCCTCCTTCGTGCAAGCTTACGCCAGGAGCAACGCACACCCTCCCACACACCCGCCTGAGAGAGGAGGAGGAGGAAGTGCCACCCCCACGCACGTGGATGGGACGACCGGACTGTAGTACCGGCTGTCCAAAACAACAAGAACAACAATAAAATTAAATTAACAGTCGCCAGATGGCGGTTGGTACAACTTCGGAGCCAGTCTCCAAAGCGAGGGAGCGTGTGTGAGAGAGCAGGCCACAGGGTGCGAGAAGCCGGAGGAGGCCGCCGCGGGGCCAGGGCTATATGGGGAAGAGGGCTGGCAGGTGGGCGCTCACCTGTTCCTGACAAGGAGGTCTCCGTCTCCTGGGAGTGGCACAGGCGAGTCCTGCTGCAGGGTAACAGCTTCCCTGAAGTTTTGGCTCAGCTTAGTCACCACCAGCTTCTTCATGGAGCTGGGGATGGATGAGCCCTGGAAATCCAGAAAATGACGGGAGTAGGACATGTCCAGAATGGGCCGCGGCCGGCTGCCACTGAAGTAGGACCAGGCGGGACCCTCCGCAGGGCAGGGCGGCTGCTGCTGCTGCTGCTGCCGCCGCCACCAGCACCGCAGTGCGCGGGAACTCAGCAAAACGCCGCTTTTTGCACTAAAACTCATGCCCTGCCTCGGCTCTCCTCTCCCCTCTCCTGGCTCAGGATTCTCCAGGCAGCTCGCAGAACCCACTGAGCCGGCAGGAGAAAACTCTCCGCACACAGCTATTTGTGTATGTAAATAAAGACCTATGCAGCCAGCTGCAGTTTGCCTCCGTCCTCCCCACCCAGCCAGCCAGCCAGCCAGCCAGCCAGCCCCTCCGGATCGCCGCCAGAGGTGCGGCGGAAAGATGGTCCCCTGCAGCTGCTCGTCTTCTGCCGCCGAGGAGAGAGGCTGGCCGCCTCACCTCACCAGAGGGGCACTACCAGCCCTTGCCTGCCACCGCCGCCACGTCTTAGGACGGCAACCGAGCTCGGCCTCTGTCTGTCAGTGAGGCAGGTGTACGAAAGACTGCATTTTTTCCTAAAGGTCGGTTTTAATTTGCACGCTGCCTCTGACTAAGGGATTTAAAAAGCAAGACAGAAAGAGAACCGCCTCGATCCCCCCCTCCGCCCTGTTCTTTAGTTTACAAAAAGAGGTTATCTTTCTACCAAAAAAAAAAAAAAAAAGTAGGAGGAAAGCACGATAAATTATCAGATAGATAAGGTTAGAGAAGTGAAGTTGCAGCTAATCTCCTCATGTTGTTATTAGCTGCCGCCGCGGAGCCGCTGCCTGCGAGCGCAAGCTCCGCCCCTTCCGTGCGAAACGTTCACTTCCTCGCAAGGTGATACGAATCAACCCCGAGCCGTTAGGCAGCGCCGTGCGGGCGGGCGCAGGGGAGTGGGGCGTTCGCAGCGGCGGTGGCCGACGGGGTGCTGAGGCGGGCTCGGCACGCGGCCCCTGAAGGAGAGTTAACCGAGCGAAGCTCTGACCGCCGCCGGCACCGGGAAAGCTGCACCGGGTGCCCTTCGGCGGAGAAGCCCCTCCCGCCGCCCCCTCCTGCGAGGAGGGGAAGGCTGACAGGCTGCTGTCAGGTTGTTCGGGTGCAGGGGTTTCCCCCGTTTTTTTTTCACGTCA
Organism: Galbula dea; assembly: GCA_013399015.1. Taxonomy (NCBI): domain Eukaryota; kingdom Metazoa; phylum Chordata; class Aves; order Piciformes; family Galbulidae; genus Galbula; species Galbula dea. The sequence continues at coordinate 801,628 of VWZX01000869.1, read as the reverse complement.
GAAAACTTTTTTTTCCTATTCTTTCTCCTTCAAAAAGCAAAACAAGCCCAAAACAGCTTTTGCTGCAGAGTACATTTGGGAGAGGGAACCTGCGCAGGAAGTCAACTGGGTCAAGGGATCAAAGTAAATGTTATGGTAGAGTTGGCAATCCCATCTGGGTACAACTGCGTGGAGGGTGGGAGGTAATGTAATAAAGATGTTGCACCGATGTCGGAGGAGCTCACGTGTAAGTCCGAGAACTAACTCCATCCTACCAGTATAAGCAGCTCATTGCTTAATTGTGCGGTATTAATAATTAAAAGAAAAAATAATACTCTTCTGCCCGAAAGAGCAAAATTGCAGTTCTGAGTGTTTTCCTTTGCAGACCTGAAGGTTTTCCGTAAGGAATCAGCTGGGTTGGTTTCATTTGCTTTTTTGACTTAAGAAGGAAAAGGAAGGACCCTTCTGTTCTCGCAGTTAACATTATATAAATCCCCAGACACACAGTGCAAAATCTATTAGCAGTATGTTTCGGATGCTGCAGTTCTTGCTCTGCAATCTGTTGGTATTTTAAGATAAGGATGAACCGTAATCTCCCACAAATCATTTTTAATTCAACGCCGGTTAGACTTGTGCCATAGCGAGGTATCATCTTCTGCTTTTTTTTTTTTTTAACTTTGCTGGAACAAGACCTCTGCCGAAGTTAAACCGGCACATGCGTCTTGCACAAGCACTTTAGCAAGTGGATTATAATAACAACTCCTTCAACGCGTGTCTCACATGAGAAATCTTTTATGCTGTGCTGTATTAAGAGTTCTTTCTTTTTGTCATATTGTTTAGCTCTGGGAAAGGGGGGGAAAAAAGAAAACAAAGCAATTAAAAAGATTGACAGGTATGGGTTTGTGTGAGACCTATTTGTAATTGTCAGGGTGACGTGGGCAAGAGGAGGAGGAGTAACAAACTGAAGCAGGAAAAGCAGCTCGATGTGTCTGTCTATCAGTTGAGACTGTCTGAGAGCCCTGGGATCCGAATGTGTGTTATATTTCAGTGAAAAGAGAAGAGAGGGAGAGTGGATCTCTTTTCTCTCCCAGGAGTTTAAAGGGGGGGGACAGTTCACGTTAATCTCTCCCACTCAGTGAATATCTTTTCTGCCTCCCCCCCTCCCTCTTCGCACACACTCTCGGGGGTTTTTCTTGGTTTTGGCAATTTTTTTGTGTGTGTGGTTTTTGGTGTTTGGTTTTTGTTTTTTATTTTTCTGTTGCAGATCAAGATCAGCCAAAAAAAAAAATCCATGATAAAAAAAATGTGTTTGCATGATATTTAGAATCAGAAGAAGCTTCGATTTGTGGAGGAAAAAAGAGGGAGAGCAAGAGAGAAAAGTAGTCCTCTCCGGTGGTGACACTGTTTGATCTGTGACTGTTTGGAAGGTGGAGGAGTGACTGACATTTCCCATCCGGTGTATATGTATGTATGGGGGCTTTACTCCTTTTTATTATTCGCTTTCTTGCTCTTAGACTAAGTGCTGGAAGGACAAGGAGAGACTGGATCGACCTCGTTTTTTGCACAATGAACAAACTATTATCAACGCAATAAAAAAACAACCAACCAAACAAAAAAACCCCAACAACAACAACAGCAACACCACCACACAAATCCACGAGCCTGAAACAAGCCAGCCAGCGAGCGAGCGAGAAAGTTGCGCTTTGAGACTCTTTGATCTCGGAGAAAGCCTGAGAGGGGGGGAGTGACTGAATTTACCGTCTCATCGCCGCCGCTTGCTCGGCTCTCCACCGCGAAGAAGGAGAAGACGACGAAGAAGTGATTAAGGAGAGGAGGGGGAGAAGGGGAGAGAGGAAAAGGAGGAGAAAAAAAAAGGAACGAGAGAAAGATAATGGATTTGGGCTACAGATTGAACTGATCAAATCTTATTTATTTTGCACATCTCCACTGGCATCTTCCCTGCTGCTGCCGAGAGGACTGAAGAGCTTTGTCTTATAAGGAACTTAAAAGAGAGAGAAAGAGAGAGAGTGTGTGTGTGAGAGAGGGAGGAAAATTAACCTTGTAAATGAAAACATTTCCTAAGCAAGTTTTTGGAGTGGCGGCGGAAATTGGCATCCCTGTCACCAGTCTGTGGCTTGCCTCATCCCACACCCCACCTTCCCCCCCGCCCCGCTCGCCGCGCCGGGAGCTGACCCGGGGGGGGGACCTGGACCGGGCGAGAGGAGAACCCGACCAAACTTTTTTTCCTTCCTCCCC